>BEHA01050272.1:443783-548634 GCA_002897215.1 Eschscholzia californica subsp. californica | reverse complement strand
CAGCGGGATAACCACAGGCGGCGCATCTGCTTTTCTGAAGATGGTAACTTCGACGACCACACCTCACACAGAGGGTATGGGTCTTGTTTCTTCTCTTACCGAAACTTCCTGTTCCTTTTCCCTGTTCATTCAAATCAAAGTTTTCTTCTGTTAGTAAGTTTTTCAACGAAGAAAGACTGTGAACATGATGACACAAGGTTTGATTACAGATCTAAAAGAGTAGAGAGTGAGAGAGAGAGAGAGGAGATACCATTGTTGCAGTTGGAGATTCAAAACCCTAGCTTGGAAGCTTTTGCGCGAAGAGTTTAGAGGAAGTGGAAAATGTTGATATTTATGTAGGTATTTAGGTTTTAGGGTTGGGCTAATCTTGAAGGGGCCTCAATTTTGTTAAAAGCACCCACCAGTTTTACGAAAGTCAAACGACTCAAAATTAGATAATCTAACCCCATCCGTGTACAGACCTGTCCGGCTGTCCCGCATGTCATTCCGGCACGGGACGTGCCTGCGTGTAAGTCCCATGGCTGAGAATTCTGCCCTGACTGGCACGGCACGCTGGGCGCTATAACATAAAACACCACAAGTCTTTTCTTGTGTATGTGTTGTTTCAGACACAGAATGTCCGTGCCAAAACGGCACAAGCGTCTGAAACTCTGACCCCATCATTTCCTAAGTTGAGTTATTCTTCCTTCAGTTTTTGTGAGGCTTTCTGGGTTTCATTGATGTATGTTGTAGGTGTTGTGTTGAGGTTTCTAGTAGCGTTCCTCATGAGAATTACTGGTTAGGGGATTGAGATGGCCAAGATCGAAGATTATAAAACCCTTTAATGAGGGATATCTGATATACGATCTGTTGTAAATAATTACATTATATAGTCTCTATAAACATTGTGCCAAACAAATTCTAAAACGAAGAAGATAATTCTAACCCCATAAAAGAATAATTTGATCTATAAGGATTGTGAAAAGAAAAGTAGCTTCAAGCTTCAGCAAATTAAGAAGGGTGTCCCAAAAATTAAATAAAAAGAACGATTCAAAATCTAATTACCGTCGGGTGAGATTTCATATCTAACTTTTTTGATAGAAGATGAAAATATAATCATACATGGAAATGACCGAAGGACTTGCTGTTGAATGAGTTCCATGTTAGCTGTTACATGTCAACCATTGAAACACCACAATTCAAGAGTCGAGAGACCCTCAATATCTTCTATATATAATCCATAAGTAGTACAATTGTGTTTGCTTGGTTTCTTGGGTTAAATGAGTTTACAGTATTTACATAGTCAAAATACATATCCAAATGCCAAAAAATTTACACAATTTCGAAGATTAAACTAATCCTGAATGTTCAGAAAATCGACTGATTTCTGAAACAATGTGAGATACCCAATCAACTGCAGTACCAAAAAAGAGTTCCCAAAACCAGAGATCTACAGCGAGAACTGACGAGAAAATAAGGAGAGCTAGAGTCTGGTACCTGTTTAATGGCCACCCTGATATTTTGGCTAATGTTTTTAGAAATGGAAGAGACTGGTTATTGAGTTCTTGATTCTTTATAGACCAAGCTGTTATCCATCGGACTTGCGATGGAACCATATAGAACTCTTCTCTTAATCGTCTGCCCAAATCTGGCATGTGTCCACCCCCATATAGTACAGCAATCTTGTTAGAACCTTCGTCAATAGCTTTTTGTATTGCCTCCGTTGCGACTCTATTTCGTTCGCCAATAATGACAGAACTCTCTTCTACATCCGCTGTTACCTGTGTGAATCTTCACCGGGGAAAAATAAAGCTTAAGTTTTGAGGAAAATAGAAGTTCTACATTTTCGTAAAGATTTAGATTATCTGGTAAAGATGAAGGAAATTATTTTGTCAGAGGCCTATTGAGCCTAACTGCTTAAAAAGAACCATGTCTTCTTAAACAGCAGAAACACAAATAATCTATAGCCATGAGCCCATAACTAGCCCTTGACATCTCATACTACATCTACTTTTAGCCCTTTGAAATTATAAATGATTAGGACTCTAAAAGACATCATATAAGACATTAAACACATCAAAGACATTAAAGACACTTGACCATCCTAACTAATACTTAGAAACTAGTAGAATTTCCACAAAGACCCATGTGGATCAAGCCCTCATTATTCAAGATCCTAAGTGGGCCATTCATCTCAGACATGCCAAATCAGAATTTGAGCCATGGAATCCTTCTCTTGACGTCTCTTGTATGCCTTTAAACAGTTTCTTCCATTCAACTCTATCACTTAATGGTGTCCATGTTAGATAAATATTTTGCAGTGACGCGTTTTGGTGGGAAGATTTTGGTTTCAGTAAAGATTATATAGTTTCCTTACTATTTAAGTGGGAAGTTCCTCTCGGAAAGAGAATTATCAACCAAGAAAGAGGAGTGGAGAGTACTTACTCGGAGGTTAACCGCTTAGCCAAGAAAACCTTCATAGCAGCACCAAAATCAAGTCTAGACAACGCTTCTAGCTCTGGATATTCAGATGCTTGATTCCCCACATCAGAGCAGAATCCTCCAATAATAAGAAGTCCGACAAGTGGCATAGGTAATACACGGGAAGCCCATAGAAGTTTAGATCTCACTGGATCAAGACCTTCCGGTACAGAAACTTGTTGGACCAAGGCTTTTGTAGATTTCAGAGTCATATCTCGAGCAAAAGTAAAGAAGCTCTCACCTCGTTCAAGCTGAAAAGGTATTTAGTTCATTAGCAACCAATTTAGCGGTTAGTCACTGATAACTAGTGTCCTCCTTCAATTTTGAGAGAGAAAAAAAACTATTCTTAAAATGTTACACCATTCCAAAGTTCAGTAACCAGAGAAACTTACTTCATATTCAAATCTACAACTAAACAAGGAAAACAGTATGACATCCTGAAAATGTTGATGATAGAGAGACGATTAAACAATTTAGGTTGCCTAGTGTCCATCATGAACTAATAATATAAACGTCTTCAGATTGAACTGAGAGTAACAAGTAGAAGGAAAAGCCGGAAAGATGGTCTAAAAGAACTTTCCATGACCTTAATATGGTTAACTAGAATGACCTAAGAATCAAGGAATCAGGGATATTCACATGTTAAAAATATACTAATTATGATGTGAAAACAACCATACCTGAAGCAATTTGAAGGTCTCAAAGTCAAGGTCCGCATGATACCAGTTTCTACCATCATAGTTAAGACGGTCTAGTTGGAAATCAAGGGTGAGAATTCGAGCCATCTGACGTTGAATGCATCCAATAATATTAAAACCTCGTGAACGTACAGCTCGCCTTTTAGCAGCAGATACATTTCTTCGATTCTCTAAAGACTCTCTACTGGCTACCATTTCATAAAGTACACAATCATAGGATTCAAGTTCCTTTTGAAGATTATCAAAGTATCTACATGTCGAATACATCACATCAGTACGAATATTACCATGATCCCATAAAAAGGCAAAACAACTCCAATCAAAAAACAAAATTATATTTCGGCCGCTTTGACATAAACCAAGTTTTTAAACAGACATCCTTTGAGCCTAAAATCTGCCTTGAAAAGCCATTGCTTAAAAAACACTTTCTTAACATTTTACCAAACAACTTTTAAATGAAAAACTATAAAGAATTGTATTAGTCGAAAAAGCAATCCTACCCGACCCTAAACCTAATTGTGGAACGATGACCAGTATATCATGCTGTTATATACCAATTAAGCATTACACTATAACATAACCTAATTTTCCAACTGGTTTCAATTTCATCTACATAATTCTATCCTACCCAAAGACAAAAAACCCTAAATTGAAGTAATAAGTAAGAATGCATACTCTTTATCTGCAATATGAATTGTCGACACCAAATCCACCTGCACAAAATTAAAACCCCCAAATATTATCACAAAAACTTCTAAATCAAATTAAATCTATCAATATCAAACAAATTTCAGTCCTTGAATTAATAATTGATTGTTTGTACCTGAAGAAAAGGTCGAAGTAAAGACCAAGGAAACTTCTTTCTATAACTAACAACAGCAGTTTGTAATTCTCCATTACTATTATCATTTCCTTTTCTATATCTCATGAAATCTGCTATTGAACTGTTACCAAGAAACTTCTCTGATACATCATCATCTTCAACGACAATTGATTCTTTCAACGAATTTTGAACTTTTAAGTTAAATCTATCCTTTATATGTTTATAATTTTGTAAATTAAAAGGTTTAAAGGATCTAATCCTTGTACTAATAGGAGTGGGTATAGAAGTAGAAGATGAAGAATCATTGTTGGAATTGGCGGGAAATGAAGATGCTGAGGATAAGATGGATACAGAACCACAAACCATGACTATTGATCCTAGAGAGAGAGAGGTTGGTTCGGAACCCTAAACAGGGTAACCGGCGAATGAAGAGAGAGAGAGAGAATTCAGGTGAGTTTTCGGTGAGGTGTGGCTGATATTACAGATTTACGCACAAAAATACACAGAGTTTCTGGTAGGCATACTTATTGACGACCTTATTTTCATTTTCTCTTTTGTTTTCTCAAACAAGATATTTTGGAGCACGGGGAGTAGGGGTAGGAATAGGTCCGATCGGATTGTCCCGAGACTTAATTTCATAGGCCGGTCTAGATCGGGAACCAAAATTTTTGTCTATCCAATTAGTCGGCCCAGTCCTATACTCCTATTGTTAGCTTGTGACCGGTTGATCCGTCGGGCCTTTTCGATATCTGACAGGATGGATTTTGGACCGGCTACAAACTTTTCTTTTTCTTTTATTTTGAGATAAACCAGAATTTCATTCATAAAAGGAATACAATCCAACAAATTACATGGTTTGATAGTTTTGACTTCTTTGAGTACAACACAGATAGACTAAAGTAAATAACAATACTTACTAAAATAAAGACAACGTGAAGGGAAAGGAGTACAAGATTGCAAGAATAAAACAAAAAGACCCTAAAAGTCGCAAATTAAAGATCTTAAAGATCACTAAGGAGATCCTGAAAGTCGTGAATATTATTATACTTATTCTGTATTACTCCATATATGAAGTGTGAACGAGTAGAGGTTGTTTCTTGAATAAATGGTGTCCTCTTGATTAAATAAGTTGGTCCTCTTTGTGTGTGACATTATGATATCCAAACTCAAATATTGAGTATATCACCTGCCAATGTTGATTTCGGCTGCAAACCAACCCCTTTGACATATCTCAGCTTATCTCGCATGTTTGAACACCTTGTCGGAGATGTAAAGTGAAAGATATTAAGGATGCCGAGTGATAGTAGAAACTACCTTAGTCCAAATCTCAAATTAAGGTTTGTCATGAAGAGAAAATTCTTAGAGTTAAAGACGTAAGAGGAATAAGGGAAATAATGTCACAGTAAACCCTAATGGTTAAAATTGATGACACATCTTATAAATGAGAATTTGAAATAAGCAACTCCAATCTTCAATGTATCTTTAATGGACGACAGATCTTTGTTCCAATACGTGTAGCAGACTGGTCAAAGATCGTTGATATAATCATAGAAGACATTAACGATGAATCTGGTGATGAATCTTAGAGAAACAATGAATTCATCATCCTTCCTTTCCTCTCTTATATACTCCAAATACCATAAAAAGATGGATGAACTAATGGAAACAATAAAGCGGGTAACATCCCCTTCCAAAGTAAAGGGGATTCGGGCGGAGGAACTCCTCCCTCCGTCGAAGGAGACGAAGAAGCTTGTCGTTTGTCTGCAAAAATGGTTCCTAGAGAGTGGCTACAAACTTAATAATAAATATATCTAAAAATACTTGACCAATTAAATTCTTTTAAATAAATGTAAGGCAGTTATTGATTACAAGACACCACTGTGATACAAAGATTACAAATCATACAACATCAAAAACGTCCGAGTCTAACTATTATACATATTCATCACTAGATGGTTCGTATGTAACAAAGGACCTCAAGCTTCGTGTCCGTCCAGAGAGAAGATGAAGTTACGGTCTTACAAGTTGAGATTGATAGTTAAATTAGTTACAGATGAAATAATCCTCTAAATGATTAAGGGGAAGTTTTATAGGGGTCCTCGTTCTTGTTAAAAGCTCCTCCTTGCGAATTCGGTGCGAGCCCACCGAATTCACAAGAGACTATTTGGTGCAAACCCACCAAAATTCACTCCAGTAGGCAATCTTTGTGAATTCGATGGACTCGCACCGAATTCACAAGAGGGGCCCTTTTAACAAGAATGGAGGTCCTATAAAATTTTTCAAGATTAAGGGAAAAGTTACCGAGATGAAAGCAAAGAGAGAGGTTAATGCAGAGCCGAATGCGAGAAAAAGAAGTAATTAAGAGTGGCAGTGTTCATGTTAATGATGAAACCTCTGGAAGAGGCTTAACCAGACGGTTACCTGGTCAAGGCCCCTCTAAGGGTCGTCTGATGGGTCAAGTGTGCCTGTAACGGGTACCAATGGTCCACCTCGGACTTAGGCAGACCCAAGCTGTTACTAGGCCTTCGGGCCGTTTACCCACTCCTATTTTGAACCAATTAAAACAACAAGTACTATGTTTTTTAGTTCACTTTAGAAGTTGGGAGAAACAATGCTAACAGATCAATATATTATTCATATTTGGTCCAAAGGTATACAGAATCAAATGGACACTCCAAAAAAATTACACTTATACTTTCTATCTCTATGAAGATTACACTGTCTGTTTCCAACCTCAAGAATTTTAAACCAGTACAGATCAAAAGAGAACAATCAGCATCAATAAATAATGGGTACTTAAACTATGTAGGTGATGCCTGATATTTTGTTAGTATCAGTCGACTAGCAGTAGACAATGTATATGAGTGCATATCGGCCATATATCACACTATCAACTAGATAGCTTGTAAGTAAACAGAAAGAATGAAAATACAAGAACGGCAAGATACAACAATCTGACCTTCGAATGAGGAGACAGAGAGAGAGAGATGAGACGGCATATCTCAGCTTCGAATTCTTTAACAGTAGGTGATGTACTTCAATTATACCCCCATAAAAGACTTTAAGAATATATAGATTTCTTCTATTCTTACTGTGAAAGTGATTTAAGGCCTGCTTCTAAATCTTCCATGGTGATAGTAATAAGATCATCTCCATCTGAACATTCAAAGTCGAGTCGAAGATCTAAATACTCTCTAGCATTAACAAGCATTGGATCCACTATACCTCCATTCATTTCTTTCCTTTGTTTTTCACTAGTTTCTCTCTCTATCAGCTTCGAAATCGAATCAACATTACATGATGAATGTAATTTGAACCCATATAACAAACTATCTTCGCCTTGATTGTTCATCTTGAGATGGACAATTTTGGCAAGTTCTTCAGAGTTGAAATCTTCAAAGAAGAAAAACTTGGTTACTCTCCTGCAAAAACCTTCATTCGAGGAGATTACCCGTTTCATTGGTTCACTATATCCAGCAAATATTACCACCACTTTCCCAGTGTCCATAAACGACATGATCTCTTCTAAGGCTTCTAACCCATAATCCTTATCATCTGACTTCTGCATCGGAATCAATCGATAAGCTTCATCAACAAAAAGAATCCCTCCCTCTGCTTCTTTTATCTGCCAAAATTTATAAGAAAATGGGTCATTGAGGGGAAAAGTATCTCTGTTCAAAGTTATCACATCGATAACTCAAAAATTTGAAGAGGTTTTTATTGAATAATGCTTGGATGGCTGAAATCTGAAATTTTCCCTTTATTTCTCTCTCTTGATGGATTAGCCGAAATACCCGTCCAGATCAAATTTTGGCCGGATTTGGACTAAAATTTTAGGCATTCTACCACCGTTATTTTTTGGTCTTTCCCTCGAAAATAAGTGGCATTTCAAAAGTGAAAAACATAAAGACATTGACGTACCTTTCTCCTGGTCTTTGGGCCGGTATGGCCAACAAATTCCCCTACTAAATCTGTTCTCTGAACTTCGGTTACCTTGTCGGTAGGTATAATTCCAACCATATGAAGTAGTTTCCCGAGGATTCGAGCTACCATGGTTTTTCCTGTTGAAATAGACAATTATTACAATCAATATAATCTGGAAATTCTTTTAAACCATCTAAAGAACAATATAAAGTACAACCTAAAACACAGCAAATCAGAACATCAAAGCAACCCCAAGTTTGTAAAACCTATGCAATTTCATAAGTAAACATGGGATGACATTGATCAACGAGCATTGCATTTATAACACAACGGACAATTCTATTTGACGCTATGTCCACATTGTTCTTGAATAGTATTCTCTTGAATGTAAAGTTTTTCGTTTTTAAGAAGAAATATTTCCAATTCAAGTCTATTTAACGTATTTTTCTTCGGGAAACAGGGCTAATAAACAAATATTGAGAAACAATTACCAGTTCCTGGATTGCCAAGAAATGCCATGTGAGGAGATTTACGAGCAGCAACTTTAAGACCCAGAGCCCTCCGCTTCTCATCCAAGAGCATTCCCTTAGCCCATTTCCGTAATTGTAGCTTGAGTTCATGCAACCCCACAAGTTCCGATAGTGCATTTTCAAGTTCATCCATTTTAGCCTTAGTCTCAGTGCAAGCTTGAAAAGCTTTTCGTTTCCTCTGCTCCTCGAGATAGGAGTTCAAAAGTAAACGCAATTTCTCACTTGAAGGACCTTGTGAGAGATGATTTAAAGGAGTCATGTCATCCTATAAGACAACAGTTGCGATCAGATTTGAATGGAATGTCCTATAATCTTCTAAGTCAATTTTTTGGTAACTGTAATCAGCTGAGCAATAAGATAATAAGGTAGTGGTTTTTAACCGTCTAAATCTGAATGTGATTCCTATTTACCTATATTTTGAAAAACAAACACTAACTAAACGACCGAAATTGAGCTTACATTATCCTTCACACTGCAATCAGCATTATATTCTAGTAGTGTCTTCACTGCTAAACAATCCTCTGCTCTAAGTGAGTACCAGACTGCAAGATGTAATGGGGTCATCCCATTCTGCAGGCAAGAAGAACAGAAGAGTTCAAGAACCACCACTCCCAACCCCTAACGCTCCATTTTTTCTCATTACTAAAATAATGAAATCTTAATGGGAAAAACTCACATTGGCTTTAGATTCCACTAAAGCACCATGATCAAGAAGCACTCGTGCTGCTTCACTACATCCATTCTTTGCTGCCATGTGCAATGGTGTTTCTCCATACTGAAGGGGAAAAACGAAGAAGAAAACGATATCTAGAAAGTCAATTTGAATTATGAAGGTTTGTTGTTCTATAGTTGATCACGGAAATTGAATTTACCCACCATATTTTTTGCTTCTAACTCAACCTTCTCCGTTCCTCGCCAATTAAGAAGATATTTAACTATTTCTACATTGTTGTAAGCAGAAGCAACATGGAGAGGAGTATGTGCCATCTGCATTTGATTCGTATATAGTTGATCAATGAAATGGAAGGAAAAAAACAACTCATCGGTAAACAATTCAGATACTTGACACAATGAACTCAGAAGTAAAACCCACATTTCATTTGCTCTATGTGAATTAGATGATAAGTTGGCCAAACGGGATCGAGTTTAAGCCCCCGAATTGACCCAGCTTGCCCATCAAAGAAGCATGAGAGAACCGCATAAACTTCTAGTCTAAGTGATTATTGGAAATAAGATGAACATGTGCATTTGCCCTGTACTAAAGTTAATCTATGTAAATACCTAGACATCGACCTCAAAACTAACTCGCAATGAGTGGAGAGGTCATAGATATTGCTTATTCGCTCGGGACTTCCCTTTGTTCATGTGGGACTATTCTTTTATAAGCATATTTTTAGCATAAATTTTGAAGTTTGCCAAGAACCCAAAATTGATAAAAATTCAAAATCAAACAAGTTTGGGTTCTCAAAGCTTAAGAAATCAAGAAAGAGTTGCATAAACAAACCCACACACAATCAATATCATAAACTGAAGGGAACCCAAGAACTCAATTTGACAAAACAACAAATTCAACCAAATTCAACCAAATTCATTAAAACTATATGACCCAATATAGATACTGAACCGAATTGAAACCTCAAATCTCAGATCTCGTACTAGCAAACCGAAGTAAAATCCACTAAAGAGGAATTCCAAAGGGGTAACTTTCATGATCAAAATTCAACAAGAAAAATACCCATTAGAGAGAGAGAGAGAGAGAGAGATCTTACAACAGCATTCCTCTCGTTAAGAAGGGATGGGTTTTCTTGCAATTTCTTCTGAACACCTTGGAGATCTCCTGACTGTGCACATCCATGAATGGTGGTGGTGGCTTTGGAAGATCTAGACCGTTGATCTTGAATAACCGGCATCTCTCTTTCTCTCTCTCTCTCTTCTCCCTCGTAAAGATATGAAATGAGTCAGAAAACACAGACGCGGAGTCGAAGAGAAGAGAGAGAAAGTGCGTTCCCTTCTTTCTTTCTAGGTTCTTTCTTTTGGCAAGCGGGAGGTTTTCGGGATGAGTTGCGGTCAAGATAAAAGAGCCACCTCTAATCCAAATTATTGATGTTAATTAATCCTATCCTATAATGTGAGAATAGTTAAAACTTCAATGATTGATGCAACCATGTGGAGTTACGAACATGGATATTGTTTTGGGCTTGAGAACAAATGTACTTTATTTTGTTAGGCACATGTTATCAACCAAAGTTAGCAAAAACTCTTACAAGAAAAGAAAAAGTTAGCCAAAGCTTTTTATTCCGAAAAATAGTTCGAAAAAACAAAATATAAATAACTATTAACCAAGTAGTATGATAATGAGTTATATCTACTAACATTGTAAGTTTGAATTTGTTGTGACTTTCATCGACTCTGCTTCCAACCGGGATTTTCATTTTGTTTTATAGAGTCATTTTCAAGGAGAGCTAATGTTTGTTGGGTATTTTGGTTTGACACTGCTTCACACCCAAAGAGAAACGGGCTACATCCGAGCTAAGTTTGGAGGTGGAAGTCTTCTTTGACTCATTTCGTACCAGAGAAGCCCATGTATGAACAAGGATCGATTTTACTTTCCCATCTAGCTACCTACGTGAACCACTTCTTGGTATAGGTTTTGCCATATTTTATCATTTTATAAATATGAGTCAGAGATATACGGATATATCCATTCCAAGTTTAGGTGCACCTCTCGCCCAGTGGAAAGCAATGAGGCTAGTCCTGAAGAATTAGTGGGAGAAAATCTATTAATGAGTAAATAAAATATTTAGACATTTTGTTTAATTGATCTTTTTTAAAAAAAAAAAAATTTGCGTAGATATTAAATGAATTACACTCGGAAAAAATAAAATTAATTTTCAAATAACCCCACAGACAAATCTATTTGACTCCATTGGTCAGACCAATAAACTTTCTAGCCTCTCAACCAAGACTTCCTTTGGTGGAAGTGTAAAGCAATGTTCTTAAGAAGTATAAATTATATTTTGGAATGGGAAAATTCCAATTAGGATAAAGACCACTTAAAAAAATTTCCTTAATAAGATAGTAATAATGGCATAATGAAAACAAAACAACAATCTCCTAACCAAACATCCCCGTAACTTATTTAGGCTGGTGTATACGTCGAACATTTTCGTTTCTTAGACGGAAAAGTGACATTTCCGACAAAATGACAGAATGACATGGACAATCTTTACACGTGGCAATCCTACGTACACAATAAGATCAGGTTTTCTTTAACGTGTGGATATCACACTACTCCTCTCCCCTAGATATTTTCCTTTCTCAAAAAGAAACTTTAACCTACAACTCAGATACCAAAATAATATTGCTTCTCTTACGTGGCAGTACTTAATTGGTTGTTATCTTATCGCTCCACATTTATATGAACTGAATAAAGACACGGTTAGTCAGTAGATGTTTATTCCAATAGGACTCAGTTGTATAGAATCATCAAGGTTCGTTAACTACAAATGAACGGGAACCGATTGTTTCTCTCTCTAAAATTTTTAGCTTCTCTTTCTCTCTCTAAAAATATCTCGATAGAGTTCCGCCATGGACACAGTAACCAAGCTCTGTCTCTCACCGGAGAGATTTTACTGTTTAAACTACAAAGACACCTTTAGAACTGAGCAAAATCGTAGATTCCGACCTTTGTTTGGTCGGAATTTGATGAAATTTGAAGGTAATCGTAGATTATATCTGAAATCTTGTAGGTCGTTTGGATCTGAAGAAAGTGAAAGTTTAGAGAGAGAAAATGAAGTTGTGAAGAAGAATAAAGAAGGAAGTGTATTGAAAGAGGAGAATAAGATGAAATCAAAGAGGAAAAATGTTCTTTACTCTTTAAAATCGGCTATTCTTAAGCTATCTGGTGGAGAATCGCGAGAATTAGAGTATCGGAGTGCAGTAGCTAAGGCAGAAGAGATTTTCTTCTCGGTGAGGCTAAATTATGATTATATGTTTAATTTTAGCTAAGGGTGTGTTTGATATCTCCCATTTCCATGGAAATAAAAGAATTTCCACGGAAATAGGCATTTCCACCGTTTCATACGAAGTGTAATTCCATGGCTTTAATTCCCTAGGGAATCTATTTCCATGAAATAGCTCACTTTTAATTCCTTGCTCCCCCTCGGAATTAGTTTCCGTGGAAAGTCAAAAATCAAAATAAAAATATTTTAATATAAATTTTTACTTATACATTGGGCAAATGACATTTTTGTCCTTCTTACCAAATGACATGTTTACAAAGTTGTCAAAATGACATTTTGGATTTTATAGCCAATTACATTTTTACCCTTTTATAATATCAAATTGACATTTTACTCTTATGTTGTCAAAATGATGTTTTTACCCTCGTATAATATCAAAATGACATTTTTGCCCTTAAATTAGTAAAATGACACAAGGTTAAATAATTTTACAACATACGAGTAAAAATATAATTTTGTAAACATAAGGGTAAAAATGTAATTTAGACAACATAAGGATGAAAATGTAATTTTGGCAAAAGTAAAAATATCATTTAGACTACATAAAGAGTAAATAAAAACTCTTAATTGAATATTATATTCGTAGAAGTTAGTTGTCAACGGTTAAATAACAAAGTTCGTAATTCCACGGAATAATAAATGACTACCAAACGAAAGAACTCTTATTTCCACGGAGTAAATTCCGTGGAGGACTTTCCATGGAACTCTTGTATTTTCATGGAATTGTTTCCCTGATATCAAACACAACCTAAGGTAGTTTTTGTTTTTCGTCGAGTCAGATCTGACATCTGACTCGAGATCTGAATTTCCCGAGTCAGATATCATATTGTTTATTCTTTGTCTTACTTGTGATGTCTGACTTGCCTGAATGACTGATTTTGGGTTATTTGAGTTAGACTAGTCAGGTACAGAAAAAAAAAAACACTTTTAAGTTGTTCATTTGGTTTAATTTGTCAGTGTGCTACTCAAGTTGGAAGATACCTTGTAACCATGATGAGCACTGGAGTGATACTTGCAGTTGGGTTTCAGTTATCAGGTTTCGAATCACTAGTTTCTTTATATATATGTCTGGTTTCATTCAATTTTATATTGTTGTGGGTTGTGGCCTGTGGATAGGTCAAATTTTGGATATTAACTTGGCAAATATTTCCGTGAAGGTGGGGATAGTCAGATGAATACTTTGATTTGGTATAGTTGGCTTGGAGGTATTATTATCGGAACGATGATAGGTGCGAATATGGTTTTGGAGGAAATGCATAGAGCTGGTCCACGAAATGTTGTTATTACTGGAAGGTAGTATTATCAGTTAAAACTATCAACTATCAATTCAATTTTGATCTCTATCTGTTCATTTGGTACTTCTTCATTTACATACATGCCATAAATCCATAATTATCATGGTCTTGAGAGTTGAGTCTTGAATACATAGTACAAATTGGTGGGGCGTCATATGTGGGCCACTGTCTACTCCGACTTATATATATCCGCTCATGCTAGGAATTAGAAATCAATTTGGATACGTTTACTTATTCAAGGCTAGAAGCCATTGCGTTATTTAGACTTTATTGATATATTATTTTCTAACAAACTAGTGTTTCGAGAAGAGTTATAGTTTGAGAGGTATGTAATTTTAATTGAACTAATAGAAGCTTCTGCCTACGTGTTTCAACGTGGCATAAATTAATATTTATTGACGAAGCATTATAATTGCCGTATGTGGGGTATTTTCTTATAGGATAAGACTTTCAGAATATCCATAAAATCGGGTACTTAAATTCAACTTTCTTTGTTAGGAGGATCAAGGGTATGTGATTGCTTTATTGCTCTTAGTGACGTGAATGAACCTGCTTATTATGCCCATATCTAATTTCATTCTCACCTGCACATCAATCAGATGTCATTCGCGTTCTCTAGAGCATAATTTAGTACGGGTTATTGCTTCAATTTATTAACTATGTACTTTTCTTATACAGTACTAGAGGACTTGGCAAAGCGCTTGCTCGAGAATTTCTTCTTTCTGGAGATCGCGTAGTTGTTGCTTCTCGCAGGTGGTGCTTAAACCTTTGATTTATCTAATCATGTCATCGTGTTGTTATGGTTGCACAAGAAAATTTCTTATTCCTTGGATTTTCTCTAATGCCTTGCAAATTTAAATTGGACTTTTGAACATGAAACAGCCTTGAGTCTGTACAAACAACTGTCAGCGAGCTTGAAGAGAACTTAAAGGGAGGAATGCTCAGTGCAAGTGCCAAATCTAGGGAAAAATTGACACAAGCAAAGGTAGTTGGTATAGCATGTGATGTTTGCAAACCCAATGATGTGGAGAACTTGGCAAACTTTGCTATTGGCGAACTTGGTTCTATAGATATTTGGGTGAGTCATCTAGCTTATACTTACGACTGTCATTTAGAGTTAAAAGTAGAATACTAATCCTGATATTCTTAGTTTCCTTTACAAAGTTCTCTACTAATATTTAGAAATATCATCGACAGATAAACAATGCTGGCACAAATAAAGGTTTTAGACCCTTACTGCAGTTTACGGATGAAGATATTGAGCAGGTATGTGTGTATTTCGATGAATATTCTTCATGCTGTAGTTAATATGCCTATTAACTGTAGCATTACTTCAAAATGTATTTGTTTTTTCACCTAATTGACAACCACTTAATCGTTTTTTGGAGGATATTATTTTATATATGTTAAGCCTTTTCTGTGATGCTCTTATGAGTTCTCCAACTGATACACTTCTACCATTAGATTGTCTCCACAAATTTGGTGGGATCTCTACTCTGCACAAGAGAAGCCATGCGTGTGATGAGATTGCAAGGGAAAGCTGGTCATATTTTTAACATGGACGGAGCCGGTTCGGGTGGCTCTAGTACACCTTTGACAGCTGTGTAAGTTTCATGTTGCTTAGTAATCTTGAATTCGTCCATCAATCTTTGAATAGATTTCAGAATCTGAAATAACATCCTCAGTTATTTGATTTCCTAGTTGATTTGTACTGATTCTTCTCATAATATTACGCCCTATAGCTATGGTTCGACAAAGTGTGGCCTAAGGCAACTTCAAGCATCTCTTCAAGAGGAATGCAAGCGGTCAATTGTTGGTGTACATACAGCATCTCCTGGAATGGTCCTAACAGAGTTGCTTCTAAGGTACTAAAAATGCATTTAATTCCAAGCTCAGCAATGTTTTAGTTTCCCTTCTACACGATACCTCTTTCTGTTTTCCAAAAGAAATGTCCTAATTAAGGGGAGGGTTATTGACTTAATTGATATTGAAATCTATGTGCTATATACGAATCATTTGTTGAGCACTTTTTTTTTAGTATTCTAGTTTGAACATCTTAGGTATACTGATATTATCAACTTGCAGTGGCTCGTCGCTTAAAAACAAACAGATGTTTAACATAATATGCGAGCTTCCGGAGACAGTGGCGAGAACATTAGTTCCACGCATGCGGGTTGTTAAGGGAACTGGAAAATCCGTCAATTACTTAACTCCACCTAGAATATTACTTGCTCTGGTCAGTGCTTGGGTTAGAAGAGGTCGATGGTTTGATGATAAGGTAAACTGAAAATGGTAGAAAACTTATTACTGAATTACCATTTCTATTATTCGAAGTCATTTTTCTAATTTTATGCTTCCATCCAAGATCTAAACGTAACTTTAACAAATCTAAATACAGGGAAGAGCATTATATGCAGCAGAGGCAGATCGAATTCGTAATTGGGCTGAAAGTCGTGCTCGGTTCTCTTTCACAGATGCAATGGAGATGTATACAGAAAACACTTGGGTTTCAGTCTTTTCACTTTCTGTTGTTTGTGCTTTCATAATCCTTTCCACCACTGGCTCTACTTATCCTGGGACCTAACCCTTCTTCTCTCCATTCCAATCACCGGAAATTTCTAAAACTCACCGGAATCTCATATCTAAAGATGCTTAGTCTTGCAACAAATGGAAGATAATTCAGCAGTTACAACAAATAGAAAAAGGGTATATGACTTATCACCCTTAATTGATCTTTCTTCTTTTTTAACAATTTCTAGGAGTCTTCTTCTTATGTTGTATTCATGTATCATAAAAAGCCATCTCACTTATTATTGAAAAACAAATACCCATTTGACCTAAGTTCTTGATGTGGGTACTTGTAACTGTGTGGTTCTGTAAAGAAGAAGCAATTATATAATCAACTGATCATTCTTCAGTTGACAATTCTAATGAAATTTTATTTTGAATATTTCTTTTGCTTATTGTAGCTGATGTCTGATACATTTATTATAATCAACTACTAAATAAAATGGTGAAGCTCAAGTCGGTCCAGTGGTAAATTTACTTTCTCCATTGGAGAGACCAGACTACTGAAAAAAACTCTGTTCCAATGTATGGAGTGGGTCTCGAGCGAAATTTTAACCGGGGCCTTTTTTATCGCAATAGAACAGTAAAAAGAATCATACACTACAAATAATTATTCAAAATAAATATGATGTATTTATTGTGTGTAATAAATCTAAACAAGAATCACAATTTCATTAATTATATGAATTGTAATAGTATTCGTACAACAAACTAAACATATGATTACAGAGTGTCTACATTAACAATAAACATTAATTATTGTTGCTTAAAAATCAATTGAAAAACAGAAGAAAAATTACTAATTTGATGGAGGAAAAAAATCAAACCTATAAAACAAAAAGGGGATTGAAAGAGAAAAAAGATAAGAGGGATAGGGAAGAAAAATTGAAACGTCAAATGTTTAGTTTTGTTATTTTATGTTTGGTTTCGTATTGGCATCTAACTCTTCCAAAAGAAAACTCTACAATGGACTCATGAGATAACAAGGATAGGTCACCCAGAGTCACAGTTGAACCAACTAACCTACTAACTACTTTGAAGCCATTGGGAGGAGCCTACAAAATAAAATATGGGACTTCGAAACATTAGAGCAAGTCCAACTTTAGCCTGTCTTAGGCCCTAAAATCTACTTTTTCACCTAAAATTTTCAGCCACAATTTAGCCCAAAAAAATCAGCTCCAACCTGAGCCCCTTTAGGGGCCTTAAATTTGAATTTGAATTTTGAATTTTCCTCTTTTCTACCCACCCAACAACCATATTAAATTTCTCTACAACCTCTCTTTCTCTATAAATACAACTCTCTTTCTATACAAACTCACATCAAACTCTATCTTCTTCTTTCTCTACAAACTTGGTATACTTCATCTTCCATATTATTTTTTTTCTATACCCTTTATCTTTCTCTACAATGAAAAACAAATTTATGTTATTGGACATGATGCTTCAAGAAGATGAATAGGTTTGAGAAAAGGAGAGTCAGATATATCTTGACTCCTAGCACTTGGTGAATCACAAGGATTTCTTAGAATGCTGGAGAGTATTGATTGTATACATTGGGAATGGAGTAAATATACTGCGGCATGGCAGGGAACCTACACCGGCTATGTCAAAGCCCAACTATCATCCTAGAAGTAGTTGCATCGTCAGACCTCCATATATGGCATGTATTTTTTGGGATGTCTGGATCATGCAATGACATTAATGTTCTTGAGCGTTCACCGGTTTTTTATAAAATGTTAATGGGTAAGAGTTCCTCGGTTAATTGCGTAATTAATGACATACAATATGATACGGGTTATTATCTTGTTGATGAGATATACCCTCCACGGAGTACCTTAGTCAAAACTATTTCTAATCCATGTGGCACGAAAGAAGCATACTTTGCAAAAGACAAGAGTTGGTTCGGAAAGATGTTAAACGAGCTTTTGGTGTACTGCAAGCTCGATGGGGAATTATTCGGAGACCGTCACGTTGGTGGGATGTAAAGACAATGAGTGATACATGAAGGCGTGTATCATAATGCATAACATGATTATTGAAGACGACGGACCAAATGCTACAATCAATGTCGAGGGATGTGAAATGGGTCTGATACATCACGGAGAATCTTTACCGGACGAATTGCTTGGATGTATTGGTCGAGTTAGAAGCCAAGAAATCCATATCCGGTTGAAGGTAGATCTTGTTGAACACTTGTGGAATACAAGATCTAACGATGAAACATAAATTTCAAAATCGTAGAGGTCACAGGTTCAATTCTCAGGGCCTGGGTTCCAGGTTCATTTCCCAGAGTTGTTGGAACCTATAGTTTTAAGAGTCTAATTATTGGTTTTACTTTGGCAGATATCGTGTTTATTTTATCTTGATGATGCATCAATGACATGTAATGACTAACGTAAATCATAGTCAATATCTAAAAAATTACCTCATGTATTATCTCTATTTGCTATTTTGGTAAAATGGAAGTGGTTATGGTTCACAATGAGGCTTGTCATCACGAAAACGATGGGTCTCAACTCGCTTCTAAACAACGTTTGAATTATTAACCGGTCACAATAACACCTACGCCACAAAGGCACACCATGTCTAGAATTGTGACACTACACTCCTCCATGAAACCTCAATTGCAATTGTTGTTACAAAATACACACTAATAATAACTTTGGCAAGGTACGTCTTAGAATGTGAACCGTCACAACGGCCACGAACGTTGAAGTTACCGAAATCACGTCCCACTAGAACACTCGATCAAGATTCCAAACAAGCTGCTCATTTACGGCAAAAAATTTGTTATAGTTATTTGTTTCTGGTGATGTCTAAGAAAAGTCTTACAACATCAACTCATACATAAGATGATAGGATCCGAAATTCTCATCAACGAACTTTCGAAAATTAAGGTGAGTTGTGATCTGCCCTGTACGAGGCGAGGTCTGGTTTGTTGTCTGGTCATGATCTCTGACACGATCTGTGTTTATAATCGTGTCAGACCAATGTATCGCCCCTTTGTAGGAGCCTAGACTAGTTTGTCACTTGGTCACAATATGACACGATTTGTCGATTTGTTATATAGTTGTGTCCAGACGCCTCCCTGTAGGAGGCTAGCCCTTGTTTAACGTCTAGTCGTTATACGACACGATCCGTTTTATAGTTGGTGTCGTCAAGACGGGTGTGTCCCCTATCAGGTCCGCTGACCTTGATATTATCACCACAAAGGTTTGTTAGTTTGCTGCATAGACGGATTCGGACACGGGTTCGGACGAGTCTGGGCACAGATATTTCCCGCGCTTATTTGGTTCAGGAAAAAGGGCACGACATCGTCAAAATCCATTTCTGTTTTGAAACGACTTTTTATACAGAGAGAAAGTTGTTTAGAGAGAGAAAGTTGTTATTGAAGAAGTGCGAGAGATTAGAGAGAGAGAGAGACACCACCAAATCAGTGAAACGGATATAATAATAAGTGGCGGACGATTGAAACTCCTCAAGTACCTCTCCTTAACCAAAAGAAGATCCATCAAACAACCACATACTCCCATCTCACGTAGTGTTTCTGTTCCAAAGATTCCAAAATTTGTGGTGTTTATCTTAACATCACATTTGTTAGGGTCCATGAGGCTTAATGAGTTTTGTTAGTTTGAACCTTGTGTCCTCACAAGTCACATCTTCCAACAAGACACCAAAATACAGAGGCAAATTTACGTCCTTAGGAGAACGGTTTGTTTTTTAGAGAGAGGAAAAGGAAGATAAATATTTCACATAGAATATAACCAAGGAAAATTGAATTTAAAACACAAGTCATAAGTCTTCAAACAAGTGAAGATAAGCCATTATAGACATGGGTGTTTCAATTCATTTATTTTCCTCTTTTTCATGCAATTTTCATGTATAAATAGGATTAACCATCTCACTGTTTCAAAACAAATACTATCTATCACACATCTCAACATTAACCATCATTGCCTTCAAATATGCTACTACTCTTTATACAGTAGTTTCTAATGCCCATTTCCAGTGTGGATTAGCCATTATTGCTATCCAACTCTTGATTTGACCCCACATGAAATATCGTAATCGCTATCTTTTCTTAGAAGTCTCTATCTCCAAAGATAATGCTTTCAGATTTGACATCGAGAGCGCTACATGTACAAAATCTTTAACAAAATTCTTGACTGAATGACTCATTTTCACTAAAAGACAAAGGTTGATCAAAGTTTTTCAAAGTTTGACTTTAATCCGGACCGTTGTTTTAGAATTTTGTCAAGAATCTTGTCAAATATTCTGTGTACACTTAGCATTTCACTTTTGACATTTCAATAAAAAGTTTGGGTGACTTACCAATGGACTCAACCAAGTATGTCAAATACCATTGGGTGACTTACTAATGGACTCAACCAAGTATGTCAAATACCGTTAACACAAGAGTGACTAACATGACATTTCGTACGAACAAAGTTTTGATTTTTTTTTAGACGAGGATCCATTTCAATTTCGGTTCTTCACAAATTATTGACAAATTCATGTTATAGTGTGAATATATTGTCTTAAGATTGTTGTTTTCGATGTTTCACTATAACACAATAGTTTTTCTTTGATAGACTTGGTTACTCATTCTATCAATAAGAGAACCCATAAGATCTTGTCATTAAGAATCTATTATGTTTCTTAACCAAATATTAGATTTATTTCCTCCGAATCAAGCAAAATCAAAAGAATAAATAAATAAAGAAAGAAAAGAGTAAGAAGATTTACTAACTCCGAGTCAAGGATACCTCTTACCTTAAGACAATATACACCTTGTATACAGTACCAACAGTAACGGTGTTTGTCTCCCATGATAAAACGGAGTACACTTTCGAAGTATAGATGGTACATCTTGTTACCGAAAGTCTGACGAACTCTTATAAGTAATATGAACTTCTTGGAAGAGAATGACCCAGTAACTTGAATTGATTATATTTTTCTAAGTGCTCTGGAATGGACTCTTAATAAGTACAAATCTAATGGAAAAAACATAACACTTTTCGGATATGTTTTGAGTCAAATAAATAGGAATTGAGTGGATACATGTTTTAGGAACGTGTCTGTTGGATTTGGGACACTATTGGTGACAGTTGGCTTAAGGGAGGCGATGGTTGCAAATTGCAATAAGATGTGTTAGATCTTGAGTGCAAAGGGCGGACTAAATGTCATCTGTTGGATGATCCCGAATTGTTCCCACCTATTACCTAAATCAAGTCATAACTCCATCAAAACTTTGATCAAGCATATCTCATTCATCCGAAATCGGATTTGAGCGATTCTTGACTCTAAATTGAAGAGCTCGACGAGACGAATACAATGGTGTGTCCATCTTCTGAGTTTGACTAGTAAAACTGATCTTAAATCGGCTTCGATTCCAACATATTGAACACAAGAATTAGATCTAAACATCGACTAATTCCAATTATCTTTATTTGCCTTAAAATTCTATTTTTACCTAATACGTTTTGTGGAGTCCTCAACCTTCATCTTAGAAATCTTTCTGGCTTTTAGGCTTCTTTCATTATGTTTTAAATTAGGTGGTTATCATACTCACCACATCTTTATCAGTCGACTGGCTTAAATAGTTCCGGGTAAATGGATACTCAGTGGCACCCCTGTTTCATAGGGATCAAAGAGGAAGTTAACAAGAAAGTAAGGGGCGAAAAGGAATAAATCCAAAGATAAAATTGAGTGAGTGGTGGGATGTGTTTGTTTTTGGGGTGTAATTGAATCAGAACCGTTGGGGGTTAGAGCATCTCCAATGTGACACTCAATCTCTAACACTTAGAGTGCCACATAGATTTTTTGGAGTTTTTGTTAAAAAATCATCTCCAATGGAACACTTTATTAGACACTCTAATATGAGTTGGACACATTTATTATAGAGTGTCTAGAGAGAGAAACTCTAAAATGAGAGTGTCTACTTGAGACTCTCTAAGTGTTACTTTTAAATTTCAACCAATAGAAAATCTTGCTTTTCAACTACTTTTTATCTATTGAATTGAAAAAAAACATGTGTATTAAGCATAGACACTTTAAAGATCTCCATTGGCCCTTGACAACTAGGACTTTTAGAGTGTTTGTTAGAGTGTCCCGTTGGAGATGCTCTTAGGTCATAAAAGAAACCCTCCCTCTTCAACTCCTCCTCCCTCGTTTATTGAGATAATAGTAGTAGTACAAAGTACAAACCAAACAAGAACCTTCTATCTCTCTCCGGATCTCTTGAAATTGGTGGATCGTTGTTCACTATTTGGCCGTATTGATCTTCTAATAACTAGGGTAAGTCTTACATATACATATATATATATATATATATATATATATATATATATATATATATATATATATGTTTTCATCTCTAGATATTCCATCTATCTTAGTTTAATTAAGAAGGGGAATTTGGTTAAAAAAAAAAAAAAGTCCTCCATGATTTCTTCTTATCATCGTTTAATGAATTTTGTTTATTATTATGAAAAAGTGAAAAAAAGATCAATCTTTAATGATGAATTTCAATTATGACACTACTTGTATAGGAGAAAAGGGTAGGTGGAGAATGAATTCGACAAGGAGAGAAATTGAAGTTGCCCCTAACAGTTTGAAATTTAATCCAAGCAACAACAAGAAGAAGAAGAAGAAGAAGAAGAAGAATGTGAAGAATAAGAAGATGGTTGAAATTCATGATGAAAGTCATCTACTAGTCCTATTCACTATTAGGGAGATGATGATGATGATGGGTTATACTAGCACTAGGAGGGTCAAACACAGATTTGGTCTTTATCTACAAGTGCCCACTAATCAAAACCTCACTTGTTTTATTTGTCAACTTCTCACCCACCAAGATGATTATAATCCTGATGAGGACTTCCCACCATATCTACTTCAACATGATTATAACAATGGTTTTATCTACTACCAAAGCAACAGGACGACGACGGCGACGAATTCTTCTGGTACACTTCTTACTTATGGCCTCTGTATTCCTAATACTCGTCTTGTTTTCGCTATACTAGTCTTTGTGAATGCAGCAGGAAGTAAGTTATTCAGCAGATCAATCACACCACTCCCTCATTATCTTGTTGACCCCAACAACACTATTAGTACTAATAGTATTGGTACTGCTCTTATTTCAACTGAAAACCCTCTTAGTATTATTAGTCCCCCTCCTCCTGTTAATGATGATTGGTTCATATTTGAGATATTAACTCGACTCCCTGTGAAAACCCTTTTTCGTTTCAAGACTGTTTGTAAGAGATGGGGCTCCTTGATTCAAAAAGATCAAAACTTTATTGATTTACACTTTCTTAATCGTTCACGTCTTCCTCGTCTATTTATCGTCAATCCTGTACCTAGGACGCCAGAGAGACGAAAGAAACTGCGTGATTATTTTGAAGGAATGAACTATTGGGATAAAGGGTATGATAAAGAGTCGTACATTACGGCTGACCTAATGTTGTATCAAGGCGACAAAGATGACACTAATACTACAAATTTTGTTGTGGTTGACACAGTAAGGGAGGTGGATTCGACCTCTTACGATTCCATTTCAAACCCTGTTAAAGGTTTGATATGTCTCATTGACCAACATCGCATGTATGCTGTTCGTATATGCAATATCAGTACCAGAGAATTGTCACCATTGTTTGAATCATCATTGTTATCAGAAGAAAAAGATTGCTATAGGATGAAGAACTACCGCGACGCTGAGCCCAACTACCAACTTGGTTTTGATCCTTCCACTAATGAACACAAATTGGTTTGTTTGTGGAAAGTTACTTCTCGAGATTTTAAACAAAATTATTTGATTTGTGAGGTATTGACGATAGGGCGTCAAGGCATTAATGGTGATAGTAGATGGAGGAGGATCGAAGAGGTCCCAGATATATCTTATAGGAGCCTACATGAGGATTCTGTTTATGCGAATGGTGTTATTTATTGGAGCAGTCTTCACCTTTATAATGGCTTCTGGGATAGTAAATATCGTCCTGTATGCATAGTGGCATTTGATGTAGGAAGGGAGAAGTTTAGGACAATCACAGTCCCTGATTTCATCCTTGATCAACCTGGAGATGATTGTGACAAAGAATACAACCCACTCGGCAGTGAGTCATATTCTACTGACCGTAATGAGCTTGTTTATTTATTAGAAGTGAGTGGGCGTTTAGCTATGTTAGTTAGAATGAACAATTGTACGTTCAAGATGTATATATATGAAGATGATGATGATTACAAGATGGAAGAGGAGATTAATCGAACGCGTATTCGTAGCGATGGTAGTTTATCAAATAAGAACGATGGAAGATGGAGTGAGGCGAGTAGTATCACATTGCCTTTTAATTTGGGGAAGAAATGTGGTGTTAGGTTTTGTAAGTTTGTAGGATCAGATGACGAGATAATCATAACATCATCTGAGGGACAAAATTGTGATAAAGAAGCGGGTAAAAAGAAATGTGTGTATTTTTATTCTTACAATTGGAAGAAGAGAAGTTGGAGAGAGTTTGAAGTAAGTGGGATCCCCTCGTCGGTACATTTATGCACGAAAAGTTATGTTACTACTTTCTCAGAGAGCCTCATGCCAATTAACAATGACAAAACTCTGTTCTAGCACATTGTAACGGATGGATTAGTAAGGTGACCTGTTTTAATTGATATTTATACTAGTTTGGGTCCAAGTTTTCTTGTACAATTGAGGAGAAAAAATGAGTAGTAGTTGAGGTACTGAACTTATATTTTATTTGTAACTTATTTGTACTCCCCGTTTCTTTCCTCGAGTGGTGATAAACTTGAATCATTAAACTTTTTAAATTTCAACCTTTTTTTCTTTATGAGGGTTTTAAATTTCTACTTGTGCCGACGGATTTAGTAACAAGTTTTTTCTTTTTTGAGGAATGACCTTGTGTCTGCACGGTTATAAGTTGCCTTAGTTATTAAAAATATTGACCAGTGAACTAAAGATTACGAGTATGGTGATGGCCTCGGAACAAAATTTGAAGAATTTTTTTTCCAATTTATTACATGATCTGTAACTATTCTAAATAGAGGAACAGAATCTTCATGCCATGATATCTCACAAAACACGTCTTCTATCCCTGTTGTGCTATCTCTCTCAATCTCTTGTTTCAGTTATGAACGAATTTTTACTATCTTTCTTATGAATTTCATCTCATAAACTTGAAATTTTAGAACAACACCAATTGTAAAGGGGCACGTGCTGATAACTCTATCCCGCGCTGAAAGCGAGAGGGACAGACGAAACTATGCTTCACCCACTTTAGTCTTTAGTGGTTGAACAGATGAAAGCTAACTTCAACTTATCTTTTCGATTGACTGCTCTTTCCATGCTTGTGTTTGAGACCAGGGCTGCTATTCTTATATTTGGTATTCGAGTTACCCTTTGCGCTAGTTGACTATCCAATATTGGCCGACTGACGGATGGGCTCCCTTAAGGGCGGAGCTCACCAACTGGGTGGCGTGGAAGGGGGATATTTAGCTATGTGCTGGTATAGGGATGGGAATTGGGCGGGTATGGGCGCCCATGGGCACTTGAAGCATCGGGCTGGGCGGGTCGGGCACAAAATTTCAATGGCTATTAGGGTAAGCGGGTTAATCGGGCGGACAATTTTAAAATTTGCCTTGTCCATTACCCGCCCAAGCCCATTAAGAAGCTCGGGTAATTCGGGTATGGGCGGGCGGGTAGCGGGTAATCTCATGACTTGAAAAAATTCACTTTTTCCTCTCTTTTTATAAAATCTCCAAACACCTTTCCTGATTCTAAAGAGACAATGTGAGATTAGACATTATTTGTATTGTTTCTTTTAGGAATTTAATCTCACATTGAAAACTAATGAAGAATTCTCATGAGATATAATAAAACTTATCCCACTCTTTGTTCCCTCAAAGCCAAAGACTACTTCAGTATCCAACTAGGAGTTCTCTTGGGCCACTGGAAATGCATTGGGTTCGTGTGATTGCCCTTAAACATATTGTTTACCATCTCAACTAAGCCTAGCAACATGGACGGTTGGGCTTCATCAACCCATAAAGTTGATGTAATTTGGTTGGTTATCATTGGGTGAGCTTAAGTGGGTGCGGGCATGGGCGGGTGCGCGGGTAGAGGTTTTAACCCATGCCCGCCCACCAAAATTTGGCGGGCCGGGCGGGTTGTGCCCGAGACGGGCGCGGGCGTCCATGGTCCTCGTTGGGCTCGGGTGCCCGTGGGCGGGTTCGGGCTTATGGGCAAAATTCCCACCCATATGCTGGTAGAGCTGTTCCTGCTCAGTTGCAACTGGATATCCACATTTCTCCCCTAGAGCTGCTGTTCATTCCTGCTTAGACTCGAAAAATTACTTTTTCTTTAGTATAACTAAATCAAGGAGTCATGCCTCAAAAATGAACGTCAACCTTGAAGAGGTTTAGGTTTAAAAATTGTGTATGTGTCAAACACTGGTAATTTGTGGGTGTGCAAAAAAACTTATTTGATCTTGTGTATGTGGACTATTTTCGAAATATTATTTTCAAGATTCTAGGAACTCTTTAGTCGTATACCACATAATGCAAGCATATTTGGTCTGGGCAGAATTGACATAAGTTTAGAAAAATAAATTTCAAGGGTCGTCTCTACTACAACTGTATTGGATGCTGTGTACCCCAAAAATAATCCTATCAAGAGTTTTTCCTAAGATCTAAAGATTGCATTATTTTTTTCCTTCCAAGTGGTCACATGATAACACGAGGTATAAGATTCCACACTTGTTTTCCTTGTTTTGGTAGTGGTTGATTGATCCATTGATTGATCTATGTATCTAGAACATATCCATTTAAGGTTGAAACTCCTCAAGAATAAATTGCGAAATTTGAGTAGTGAGATGACGGTGTAGGAAGAGATGGTTGTTAGATTCTCATCTACTCTACACATAGTTCATCTATTTGGTCGAATTATACCTCTTCTAATGAGCAAGTCTTCAGTAGTTAGTCTTTCCAAGATTGCAGCCGCAACGACAAAACTTACTCCACGATATATATATATATATATGTCCTTCGTATTTTGGATCGTTGGATTATCAATGTAAACGTTTGATTATTAATGCATTTTAGCTATTTATTATTAATAAGTCATAATCATCTTCTAAAAATAATACTTATTTTTTTTTAATAATATTTATTTTAAAAAATTATTAAAACCAAAATAAAAAAATTTAGACCGTTGGATGTGATCCAACGACCAGATTGATCCAACAACTGGATGGGAAGCCCCCAACATGACCGTCGGGGACCTTCCCAACATGACCGTTGAGGACCTCCCCAACGGACCGTTGGGGCGTTCAACCGACCCTTAATTAAGAGTCTGCTGAGGTTGGACATGGTGGTCGGGGATGGAAATTTGAATTTCCAGCCCCGCGTACCCCAGGTTGGAGATGCTCTTATGGCCCAAGTCAGGTCTTTATGACCCCATAAAACAAAAAAGAAACTAAAAGTTGTATAGAGGAATTTCCAGCTCCAAACACCCCAAGTTGGAGATGCTCTTATAGCCCAAGTCAGGTCTTTATGACCCCATAATACAAAAAAAACTAAAAGTTGCATAGAGGATTTGAACCTGCGACCTCGATAGTACGAGTCAAGTAGCAAGCCAGCTGAATTAACTTGAATTTATGTTTTACAGTGGCTTTCTCGTTATATTTTTTGTTTAAATTTTGCAGAGAAGGTGCCCTCGAGAAGAGGGATCTGATGCGATCGCATCACTCACACCCCCTCCTAGGGGTGGGAATCGGGCGGGTATGGGCGCCCACGGGTGAAAACACTTCGGGCTCGGGCGGGTCGGGTAGATCTTCTCTTTGGCTATTAGGGTAGTCGGGTAGATCGGACGGGTAATTTTTAATTTTTCTCTGCCCAAAGCCCGCCCACACCCACTAAAGGAGTCGGGTTGTCGAGCAACGGGCAGCTCGGGTATCGGGCATAGTTCTTCATCCAAGTCTAAATCATTTTTTTATTTGTTTGTTTAGGGAATCACTTCATTTCTTCTTTCATATTTCAGTAGATTGTTAATGTTATATATATATAATCAGAAACTCATATATATATATGCTTGTATTTGGTCTTAGTAATAGATCTTGTTTACAGAATTGTATTGGTCTTAGTTATAGATCTTGTATAGATAATCAGAAACTCATAGAGGAATGAGATAAAGAAAGAAAGATTAACTAGAGAGAAAGAAATGGAAGAAAGAGAAACACTAGCAGAGTACCAGAACGACAGAAAGAAAAGTGGAAAAGACAGAAGTTTAGGGGGAACGTGGGCTATACATAATAAGGTAGTGGTGGCGTTATTAACCCTAGATCTAACGGATGAGCAATATCTTAGAGATCCCTCATCTAACGACATACGTTCTCTCTGCCTTAGTGAAGATTTGAAGTGAATTTCTTCTTTTAGGCTTCCTAATGGACCACAAACGGGCGGATATATATAGGCACCAATCGGGCTTGCCCTATCGGAATCGGGTGTGGGCGGGAGGTCGGGCAAGGAGTTTTACCCGCCCCCGCCCACCAAATTTCATCGGGTCGGGCGGGATCTACCTGCAACGGGTAGCGGGTGCCCGTGGTCAGTCATAGGCTCGTACCCATGGGTGATTTCAGGCTCGCGGACAACATTCCCACCCCTACCCCCTCCATTGGGCACAGTCGTGTTGTGCATGGGACGTCATGTTTCGGTCGTGTTCGCGGTGGTACCCGTAAGGTCGTGTCCAACGGGACAGGTTAAACAAGGCAAGGGACCTAAACCTTGCACAAGTTAGTAGAGAACTAGAGATCTTGCAGAGAAAGACACGTGGTTAAAACAGGTGCAAGTTAGGTGGTGTGCATCTTAACAATGGCTGAGTGGCGCATGTTGTGCATGGGACGTCATGTTTCGGTCGTGTTCGCGGTGGTACCCGTAAGGTCGTGTCCAACGGGACAGGTTAAACAAGGCAAGGGACCTAAACCTTGCACAAGTTAGTAGAGAACTAGAGATCTTGCAGAGAAAGACACGTGGTTAAAACAGGTGCAAGTTAGGTGGTTTGCCTGATACGATCGTTTGGAAGTTGTCAGCGAAGTCGTACCTAGTCAAAGGGTTGCCGAGCAAATTAGCGGCGCAATTTTCGCCAAGTCAGCGTCATTTTAGAATGGCGCATATTAGCGACATATCTTTAGTGACGCTAAAACCTAAACTGTACCAAAAATTGAAAACAAATGGAGTGAGTACTAATTAGTGAGGAGGCAGAGCTAGCCAAACCAAATATAGTTCTAACAAAAGAAGAAGCAGGTAAACAATGAAAGAAGAATGAAACCTAACATTAATTCAAAACTATGCATTCATTAATATTGTCTCTTTTCTTCATGCAAAATGTGAGCATCTATAGATGACATTTCTCATACTTAAACTCCACATAAACCCCCCTTCTTCTTTGAACATTTCTTGCAACCATCTTTGCAAATCAATGGCTTCATTTTCTCAACTCTATCTCTTTCTCATCTTTTATCTATTTTTCTCAGGTACTTCTTTCGTCTCAGTTCTCATCTAGTTGTGTCATTATTGCTTTTATATGTTGTCGCTATGACCGTTGTAATGTATGTATTAACGTCAAAGTATATTAATTCAAAATGTTTTCCCCACGATTCGACATGTTTAAGTTGGATATCTCGATTTCAACCCTAATCATTATCTACTTTCGAAATCGAATCAAATTTTATTGATCTTTTTCTAAATTTACATCCTTGCAGGAGTCAAAGCAACAACTTTTACATTTCAAAACAGATGCAAGAACAACGTCTGGCCAGGGATTCAGCCAAGTGCAGGCAAATATCCACTCGAAAATGGCGGATTCCGACTAAGACCTGGCCAAAATATCAGCATAAACGCCCCCGACGGATGGTCAGGTCGGTTTTGGGGTCGGATAGGTTGTTCATTTGATCAAACAGGGAGAGGTTCTTGTTTAACAGGTGACTGTGCAGGCCTATTAGCCTGTAATGGAGCAGGTGGTGAACCACCTATTTCACTTGTTGAATTCACTCTCACTAGCCCATCTAGCCCATTCGACTATTACGATATTAGCCTTGTCGATGGCTACAATTTACCTGTATCAGTGTCGAGTTTAGGTGGTACTAGAGATTGTAAATCCTTAGAATGTACGTTAAATTTGGAAGAAACCTGCCCGACTAATTTGCAAGTTATGTATAAAAGACGGGTAGTGGCGTGCAAAAGTGCTTGCTTGGCTTACGATGCGCCTGAATATTGTTGTACTGAGGATTATGGGAGCCCATCAACTTGTCAACCCACTGATTACTCGAGAATATTCAAGGATGCTTGCCCAGATGCTTATAGTTACGCCTTCGATGATGCAACTAGTATTTCAACTTGTAGGGGAGCTGATTATTTGATTAAATTTTGTTAAATTTTTAGCTCAAGATGCGAAAACGTTAAGTGATTCATAAGTGATTTTTTTCAATGCAGATCAGTGAAGTTTGTATTATCACATGAACAACCTTCAACCTGAAGTGGTGTGTGTTTTTTCTTTCTCATTGTTTGACTCGTCTAACTCCGAGTCTAACTCGAATAGACCAAAAGCAATGCAAATTAGCCGTTAAGACAAGTCAGAATGACACTGAAATAAACATTTCAAAGTCTGATTCAATTCAATTCAGATCTGACTTAGGAAAAAAAGAGCAGTAAGTTCTGCAACAAGGCAGGCAAGATAACTATCAATCTAGCTATATTAGAACTTTCACTATTCTATTTGAGAGAGAGAGAAAGAGAAGAAAAATCATTCATTTGTTACTGCAGTAGAACTTTTGTACATGGCTTACAGAAATTTGCCTACTAGACTAACCCAAGACCCTCGGCTAACGACATTAACCCAACCACCATGCTTTTACATCCTACCCCTATATCTTCATCAGAAGACAATTAACAAACAAAAAAGCTTACTAATCTTATACCAAGATTTTCAGCAGTTGCATCAATATGAAAAGAAGTAAACCAAAAAACTAGGAAAAAAAAGAAAGTTGTCTTCCTAAGCATTTCAGATGCTATATGAAAGGTAAAATCATTAGTGAATGATTCATATTACCCTTTAGTAGTTGCCCGTATAAGTTCGATATCATTCTTCGTATCTTCCTTTGCCAACTGACCCTGAAAATTACGAGTTTAGATCAACGCATCGCCATTAAAGTTCGAACTTTCTTTTCTCTTTCAGCTCTTTTAGCAGAAGGTGTTCTCTTCATTCTTCGTAGTTCCTCCATTACTACTTTCTCAACTTCGTCTATTGAATTCAAAAGTTTCTTTTGTGGAGTTAAGAAATCAGATTCATCAGTAGCATTATTGTCAAGGAAAATCTTTAGCTGAACTGCTGGTTGGCGAGACTTCATTGAAGCTTTGAGATTTGGAGTAGTCAGATAGAGATCGGGCTCGAGAAGAGCACCTGCAATGGGTTGGTTCGATTCTAAAACACTTGGTTCGGGCAGTGATGGATCTGCAGGTCGATGAAGTTCAGTCTCTCGTAGTCGATTTCTTCTCCTTTCAATGGCCTAAAAGTAACACACAGTTTGAGTCATCACCATGAAAATGTAATACGATATACGAAAGAACAAGAAATGCAGTTCAATCCTGCTAAAACTAGTTATTGTACTTGTAATTTCGAATCCAACAGAGAAAAGGGTATATCAAACAAAAAAAAATCATTCAAACCGAGATCACTAAACCCAACCCACAATACTGGGAAATGGGAATCCTTCAGATTCTAACTCACAAAATACTAGACCCAAAATGGCTATATCACTTTTCTTACTTATCCTATTAAACCCTAGTTCTTTAATTCAAGGTTCATCAATTATTAGAAGATCCAAATCGGATTTTAATATTAAATATCAAATTTCTTATGAGAAATGAAAGAGATTTCCTCTTTATATACCTCAAGGACTAATCTTATTCTAATTTTATAATAAATGTTTACCTGCAATTATTGTCAAGAACCTAGCTATAGAAGTAAATGAAGACAAGAACAGCTATGGAAGAATCATTCAAAACCCTAGCTATTCAAGAGAAATCAAGAAACATACAGAGACAACTGCTGTGATATCACGAAGTGGAGCTCTTGGATACCAGTCCGGCAATGGGGTATTGCTTCTAGACCCACGTCCTCCTCGACCTCTGCTACTTCCACCTCCTCGTCGGCGACTACTACTACTACCGGAAAACATGGAAATTTCCCGACGTTCACTTCCATTTCTGATCTGAGGAGTCCCATAATAAGAAACATCTCTTCTACCCCAAACACCAGGTGAAGATGAGATCTGGGTAGATCTTCTTGCTGATTGAATCGGTGATCCAAATAGATCTCGTCCAAAACCCACACTTAATCTTGATGAAGATAAGTAAGAACTCCTTTCTGATCCAAAATCTTGCCAGATCCCACTACCAGATCTTCTAACCAATGTCATCGGCGTTAATGGGTCATCTTCTCTGATTAGCCTATCTCTTGGTTCTGCCATTCCTGATTCAAAAAGAAGACAAGAAAAAAAAATCAGATTTCTGACAAGAAAGAGGAGAAATGAATCGAGGGTTTTGAAGTATTTTGTACCTTAAGAATTCTTGAGGGTTTAGGGTTATCTTCTTCTTCGTGGGTTAGTTATAGATTTTGAAGGTCTCTCTGAATTTGAACATGAAAATTAACTGTGGAAAAAAGGAATGAAAAGAAGCTCCGGCTGAAGAAATTGAAATTTCAAAAACGAAATCTGAAAACAAAAGACCGCCCAAACTCAATGTTTAAATGATGTAAGAATTTATTAGGAGATCCTTGTACTTTTACTTAAATGGTAATTACTCCCTTTTACTAACACCCGTTGTCATTGTTCAGTCAGTTAACGGCTAATGGTTCACGGTAGGCCTGTAAACGGTGGTCCGAAAATCCGAATCCGATCCGCATCCGCACTCAAATAATCCGACATTTCGGATTTCGGATTCGAATTTCAGATGTCTTGTCGGATAATTTTCGGATATCGGTTTCGGATTCGGATATAGCTATATCCGACTTCGAAAAAATCCGATCCGATTCGCATTTGAAATCAACGGTTAAGATTCACCCAAGGGATTAAAAAATAAACAAAACTTTATCCTCAAGTAGTCATCTTAAAGTCTAAGACTAAGTCTTCAGACTTCAAAGAATCAAAGTTCAACTTCAAGTCTTCAACTCTTATCGGAATTTCGGATCAGATAATATTGTATTTGAATTTCGGATCGGATAATATTCGAATTTCGGATAATATTGTGTTATAATGTTATGGCTTAAAATACAGAATTTCGGATCGGATAATATTCGATATTCGAATAGCATTTCGAATATCGGATTCGGATGTCATTTTTGACCATCCGTCGGATATCGAACCCTTATCGGATAGTTCGAATAATTTCGGATTTCGAATTCGGATAGTACTGTATCCGAAAATAGTTCGGTCCGTTTACAGCCCTAGTTCACGGTAATGATCTATTGAGGTTTTAACGAAAGTAACAACGTACTACTTAGAGGAGGGAAGCGAGTCGTGTTGGGTGACCACGGGCTTACATCCTCATCCAGTCGGGGTGGTTGGATTGTGGAATGTTATGTCCGTTAAGGTTATCGGGTAGCTAATTTTAAAATCTTAGTATCCAAAGCTCATTTAAATTCACCAAATCTTTCAGGTGTATCGGTAGTAGACGATCCTTGATCTGGTATACACTATCTAAAAGGAATGGACTTTTGCACAAAACTCAAGAGAGCGACACCTTGAGACACTCTTCGCATTGCCATATTAATGCCAACGGTTAGTAGGTCACTTGATCTTAACAAATTTCCGAGAAGCTCGACCGTTACAAATCCATTCATGTGTTTACTATTTACAATGTGGTCAAACAACTTTTATTTCCTCTTCATTCTTAAATGGTGGGCACTAATGTGCGGGAGATGTTGTGTAAATACTATTTGGTCGGGCTGAAATTGAATTTCGAGTAAACACTTCAAAACTCGTGCCCCGACCATTTATTTCATCGGGTTGGTCAGGTTGGACCCATCTTTAGGTTTTGTGCATCCATGGGCTCTAACATACTCGGGTGCCCATCACGACTTTTGAGATTCTCAGACTTTTTTCCCAGACCCAGTGGCTAGTACTACTACGATTTGTTTTTATAAATGGGTTTCGGTAAAACAAAACCTGAACAAAGAAAACAAAAATATTAAGCAGTGAAAACAATTTTAATGAGGGTTGATCTCTTTATTTTTTTTAACAAATGTGAAAACAAATATTATAAAATGTGTTCTTAGGCAAGGTCGTGGCTGACAATTTAGAGGTCTGGTGCCAATTTAAGTGGAGTCTTTTTGTACAGATACAAGGTAAAATAATTTCTTTTACACGTGAAATAATAAACACAAATTTTAAAGTAATTTCTTTTACACCTTTGAAGGTCTGTTCGAATCAGACCTAGAACCAGATCTAGAGAGAGAAATAAATTATTTTTTTAGAGAGAGAGGGAATTTTGTAATTCTTTTTTATGTTTGAAGGTCGCCGGCGGGCGACCCATACCGGTGAAGACGATGATGTGGCGTCCTCAAATGATGTGGCAGATAGAGAAAATGAGATGGAGGAGAGAGTAATAGAAAGTTAAAGATAACGGAAAAATGGGACATATGGGTATTTTTGCTAAAGTAGGGGGCCAGGCAGGAAGCTGGTCACAAAGTTGGGGGTCATATGGGTATTTTTGCTAAAGTAGGGGGCCAGGCAGGAAGCTGGTCACAAAGTTGGGGGTCATATGGGTATTTTTGCTAAAGTAGGGGGCCAAGCTGGTCACAAAGTTGGGGGTCATTTGGGAAACAACCCAATTCATTATAATCACCATTGTTAAGATCTATTATTGTTTCTCATGTTAAATTATCAGATTATGTTGCTCTATTATGGATCATATCAGATTTATGATCCAATTCTATAAGATCTGTTTACTAATTCATTAACTTCTAACGTATGATGTTTATTTTCTCTCTCTAAAAATTTCATAACTATTTGTTCGTGAATTTCATTATAATCAAATTTCTCTCTGTATCATCTAATCAAATCTTCATCATTATTCAGTATTTTTTCTCTCTAAGATTCATAATCGATTTTATGATGTTAATGTTAAATCCGTCTTTACAATTCATTTTATTTGATTAATAAGTGTTTGTCTCTATGTATTTTGTTACTTTTTAGTAGTTTTACGTTACAGATTTTGATTTTTAGATCATTTTTTCAAATCTTTATCAAGGTTTCCGTATAATTTTTGATGCAGAGAAGATCTCGTACGATTTGTTATAACTGAATGCGCACGATATATAATTTAAAATAAATTACGGATCGTTTACAATAAATTAAATATCTTTTTTTCTCCAGAGAAGATCTAGTACGATTTGGTTGTAGCAGAATGTAAACGATATATAATTTACACGACATTACATGATGTTTACTGAACATAACACATACATAAAAGTAGCATTTAGATTCTTTACTAAAGTTCTAGTACTTACGCAAACATCTTCTGTACGATGTTTTTATATCAGAATGTAAAATATATGTATTTTGTTACAAATTATACATACTTTATAAATAATATCAAAAACATCTTATAAATCTGCATAAATTATATATAATTTATTCAACATTACGCGTACTTTTCCCCCAAAATAGTTGTCGTTTATAGTACAATAAATGTTCCAAAAATTTTATGTAATTTAATGCACATTATATATATATATATATATATATATGTTCACATAACAGTGACCTTGTGATTCAAACTAAAGTTATGTTTGTCTCCTAACACATTATAAAGTTTAACAAACAGTATGCATAATTTATTTCATTATACATGTCGTTTCTAGTAAATTATATGTTTTTGTTGACAAATGTATATGTTTTCTTTTTGTAGTTTTGTTGTTACTTGTGGAATTTCCTACAGAATCATCCAATCTAAGTAAGACCACGAGACTAAAATCTGATGGCTGAGATAAAATATTTACTGAAGTTGGTCAGTTGTTTCCTGGTGGTGCAAAAGCATTTCAATATGCTCTTCAATAATATAGTGTAACTGTTGTTTGTCCTGCTCAAGACTACAAATGGAGAGTACATGGATGGGCACAATTTTTTAACCAGAGAAGATTTTGTACGTTTATTTGTAACCGTGGTAAACGATGTGTAATGTAAAAGAAATTATGTGTACTTTATTGAACATGACACACATACATGTAATAAATTACGTTGTATACATGACAAATGATGGTTTCCTCGTCATAAATAACAATTAATTTACGTATTTGTTTCATAATTTCTATTCAAATTGCATTTAAGTATGAGTAAAAACGAAAACAAATGATGTTGTAATGTTCACAGAAAATATACTATTTCCAAATCTGAAAGTTAAGTGAGAGAAAGTGATATATACGTTTTGTATATTAACCTCTAAATCACGCTAAATTGATCCCACAAAATATACTTTTTCTAAATCTGAAAGTTAAGTGAGAGAAAATTGATTTGAATCGAAAAAAAAATTACATAGTAAGATAAAGAAAATTGATTTAGTTTCCATATCTGTAAAGAAGAGAGAGAAAATTGATTTTGAAATATCCGTGGTGATGGCGTTTCGTTTTGGTTAGGGTTTTGGTTTCTGATCAATTCGGGTAATAGGAAAGAGAATATTTGATTTCCAAATCTGTTTAGAGGAGACATAAAATATGATTTCTTTCTATTTTTTTTTTTTTGCTTTAAAGCCCCCAAATCACGCTCGCTCACATTAGAAACTTCCCGGATTTACCCGGAAAATTTAAATTTCCGCGATTTTTTTAGGAGGGACATGGACGGTATAATTTCATAAAGTATGAGTTATTTATGTCCATAATATAAAAGGACTAAATATCCATATTTTGGGAAGATTAGATCATATATACCTTTTTTGAACATTATTTTGGTCTATATACCCATGAACCCTTAAATTTTAGTGTCCCTTTTAAAATGAAAAATTATCTACAAAATAATACAACTCACAGGAGTCGAACCTTGGGCCTTTGGTTCTAAAATCAACTATTATACCAACTATTATACAACTCACAGGAGTCGAACCTTGGGACTTTGAGTCGTGTCGTGTCGTGTCGTGCCTAGACGACAAGGTCTTGGCACAGAAACGCCCCATGGCAACGATCCAACCGTTGTCGTGCCGTTTCCGTGGCGGTCCCAGCCGTTTCCGTGTCGGGTTGTGGCCAATGGGCTAATTGTTGCCAAACGTAATAAAAGAAAGAACTAAATAATTTTCAAGTCAAACGTTGTGATCTTTGTTTAAACTTTAGAATCTATGTTTATTTTATTACTTAATAATTTTATTAACTATTAATTTTATCAATTAACAACTACTTTCAACAAAATAACAACAATGTTTTGTAAATTAAGTACCCGTTTCTAACGGGTTAGCGTGTCGTGGCGGGTTAGGACGCCACGGTCCGTGGCATGTCGTGTTTCTGTTACTAACGTGTCGTGGTTGACGGGTCTGGGACCTTAAAATCCCAGACCCGCCACGACCCGCTTGACCCGTGACGGGTCGGCACGATACGGCACGCGACGTTCCGTGTCGTGTCGTGTTGCCTTATAAACGGGTTGTGCCAGTCTGTTTCCGTGCCGACACGACCCGTTGTCCACCACTATCTAAAACCAACTATTATACCAACTCTACAACCTAAACACACTTGTTATATATGTGAATAAAAGAATACACATAATAATACTATATATATATGATGATATATAAATTTGGGGGCCCTAAACTAGGGGACCCTATGCAGCTCACCTAGGTCCAGGGTCGGCCCTGATACGAGTAAATGTTAGTAGTTCTCTAGCAATATATATCATTTTAAGTTGTAGAGCTCAGAAATGTGGACCGTGATCTGTACGTCTTTTTAGTTGCACAAGGTGAAGATGAAAATATTAATTAAATACTCTTATTATTAAGGGGGAAAAGTGAAAGGTTTACGTAGAGAGACATTTAATGAGGGAAGAAGATGAGTTGATATGAGTTTTATCCTACTAAGCATTAAGGACATTTATTTTTCCTATTCAACATGCATTTGTTTTGTCCTAGTTAGCAAAACTAAGTTCTGTTTTGTAATATAGAGTAACCATCGCCCGCGCCTACGACACAACATATTTGTTGGACACTTTGTGTTTAAACGCTATACATTATAAAGTTCACATTACCAATGAATAAATAAATGTAGTGGATGACAAAATAAACATTTATAACTAACATAACTTTTCGTTTTGATATTGAGAGAATTTTGATATTTTGCAATTTAAGTTTACAATGTTTAGAAAATTTAAGTAGAAACATCGTTAACATACAAACCACTAATGAAAATAAGAGAATCTCTACTGCAAAATGAAATAGTATAAAATAGCATATGAATAAATGTAGCATTTTCACAAAGAAAATATTTAATTTCTAATACGATATTGACGAAAAAAGACCGAGAGTCTTCTACTAAAATTCATCTTTTAGCAATACTAGGCATAACCCGTGTCCCCGACACGAATATTTTCGTTGAGTATTTACATATTTGAAACAAATTTTTTAGTAAAATACATGATGTTTTATGAATGATGATAACACAGAATGGTAATAATTTTAATAATAACAATAAAGAGATCAAATACTCGTATAACTTGTAAAAGGTATAAAAAAAAATTAGTCACTTATTATAGATCTAATTGTACGACATGTAGTTTCTTTAGTCACCAACTCAAAACATAAATATATTTATCTCCTCATCTTCTCTGACCAGATGTACACTTTAAATAGTAAATTAAAGAGTTGCAATAATGCTTTTGTTCTATGGTCGCTAACTTCACAAAATCATATTTTAAGTTCTAGTGATACACTTGCTATCACCATATTCTCCAATTGTACCAGAAGTGAAAACTGGACGGCTCGAACTATCGTCCCAAATTATTCCAGTTGGCTTTCTAAAAAGAACAAAATCAGATCGAAACCTAAGTAAGGTTGAAAATTCTAATAATAGACAACTGGATAAAAGAGATTACTTTTATTGGAAGATTCAATTTTCTCACATCACCTTTAAAGCTTCGAACCCGGTTGATAAACATGAAACCAGTGTATCAATTCAGTTTTTTATCCTCCTGAAATTCAATAAAGCTCGTTTACCATGTAGTTCCTATTGAATGGTTGACTTACGTACAACGTTAGCCTGTGGTACCATATCAAGTAATGAATCAGATGCACTTCTATCAATTACAACAATTTTATTGAATTATTATAAGTCTAAAATGGTATATGCAAAAACTTTAGATTACAGAAATGCATGAGAAGAGTGGGCACCTTAAGTAAACACCTTCCAAACTAACCACAATTTTAATTTTTCGTCAAGGTAAACTTATTTACAACAAAAGTCATAAAGGTGTTCGAAATATGTTGCTTCCCGATCCCTATAACATCCAAATGCTTCATTACTCATGTATCTTCAATCGTCGAAATCAAGATAATGGTACTACCCACATACTTCATATGAATATCAGCTTCTAGTTTCATAAAAATCAACATTGCTTTAAGGTGAAAACCCACCAATATCTAAGATATGAACTGAAAAATGTAAGTTTTATAAACATAAGCTAAAAATGTTATGGAACCTCAAATATAATGTGTTGTAAGCTTTAATCCCAAGCTTCATCTCCAAAGATATGATAAATCTGAGTTAGAAAATTCATGAAAACTAACATCGTTTCAAGATAACAACTCACAATCAACGATATGAACCGAAAATATGTAACCTTACATAAGTGTAAGTTGAAAATGTTTTAGAATTTCAACTGTACCTCGTTGTCAGATTCATTCCTACCCTTCATCTCCAAGTATGACAAATTTGATATATTCCAGCACGACAATGTAACTCTGTTGTTGATCATGAAGAAACCACCCCATACGTTGTATCCTTGCCCGTTTGGTAACAACTTTACTTCTGAATTGCAAAAGAGTAGAAGAAAGGTTTAATTAATTTTGCACAAATGAGATCTCAATGTCTTTACATGATCTGCAAAAACGGTAATGCCAAGCTCGATGAAAAAACACACTAATTATTGATTCAAAGATATAAGTCAAAATTATAGTAAATTTCAAAGTCAGGCAAAACAAAAAAAGGATTATAAATACCAATTGGATTATCAATAAAGGAACTATTGAACGCGGAAATCTGCAAACAAAATAGATGAATAATATGAGGCAAAACCGGAAAAGAAAGATACCTTCTAGGAAATTCTCTGCTTACCCATTTAGAATAAGGTTGTTGCCGAAAAACTGATCCACCTACATATTATCCAAAAACTCTTGCATGCAATTTATCGAGCACTTTGAATGCGTTACCTATTTTGAATGGGGTTGCTGCAAAAAAATCCTAACATAGAAAACTAAGGCAGTAGCCAAGAGATTTTAAACTTAGAAAACTAAGACGATAACCAATAGATTTTACAACAGCTGAAAGATATAAGAGTAAAACTTACTTGGATTAATTATAGTACAAGTGGTTTTTTGTGGTTAAGAATAAGGGATTTATAAAGAAGCAGAGCAACCCAAAACGAACTGAATGTTGAATATGAAAAGGATGAGGAAGAGACATCATGTAAATAAATAAAATTATTGAATGAATTGGTTATGAATTAAAAGTGAGAAGAATATTTTGTTGGAGGATATAAAAAGAAATACGTAGAAGTTTAGGAGAAGAAGAGGTTTAAGGAACCATTAAAATTCCAAATAACGAGTAAGGTTTAGAGAATTGGAAGAGATATCAGTTTCCACTTCCTATTACTTAAGGGGATTTGGGGATTTAATTTTAGTTTCTCTATTGAATAAGAGATTAAAAAGAAGAAAAAGATTCTGATGAAGAAGATGGAGGATTGTAACAGAAAAAGCCAGATTAGTCAGTGAGGCATTGTCGATTTGGTGGAAGGAGAGTTCTTCATTAATCTACGTTGTTGAATCTGGAGCCAGATTAAGAACATTTACTATAACTCCTCCATTGAATATAGACCATAAATGAGACGCATTGGGATCAAGAGAGACCATAAATGAGACAATTGATATTATCTAATGGCCACGATTGCATGTGACAGTAAACGAACGATCATGATTTACTATGAAATTTGTCCAGTCAGCAAAATTCTTTGTATCCATCTTGCTATCTAGTTGGTAATTTTTCTCCTTTTTGTCCTAGTCAGCTTGTCCTAGTCACAACAAATGTGTTTTGTTATATAGATAAATCATTTGAGAAATTTTTGTAGGGCTCGGAAATATGGACCCTGCTCTCTACGCCTTGTCAATTCCCCCAGGTCAAGATAAAAAGATCAATTAATTTCTAAATTGGTAGGGATGTGAACATCAAAAAAATTGCAAAGAGATAAATATTTCACAGAGATTGTAACCTATTTTTATACTTAAAAAAAATTGTCGACAGTAACACCCTTATATTTTGAGTCGATTTATATGAAGAGGGGTTTATACCAACCGTTCGTTTATGATCTCTATCAAATTCATAACAAAAATGGACAGTCAGACTTATCACTCTTATAACCAATTAATCTGTTTTATTGTAGTAGCTAAGCCTGAGTGACATTTATTTTTCTATTCAACATGCATTTATTTTTCCCATTCAACACAATAAGTCTAATTTTGTAATATAGATTTCGGGAAAAAAAAAATCATTCAAACAACTGAGTTACAACAAATATACCTCAAAATACCTTATAGAAGTTGCATTCCAAAACTTGTCGAAAAAACATAAAACTATGAAAATGGAATTTGTTGTATGTTTTTTGTATCAGTAGTAGTCCTCTTGCGGTTTGTTTCAACAAAAAAAAAAATAGTCCTCTTGCGATAATTTCTTTCACTAAAAAAATAAAGTCAACGCAAATGAAAAGTACATACTTTGTTTTATAATAGGAATCATGCATATGAACTTCTGTATCTTCTAAAAATTTCTTTTTACTTTTAAAAATTTCATTGGGAGATTCTCAGAAGACTTCACATAAAAATATATTTTTTATTAGCCGTTCAAATGTCTTTTCAAATGCCTAACAAAAAAAAATGTCTTTTCAAATGCATCCATATATGTGTGAATCTAAAATAAAATCATTGTCTTCCACAAAGAACATGGTTATTTTTTTTTAGCCTCTTATTTTATGACCAACTTCTCTTTAAGTCTTATTTTTTTTTAATTCAAAAGTACCTTCTCCAGTTACAAGTCTATCAATTAATTGTTAATAACTTCTATTATTTTCATAATCTACTCTTAATTAATTCCTTTTTTTCCTATAACTCTTTTCTTCTCGTCCTCCACCTTCAAGTATCCATTTTCAAAATCTTTATTGATTGATGTATATTTTTTCAAACATTAATGAAGGATATCTCTCTTGCAAACCCTAAGAGGAGAAATAAAATTTTCTCTTGTCTCGGCCTCTATTATAGGAGAAAAGAGAGTCTTTCGCCTTTTGGATTATGAGAGGGGAAAGAAGATATTTTCTATATTCTCTCCCATATATCACGTAGAGAGTAGAGAGAATTTTCTCTCTTTTTTCTTTGTAAATTTAGGAAGTCTCCACTTAAGTTATGGGTCTGGAGATGGAACGTATCTCTTTATTTTATTTACCTTTTCGTACATGTGGGAGAAGAAAGAGAAAATTCTCTCTTCTCCTCTCCCATAGATCCCGTAAAGTATCTCTCTCGTCTTTGTATATAGGAGAAGAGAGATAAAATTATTCATTCATCTCCCATAAATCACGTGGAGAAGAGATAACATTTCTCCTATTTGTGTTTACGGGAAAGGAGAGAGATTTTTTCTATCTCCATTACGATAAATCATGGGGGTGAGAGAAAATTTTTCTTTTCCCTCTCTGATAAATACAAAAATGAGATAAATTCTCTCTCTTATCCCATAACTTAGGTTGAGAGGAGAGAGAAAACCTCTCTCCTTTTTTGGTTTATAGTCTAAGAAAACAAAGTTTCTGACTCACCTCCCTTACTTTATCGCGAGGGGAGTGAGAGTTTTTTTTTCTCTCTTCTCAATTCTAACGAAAAAATTTTCTTTCAGAAAAAAAAATCATGTCAAGATTTGAAGGTGAAAATCAAAGAGAAAATTAGAAAAAGTTAGAGAAAAGAAATAAAGATTTAGTTAGGGGCAGTTTATGGAAATAATTACAGATATTAACAGTCAATAGATTGACTTAATGAAGGGGGCACTTTAAAATTTTGGAAAAGCACATGGCCCCAAAAGAAAGTTGACCATAGGGGGCAAGAAAATAATAAACCTTTCATCCTTTCAGTGATGAATATAGTTTAACTACTTTTTCTTTTTTTTTTTGATGAAAATAGTTTAACTACTTGATACACGTACTGAATCCTCCCGTTGGATGTCTCAAAGGCCAGCTTGGGAAACAAGAATCTTGGACTTCCCAGGGTATCAGTATTTTTAATTAATGATTCTTAAATTAATTAATTACAGTATTTTATCTTATAAATGAAGCATCTTATAATTTGTAAGTCTTGATTAATAGATGATGTTACCTAAAAGTTATTCTAATATCATCTTTGACTTTGTAGTTATTTTCTTACAAATTTATTTTCATAAAATAAGTTAGAGTAACTTTTTAAAGACAAATTAGTTGATCTCAGAGTGAGCGTTTATTTTCGTGGGTACATGTATTTTGAAATTCTCTTAAAATACTAAATACGTCAAGAACCTTTCGGTAGATTGATTATCAAGTTGGTTAGCCCTCATAATTCTCAGGTTTAAGACACATATTATCTTTCAAAAATGAAAATATCAAAAAGTATATTATTCACCCAATTGTTTAAATTATAAAACGTTAAATTTCACTAGACAATAGTTTCATTCTTTGGGTATTTCATGCACTTGCACGCTCTTTATTTTTCTCCTACAATCGTATAGAGTCATGTTTCGCCAATTTTAGTCAACATACACAATATGTTGTTTAATGAATAGTCTTGGGATGATTTAAGTTTTTTTTTTTTGCAACATTGGGATGATTTAAGTTGGAAAAGCCAAAAAAGAAAAAAAATAGTATTGTACGTGGTTGAAAGGAAATACGCTATCTAAAGTGGAAATTAAATCTACAAGATCTTGGTAGGCGGAATTTACGCTTGAGTCTACCACAACTCAAAATAAGTTCGAAAGAGTTATCATTACAGTTACAGTAAATATAACAAATATTTGTTGGCAGTTATACCTCATCATTCCCCTATTTTGAAAACTCTTAACATTTTCTCATCAAATCGGTCATTTTCCATCTTTTTCTTTTCAGTTAGTTTTTGAAAATTTTTATGTAAATTCTCTATAAATTTTTTGTTTTGGTAAAAAATGATCGCTCAACTTTTCTACTCTTCCGTTCTTAGATATTTTTGTAATTTCCAGCAACTTGTAAAATGTTTGTAACAATATAAATCTTTCTGGAGGTTTCTAACAATGTGCTTGCAAGAAGTTTTCAACAACTTGCAAGAAGATTGTCAAAATAATTGAATTTTTTAAGTAAGCAAAACTCATATTTATTAACATTATTTGTTCTTTTTTGACCCGAATGGTTAGTAATCAAATGGTGGCCTACTCACAAAAAACACATTTTTAAAGAATTTAATTTGATTGGGACAAGTGGGGATCTCAACAAACTTATAAGAACCAAAACTCAAAATACTAGACTACCAATGTGGTAATTCCTGATATACCCTTATGGTAGATGATTATGTGATAACTTGCCAAACTTGTTGATGATGTTAATGCTCAATGCTCAACCCCAAACTAGGGCAGCAGCTCTGATTAAATAGAAGAAGAGATGCAAAATTACAGTTAGGTCCTTATAAGTGTAAAACCTAAAGAGGAGACCCTAACCGAACACAAAGTGAAAAACACACCCATAACTAACTATTATCTCTTTACATTAACAGATGATTGGAGGGGGTGAAGAGACGGGATGTGGCGATAAGTTATCAGAAGTCAGTAATTCATACGTGGGCTTATCATCTTCAATTAATGTATGCACCTCAGCACCTGCCCTGGATGACTTGTCCATATCAGTAATACCTACCTCTTGGATTTGAGAATTCTATTTCCTTTTACAAAAATGTAATCAGATCTACCAAACAATTTTTTTTTCTTTTGTTTAATATGATCAATCAATGTTTTCTAGCTTTCAACTTGCCCGAGTATTTTGTAATTTAGTTTGCAGTTTTATTGTGTAGTTTGCAGTAACTTGCAAATAAAAGATGAAGAGTTTCCAATGTTATGCATATAAGGTGAAAAAATTCGCAAATGTTTGTAAGAGTTTGCAACAACTTGCAAAAAGGTTGCAACAGTTCGTAACAAGTTGCAACATCATCACTTGCACATATGATAACCACGTCTGAGAATCACTTAAATATATATACATATACATATATATACATATACATATATATATATATATATATATATATATATATATATATATATATTTGTAGTCTCTCTCAACTAATTCGACGATAGAAACCAAAAAACGAAGTCATGCATGCTCTCTCAACTACTGTCGAACTTTTCAGAATAACGAGAATTTATTTTCTTAAGGTTAGGATAAATTTCATCCTAACATATTTGCATTATTATCATTGAAGAATGAGTTCCAGTAAAGAAATTATCTTAAAAGAGTATTTTGAAAAGTTTTGTGGTGTCGTTGGTGCCACAAAAACAAAAAGAATAAACTTATCATTTTAACAAAATATACCAAGAATTCCAGATCCATGTGATCGCAGACGAAAAACTACGATTACTAAAAATAACCATCCTGTATTACGATCCTTATAGTTTTATACATTATTTTACTGTTTAGATTGTCGAGACTGTGACTAGGTAGAGGTCGATTTTGTTAGTATATGAGTTGATTCTCAGTGAAATAGTACCACAAACACCAATCTAGCGGTGATAGAGTGCCCGATAACATTTCTGGGCCAACCCCCGCAAAGGTATGTGGCGGGCATAAATTTAGAGAGAAAAAATACTCCACTTTTTCATCTGAGCTCGCCACATACACCCGCCGGGATTGACTGGGATTGTGACGAGACATTCTCTATTTCCCAACCCACTTACCCCTCTACGTTTCGCATTCATATTCTCATCAAGAATCATTTTCTTCTTACAAATGAAACTCCTAACTTATTTGTGCATATCAAAGTAGCTTATTTGTTCATATTAAAGTACCAAACACCATCTCATGCTATGTCCATACACCCAAAAGAAAAAGAGTTTTTATTGGATTGAGCAAAATGTGATTACAACCATTATTTTAACCACAATATAATGCAACACAAGTAGATAAATACACGAAATAAACAATCTTAACACGTAAACTTAATTTTAGATTTAATATTTGGTAGTCTCAAAAGTTTAAGACAATCCAACTGCTTTAATTCCACAAAACAAATCTGAACACATAGATTTATTATTTTGTTTGTATGTTAATAATTTGACTTATAATAAAGAGATTCATTATGAATCTATACATTATGGCCAAGCATTTAACACATGGAATTTCACCAATACTTATGTCTATAAACAAGTGATGACATGAGGGTATTATAGTAATCTTGATATCTAAATAATGCAAAAGACATAAAAAATAGGAATCTCCTTTATTATATAAGATCACCCAAGAACATTCTTCTTTAATAATCCAAAACCTTGTAATTCTTCAACTGGTTCATGAATTTTTGGAATATTCAGACCAACCCTTTTCAAATTTCCCATCAAGAACCAAACCCATATCTCCAAAACCATCAATTAAGAAATTTAAGAGTAAATAGTTGACTTTGAGGATTTTTGAATCAATAGCTCATTTCTTGGTGAAATTAATTAATGGCTGAAAGCAGATGGAAATGGGGAGGATTTTGCTCTACTAAAGTGTTTGTATTTGTTATTCTTGTTCTTCTTCTAGGTTCTGTGTTGGTTTCAGGGGAAAGAAGTTTGAAAGATGAAGCTTCAAGTAAAATTGAGATTAAAGAAGTTGAATCTACTAATAATTACTTAATGAAAGTAATTAATTTCTTATGGAAAGCTGATGGATCTGGTTATCAACATGTTTGGCCTGTGAGTTTAGTTGTGACATATAATTTACTTCAATTAAGAGTATCTCAAAACAACTCTTATAAAAGACACAATTATAATATTCATACGCTCGATTGATCGATATCGGTTAGATGCTAGGCCGACGGGCTGAGTTTGCCCATTCTGGCGGCCTAGCTCAGCCGGTTGATCCGGTGTCATCGGACTAGTTGGATAGAGTATCACTATTGCAAAGAAAATAACAATATTGGTTATTACTTGTATATTTTTCAGTTATTTATGAGAAAAAGATGTTGTTTTTGTGCAGCCATTGAAATTTGGGTGGGAAATAATAGTAGGTTCATTTGTTGGATTCTGTGGAGCTGCATTTGGGAGTGTTGGAGGAGTTGGTGGTGGTGGTATTTTTGTTCCCATGCTTACTCTTATTATTGGGTTTGATGCCAAATCCTCAGCTGCAATATCTAAATGTAAGACATAATTTTAGTACTTTATATCTTTATTATTTGAGTAAATATGTCATAGGATTAGTTTATTGTTATCCAATTGATTTCGAGTTTATGGTCATATTCGTTTACTTTACCGAGTAAAAGAAGAAAACACATAGTATTAAGCTCAAACGATCACTATAACTAGAAGGGAGTTTTGAAGATATCGCGCACTGATACAAAATAATTTTGAGTTGGAAGATTTATTTACGTACAATTTGGATGGTGAGAAATAATCTGATAGCATCTCTAGGGGCCAAAAAGAATTTCTTTTTGAATGATTTTGACATCAATCACAGTGGTCTTTTTAGTTGAATCCACCACATTTGTCTTATAATCTCAAACTTTAGGTGAGAGGTGGATACGTTCTCTAACTTACCTGGCGTCTTTTTTAATATCTATTGGTTTAAATTTGACTTGAATAAACTCAAATTAGTTATTTAGACGAATCAGACACTACGAGTAAGACAAACAAAATACTTTAAAATCTGATTATAGCCAATTCAGACCATGAGTCAGATTTTAGATCTGACGTAGACGTAGTCTGACACAATCATTTGTAGGATTTTTGGCTTTTCAGTGACCCCCTTTTGAAAAAATCACTAAAATTGCCTATTGCATAAACTAGATGTGGTCATATATTGTGATTGTTTGGGCAGGTATGATAATGGGAGCAGCTGGTTCAACAGTCTATTACAACCTTAAATTAAGACATCCAACCCTAGAGATGCCTGTTATTGATTACAATTTGGCATTGCTTGTCCAACCAATGCTCATGCTTGGTGTCAGTATTGGGGTTGCTTTCAATGTCATTTTTGCTGACTGGATGGTTACTGTTCTCCTAATCATCCTTTTTATTGGTAAGACTCCATTATTTCATATAATACTATGTATTATACTTTCAATGCCTTGACACTCTCTGTGGGTCTCGTATTGGGGCAGTCCGAGGACATTTGATTTGGACTGGACGTAATTTGTGTTGGACTTGAACAACACAGAGTGAGCCTAGTCCGAGTGCCTTCGGACTGCCCCAATCTGTGGGGCGCAATGCGCAAAGGGAGAGGGATGCCCAAGAACAAAATGAGGGGCATCTATGGTTACGTAGTTTAGAACTGCTTGATTACTTTTGTCCTGTTTTTAGGCACATCGACGAAGGCATTCTTCAAAGGTGTAGAAACATGGAAAAAGGAAACCATATTGAAGAAGGTAATCCATTCTTCGATTTTATTATGTGATAGAGTTGTTCTTATTGTGTGGATTCCTCCAAGTTCTGAATATGACTTCCGGCTGCCTAATTTCAGGAGGCAGTCAAGCGCTTGGACTCAAATGGTGAGTTTGGGAATCTCTTTTCTTTCTAATGCTGAGATGGTAAAAACTATTTTGCTTACTTAGAATTTAATGAGCAAAAAAAATACTAAATAGCCCGAATTAATACACGAAAAAACCAAATATGAGTTCGTCTGGTTCATCCTTTCAGCTTGTGAGAACTAGGGTTTACAAGAGAGAAGGTAAAGTGATTTAGGGTTTTCATTTGGTACTTATATAGTCAACAGAAGTCTTGGTCAAGCTTTGGTGAAGTCTCGGTCAAGAGTCAAGTCTTGGTCTTCTACTCAGGTCAAACAGTCAACTACAATGCTATTGCTTCTGTTAAAGGCACTCCCAACAGAATCACCTGAGAAAGGAAAGTTAGTTAGGATTAGTAACTAACTTTCTTGATATCACATTGTTTGTTATTGTTGTTATTTCTTTTCTATAAATAAGAGTTTGTAAAAACATGAAAGTTTAATGATTGGAATAAAATTCTGAGTTCAAGTAAAGCTTACATGGTATCAGAGCCAGCTTAGATCCAAGATATTAGGGCTTTTTCTATGAACTCCAACAACAATCAAGCATCATCATCTCGCAAAATTCATTAAAATCAGAGAGATAGTTAAAATTCAGAAGGAATAGAGTTAAAATTCAGAAGGAATAGAGTTAAAATTTAGAAGATTGATCATCTTCATTCAACAAATTGATCAAATATAAGAATTTTTAGGTTTCAAGAAGTTACTTACTGTTTTTTCGAGCAATCCACCAGCATTCTCTGTCTGCAACTATCATGGCAGCTTCTAATATAGGTAATCTTCCACCAATTTCTGCTGTAACTAGTTTTATAACTGAGAAACTTGATGATACCAATTTCTTGATGTGGAAAGACCAAGTGGAGACACTTTTGAGCACTTATGATCTTTTAGGTTTTGTCAATGGGTCTATTGATATTCCACCACAACTAAAGATCATTCATGGGGTTGAACAAGTTAACCCTGACTTCCAAATATGGAGAAGTAAAGAAAGTTTTGTGAAATCCTATCTTAAAAGTACTCTTTCTAAATCTGTCTATTATGACACTTATGGTCTAAATTCTGCAAAAGAAATTTGGGACTGTATAAACCTTACCTATAATGAAGGTCTTGAATCTAGGAAAGACCAACTTAGGAAGAAAATTCAATCTATCAAAAAGGGTACTGCTTCTATAACTGAGTACTTAAGAGAATTAAAGATGCTAGCAGATTCTCTTATCTCTGTTCATGATAGGATTAGTGATACTGAAATAGTTAGGATTGCTATTCAAGGTCTAAATTCTGATTATGATCAGTTCACTATTGCTTTAAGAGCAAATAATGAACATCTTACCCTAGCACAACTAAAGTCAAGACTTGTTATGCATGAACAATGGTTATTATCAAAACAGCAAGATGAAGAAGTATATTATGTTAAAAGAACAAACTCAAATCAGTACAACAAGCCTTCTCCATCCTATTATAGAAATCAGGCATATAGAAAAGATGGGTCAACATCAAATTCTCAAAATTCTACCAATATAGAGATTAAACACAAAAATCAGAAGGCAGATGAGTTTGATTTTTCTACTGTACCCTGTGGCATATGTAAGAGATGGGGTCATTCAGCTGGAGTGTGCTATTTCAGATACAAACCAAACAAACCTCACTCAGGTTATTTCACAGACTCCAAACCTCAAGTAGAAGAACAAGTGACAGATTCAAAAACATCACCCATTGAGCCAAAATCATATCTCTATGAAGTTGAAACTCTTTTAGAATGTAATAATGTTGTTCTATATGACTATGTTTATGAGGATTCTAATGAAGATGAGTTCCATGAGTGTCACACTGCTATCATAAGTCAAAATGGTATTGATGATGATGCTGATATATTTCTAGATTGCTTATCAGATGATGGTGATGATAGTAATACATGTTATATGGCATCTAACTCTGTCACTGAGGGAAACAAGGACAAGTCTTGGTTAGCAGATACAGGAGCCAGCAGTCATATGACTCACTCTCCAGACAACTTAAGAGCCATTACTCCTTATCAAGGTACAGAGGCTGTAATGGTAGGAAGTGGAAAGTTTCTATCAATCACTAGTACAGGTTCTTCAACATTATCAACATCTAATCATGATTTTAATCTCAATAAGGTACTGTGTGTTCCCCACTTAAAGAGAAATCTTCTTTCCATTTCAAAGTTTACCAAGGACAACTCTTGTTCTGTTGAGTTCTTACCTTGGGGATACAATATAAAGGATATATGGTCAAAGAAGGTCTTAGCTGAGGGTCCTGTCAAGAATAATCTCTATCCAATAGAAGTACATACTAATTCTCTACAAGATAGAAACATTGAAGCTAATGTGTCTCAAACAGTGTCTTCCTATGATACTTGGCATGCTAGACTAGGGCATTCTCATCATGGTGTTATAAAACAGTTACATTCTGAAAATAAGATAGCAGTATCAAATATAAATGCTCAAAAGTTCTGCAAGTCATGTGAGTTAGGCAAAAGCAAATGTCTACCTTTTGCTAACTCTTCCTCAACTACCAATACTGCCCTATATCTAGTCCATTGTGATATTTGGGGTCCTGCTCCCACACCTACACCTAATGGTGCTAGGTATTATATTCTCTTTTTGGATGATTTCAGTAAATTCAGTTGGATTTATCCCATGAAAGTCAGATCTGATAGTTTGAAGTGTTTTACACATTTCAAAGCTACATGTGAAAACTTACTAAAAGAGAAGATTGTTTATTTTCAATCTGATGGAGCTCCAGAACTCAAGCAAGGGGTTTTCAGAAGTTTTTTAGATACAAATGGGATTCTATTCAGATGTTCCTGCCCCTATACACCTCAGCAAAATGGCAAGGCTGAGAGGAAGCATAGGCATATCACTAAATTAGGTAACACAATTTCTTTTCATTGTTCCTTACCTAAATTCCTATGGTTTGATGCTTTCAATACAGCTGTTTATATCATAAATAGATTACCCACTCCAACACTACAAGGTTCTACACCTTTTGAAACCCTTTTCCATGTTTCTCCTGACTACACTACACTCAAAACCTTTGGGTGTGCTTGTAATCCACACTTAGGAGAATTGAGAAAGGATAAACTTAGTCCTAAGAGTATTCAGTGCATATTTCTAGGATACAGTAATGAGCACAAGGGTTATAAGTGTTATGATTCAGCATCTAAGAGAATTTATATTTCCAGACATGTCACTTTTGATGAAGGCCATTTTCCTTATGCCAACATCACTCAAGTACAGTCTGGTAGTGATCAGACAAATGAGCAGTCTATATCATTGCCATTTCCAGCAGTAGACAATTCTCACTCTCATTCTACTGAATTAGGGACATCTAGTGTAATCACCAGCCCACCAACTAATTCAGTGTCTAGGTGTCTGGCTTCACATGAGGAGGGCATTTCTAGTAATCCTACTAGTACACCAGCAGCCCCAATAGTTCCTATACACCATGATCAGACAGAGACTATTACTACTAGAGCTAGAAATGGTATAATCAAACAAAAACAGCTTCCAGCTGATTTTGTTGCTCACTTTTCATCACCTCACAGTTTAAATGTAGCCTACTTATCCATACTTCAATTGCCCACTGAACCCACATCTTATAAAGAGGCAGCAAAACACAGTGAATGGGTTCAGGCTATGAATGAGGAATATACAGCTCTTCAAAATAATGAAACATGGTCTCTTGTACCTTTTCATAGTACCATGAATGTACTTGGGTGCAAGTGGGTGTACAAATTAAAGCAGAAAAGTGATGGAACCATAGAGAGATATAAAGCAAGATTAGTAGCTAAAGGTTTTCATCAAAAAGAGGGGGTGGACTATGATGAAACCTTTAGTCCTGTTGTCAAAGCAAACACCATCAGAATAGTTCTCTCTATTGCCATTACTAGGTCTTGGCATATCAAACAGTTGGATGTCTCTAATGCTTTCTTGCATGGGACTTTATCTGAGGCAGTTTATATGATCCAACCACCAGGGTTTATAGAAAAAGGAAAAGAAACCCATGTCTGTGCTTTACATAAAGCTCTTTATGGTCTTAAGCAGGCACCAAGGGCCTGGTTCACAAAATTTGCCAACTTTCTATATGATTATGGGTTTCATAAGAGCAGGTGTGATCAATCCATGTTTGTATTGCATTCTCCTTCATCAACTATGATTCTCTTATTGTATGTTGATGACATTATTCTGATTGGAGATTCAGATGCCCAATTATCTACACTTATTAGTGATATGAGCAATAAATTCAAAATGAAGGAGTTGGGTCCCTTAGCCTACTTTCTGGGTATTGAAGTAAAGTATGAACCAAATTCTACTGCTATGGTTCTATCACAAAACAAGTATACACTTCAATTACTAAACAAGGCAAATCTACTTGATTCTAAACCATCTAAGGTTCCTGTAAGCAGTGGAAAGAGAGTTTCCATCAATGATGGTGATATACTTGATAACCCAACAGAGTACATAAGCCTTGTAGGTGCTTTACAGTATCTGACATTAACAAGACCAGATATATCTTTTGCTGTAAATTATACAGCTCAGTTTATGCATCAACCAACTTCAACTCATTTAATGGTGGTCAAAAAGATTTTGAGATACCTCAAAGGTACTATGGGTTCTGGTATTAGACTTACTTCAAGTAGTCTATCAACTCTTACTGCATACTCAGACTCAGATTGGGCAGGCTGTCCAGATTCTCGAAAATCTACTGGAGGGTATTGCATTTTCTTAGGATCGAATCTAGTATCATGGAGTTCTAAGAAACAAGCCACAGTAGCTAGGTCATCTACTGAAGCTGAATACAAAGCATTATCGAATATGGCAACAGAAGTAGTATGGATATCATACCTGATGGAGGAACTCCACTGTAAGTTGCAAAAACCCTTCGATCTCTACTGTGATAACCTTAGTGCAAAATATCTGGCATCAAATCCGGTCTTTCACGCACGAACAAAGCACATCGAGGTGGATTTTCACTATGTTCGTGATCTCGTTTTAGATGGAACCATCACTGTTCATCATGTTCCAACGAAAGAGCAACTAGCAGACATCTTCACTAAGGGTTTACCACTTGATATTTTTCAAAATCTTCGACACAAACTGATGATCCATCGTCTCTCTTCCTCATCGGTTTGAGGGGGGCTGTGAGAACTAGGGTTTACAAGAGAGAAGGTAAAGTGATTTAGGGTTTTCATTTGGTACTTATATAGTCAACAGAAGTCTTGGTCAAGCTTTGGTGAAGTCTCGGTCAAGAGTCAAGTCTTGGTCTTCTACTCAGGTCAAACAGTCAACTACAATGCTATTGCTTCTGTTAAAGGCACTCCCAACAGAATCACCTGAGAAAGGAAAGTTAGTTAGGATTAGTAACTAACTTTCTTGATATCACATTGTTTGTTATTGTTGTTATTTCTTTTCTATAAATAAGAGTTTGTAAAAACATGAAAGTTTAATGATTGGAATAAAATTCTGAGTTCAAGTAAAGCTTACACAGCTCAACCATTAAACACTAGCCAAACCAGTTTGGTCTGGGTGTCGCTTAAATGTTATTATTTGACATGCAGAGAGTTGGACAAATTTACCTAATAACATTTCGATGGTTCCACTATACTTTTACTAATGAGGAACAAAAGTTTAAAGCGGAAAGCAGTTAATCCTACACCTAGACCTAGTTTACGTCGTAAAACCTTGTCTTATATTGACTAAGCCTTTTGGGTGGGATGCGGCTTCGCTAGTCAGTCAAATGCAGAACCCTGACTGCCTGAGGCGGTGGTCTAGGGCAGACCCATGACAAGAACTTTTTTGTTGTACTGGGACGGGTATTAACATCATTAACCATCGTGCCATGTTTACCGAAGGTGGTGGTAGTGAAGAAGTGGAATACACAGCATTACCAAGTGAACCAGGCAAAGCCACTCCAAAAGATAACTCTAATGGAGAAGCAGAGGTCTGTGCGAATATTCTACAAACATCCTTTTTCTCTTCTAGGCGAAGATGACTAACTTGTTCATTAGTAACATATGCAGGTCCCTATTCTTGAGAATGTTGAATGGAAAGAACTTGGCCTTCTTGTTTTTGTCTGGTTTGCTTTCCTTGGTCTTCAGATTGCTAAGGTTCGTTCGCTCTTCTTAATCTATTGTTTCTTCCTATGATATATATATATATATAAACGTTACGTTCTCTTATCTAATTGATAATTTTACCGATTCGGGATGCAGAATTATACAGCAACTTGTTCCACAGAGTACTGGGTTTTGAATTTAATGCAGGTAATGAATGATTCATGTGACTTTTATGTTTAGGAAAATACATGACAAAATAACAAAAAAACGTTTTTTTTTTCGTTGTTTATAGATTCCTGTTTCAGTGGGAGTTAGTTTATATGAAGCAATTGGATTGTACAGAGGAACAAAAAAGATTGCTTCAAAGGGAGAAGATGGGACAAACCTAAAAGTGCATCAATTGATTATGTATTGTGTTTTTGGGATAATGGGTGGTCTGGTTGGTGGGTTACTAGGTCTTGGTGGAGGTTTTATTTTAGGTCCTCTTTTCTTGGAGCTTGGCATCCCTCCTCAGGTTCATATACTTTTTCCTTCTCTTTACTTTACATTTTGAAATTGTTTTCATGTACTTTCATGTGTTTTTCTTGATGATTTTGAAGTTTAGTTAATCTTTTTATTGTTGTTTTATATTTTCGAACATAATATTTTTTTTTCTCTGGTTTGATTTTACAAATTTTCATGTAGGTGTCAAGTGCTACAGCCACTTTTGCCATGACATTTTCCTCGTCGATGTCAGTTGTAGAATATTACCTACTAAACCGTTTCCCAGTTCCCTATGGTGAGTTACTTCACATTTCTGCTTCTTGTTTTACTCGGTTTTTTTCTTTTTCTATTACGACCATAGTTGACTGACCTAGCTCGCAAGCACACACCCCACTCGAATCATAGTGAAATTTCCTTTTTTAGAAAGGTAATATAGTATCTGTGTCTCGAACCTGAGACCTAGAGGGTGGAAACCAACTTGTAACTACTCCAACCTAAGGTTATTGACTGGTCTCAAAATTTAAACATAGGGGTTTTAGAAGCTGCACGTGCGAGAAATATAATTGACACCCACTCTGCATCAGACATAAAAGTTTACATGTTTCCATTTTCTTTTGCAGCGCTCTACTTTGTAGTCGTATCGACAATAGCAGCCTTTATTGGGCAACATGTAGTAAGGAAGTTGATTATTATTTTAGGAAGAGCATCTATTATCATCTTCATTCTGGCTTTCACAATATTTGTGAGCGCAATTTCACTAGGTAAGAATAATTCAAATAAACTCCTTGTTTTGCAAATAATTTGAAATTATCAACTCCGACTATCTCTATTTTTAGAGTATTAAAATCCTTAATATGTTATGGTAGGTGGAGTTGGCATAGCAAACATGATCGTAAAGATTGAGCACCATGATTACATGGGATTCGATAATTTGTGCAAATATGATGCTTAGTATGTATTCCTTTTATCTTAATTACTCTTCCATTAACATTTTTTCCATGAAGTAGGTGGCTCGATCGGGCATATTTTCCATTATCTAACTCGTATCTCATTCGAATGTTTCAACAGATGCATCTCAGTCGCTTCTACTGTCCGGAACGTCTACCGAGAAGTCTGCAAGTTTCAAATTCACAACCTCAAAGTTGTGAAGCTAAGATAATAGATTATTTCACCACTTCCCGATTTGTTTTATTTTATTTTATTTTTATTTCTTTTCGCCTCATTCATGTTGTTAGTTTGTAAATGCCAAACAAGCTTTCTTCTACCCGTCTATAAACCAAGGAACCTTTTCTAAAGTCAGTCTTTTGCCGGTTCCAACCATGTTGGAAGGACACAACAAGCAGCTCTGTAAGTCGAAGAATAATTCATAGATTTTTTGGTGTCTTCCTCTTGTAAAAGTTTTGTGATTTGTTATGTGAACGTCTTGTAACTTGAGTTCTCTGCTAAAATTCTTCTTCTGCTTTCATAATGAAAGTCGGTTGTCTTGGTCGGAATCATGTTATAACTTTTTGTACGATAATTTGGATGGTACCTGGCTTTATTTCGAGGTCAAAACCAGAAATGTTCTTACATGATGCACGTATGGCGTAAGGAAAACAAGGCAAAGGATACTTTTGTAATAGCCCAAATTTCATATCAACAAGTACAACATACTATTTCCACTTATTCATATATAACAAACTCTATATATGTAGGAATCACTTAAATGTCTGTAAGAGCTAACGTTTGCAGCAGCATATGTATGTACGCCTTTCTTTTACGATGTTAGGATCTTGTTGGTTGGTAGCATGTGATCTCTTTTGCATCAAAATATGTTTTTTAGGCAATTGTGGTGAATTTGGAGGAAACGGGAAAAACTACATGTCCCAACAACATTCTTAGTTGCAAGAATTGGTTTAAACGAGAAAGAGATAGGATTCTTAGACTGCTGATTTCATGACTAGATCTTTCAATCCCACCTCTCCTGGCTCTTGCTTTGTGTTCTCCAAATGAAACGATTACTACAAAGGAGAACAAGAAATCAGCTGAGATAGTTAAATAATGAATATAACAATTCAATTGATGACAAAGAAGAAATATATGAATACTCAATCGAAATAAGTACCCCAGTTCCATGTTGTAGACCTCATTTGAAGCTCATCAAAATGTACCAATTATGATATACATTATTGCTCGATAATGACAAATAAAAGAAGAATAATGTGGCATCCCTTTAAACTTGGGATTACTGATACTGGGATCTGCTATATTAATGGAAAGAAATTAATCATCTTAATTAATAACAAAGGTGATTTATTGAAAAACATTTTTTTCTTTTTTGTTGAAAGATTGAACAACATTAGTTGCAATTAACACTAAGTGGTAGGTGATTGTGGAGACCCAACCAGGGAAGACCTCTGCCAGTGCTCACCATTAAGTATTTTGGAATGTTGACGCGTTTTAGTTGAGCTTGTGAGAGTTCGCGCCATATGAGAGAAAGCCTGGGTCATGAAGTAACATTGTGACGGCTAGCGACAATCCCTCTCTCACATATATATATATATATATATATATATATATATAAATAATAGATGGTAGTGTTGGAAACAATGTCGATTTTGGCTTGACCTGATTCGTCAAACTCAGAAACTAAGTGCATCATTGCGTTCGTCTTGTCGAGCTCCACAACTTAGAGCCAAGAATCACTCGAATCCGATTCCGGATGAATGACAAATTCAAGTCTAAATTTTGGACGGAGATAAGTTAAAACAGAGACTAAAGCGCCAAATTGGACAGGTCAGTTTGGGGGCCATCTAGGCGAAAGCGAGCATGTCCAGATCTGGACGGCTACCGTTCAACCCTAGTGCATTTAACGGCCGCCCGATAAGGGTCTCATCGAATCGTCACATTCAGAAACGGAACTCATCACTGCGTTCGTCTCATCGAGATCTTAAGCTTAGAGCCAAGAATCACTCAAATCCGATTCCGGATGAATGAGATGTTCAAGTCTAAAGTTTGGATGGAAAATAGTTAAGTTAGGGACCGAACGAGAATAAGAAAATGTTGGTTTGGGGATTGTTTGCGAAAAGATACCACTTAAGGTTCGTATGGTGCAAGTTTTCTCTGTGTTATAGGCCTCAATGCAACAACCGCACAAAGATCCCTTCAGGATCGTGGTGGGATGGTGCGCGGAGCGTTGGATCAGAGAGGATCCAACTGTTCGTGTCCTACCCGCGTTGGGACCTAAGTGGGGTCTCATCCGATGTTGATCAAACAACCTCTACTTCTACTGTTGGGGCTCATTTCAGGCAAATCTAACGGAGGGCGTTCCTCCCGAATTTTTGAGCGAGATCTGACGCTCCTCATTGCTGCCATCAAAGATCATCCAAAAATTAAGTGAAGAGTGAAAATCTCTAAACAGACGTGTCCCTACAAACTCAACAAATGTGGCCCTAATGAATGCATCTATTCGAATCCTATTTATAAACCCCAATGAACTCTGCTTAAAATCTATTTTTTCCACAGCATCAAACATTCTTAGAAGATCATTTTAGAGAGTTTAAGAAGAACAGTTGATAGATTTTTCAAAGAGTTTCATAAGAAGGAAGTTTGGTATTCTGGGAGACAAACGCTGGTAATTGTGTGGTACTATGCATGGCGTAAACTGTCTCAAGGAAAGAGGAATACTTCGCCTCGATTAAAATATTTTTCTTCTAATTCTCTGATTCTGTCATTTCTTTTTCATTTACCTGATTTCTAAATCAAAGACATTCTGATTTTTCAAACCAGAAGCGTATTGATTTTAAAATAATTAATCAGAAAACACAGAAGGAGTACAATTCCACTTTCCAATCTCAAATCGATAGTGAGATTTGACTATGAATCATTTTCTCTAGATACCATACGCTATTGGCTAGAAATCCGAAAGATATTGAATTGTTTTCTTCCTTAGTCTCTCTCCGTTTGGAATGAAAGTGTTTTCCATTGATTCATCGATAAAATACAAGTAGAACCAGATTCACCCGACTTGGTTAGAGACTCGCTGTGTCAACTCGTTCAACCGGTACACCAAAACCAACAAAAGTAAATATATAAACTAAGACCTATATATGTGGAAGGCGCTGTTAAAAGCAACAACTCAAAATATTATTGGCAGGCGGGGTTTTTCTTGACTCGGATCAATGATCATTGTCTCGAGCACTCTATAAGCACCCAATCACCTAACCTAGGTAACGATCAACTCCATTATCTCTTCTGACTTCTTCTTCCAAAATAAACACCACCGCTCAACTTCCGTAAAATGGGGAACTGCTAAAAGAATATGAATAGGTTTTGTGTGAGAAAATCATTAACCTCCCTTGTATATTTATATTGTTAATAGTTTACATAAATATGTAATTGACATCGATAGCTATACACAAGAGAGGAAAGAAAATACATAAGAGAGGAAAGAAAATACATAAGGTAGGAAATAATATATACAATATATTGGAAAGAATCAAGTCCAATCTCATCCAAAATCTTTAATCAATTATTTCCCGAATCTTATTATTATTACCATTATTACCCTCCCGCAAATTGAGCTTCGAGGAGATGCGAAGGTTCAATTTGGGACAAAGCTCCAAGAACCGGAAATGAGATAAGCTTTTCGTCAAAATATCAGCGAGCTGATCATGAGATGGGACAAACTGAATCTTCACTGATCCGGCTGCCACCTTTTCCCGAACAAAGTGGTAGTCCAAAGCAATGTGCTTAGAACGACCATGAAACACTGGGTTGACAGTCATGAGGATGGCACTTTTATTGTCACAATATATACTAATAGGAGTAGATAGGCGAATACCCAATTCCTGAAGAATATAACCAACCCAAGTTAAGTCAGCAGTAGTGGAGGCAAGAGCCCGATATTCAGCTTCGGTGCTGGAACGAGAAACCGTAGGCTGCTTACGAGCACTCCAGGTGAGAAGATTCCGACCAAGAAAAATGGAGAACCCAGATGTAGAACGACGTGTATCAGGGCAACCTGCCCAGTCAGCATCAGAGTAAGCATGAAGAGAATTAGAGGCAGAGTCCGCAAACAACTGTAAACCCATGTGAATCGTCCCCTTAACATAACGCAATATGCGTTTAACAACTTGAAAGTGGTCAACTGATGCAGGGAGATTTTCAGAAGATTTTCTGAAAATCTTATATATCATCAAATAGGTTATTTTAGTAGTTTCCTAATTTTTTTAGTAGAGAATTGTTAATTTTAGTAGTTTTATATTTTTAGGAAACCTTCTAGGTTTCAAATTCTAGTATTTTATTTATTTAGAAGTTGTTATTAGAATTTGATTAGGTTTAGGAAAGTAGTATTTTATTTATTAGAAATTGTTATTTGAGTTTGATTAGGTTAAGGAAACCCTAAGTCTACATAAAGGGGGATCTAGGAGTTGTTTTATGCATTCAAGTTGATCAACAATATTCAGTATTTTAGTTTATTCTTATTAATTTCGGTTCTATAGTCTTTAGACGAAGATCAAAGACTTTTTTCTGGGTTCTATAAGTTTTAGACGGAGTTCTAATTCTTTTATCAGTTTTTCCGCTGCGTCAGTTGGTATCAGAGCGAGGTTTCTCCTGGCTTAATGGCAGAAGACAAAGCTAGAAACACAAACCTCGACGGTGAACGAGGTAACAATGTCATGTGGGCAAAAATTGACGGTTTGAGTCATCAACTAACCCAAGTTATGGAGATGATTAACAACCTGAATGTCAATAAAAACCCTAGGCAACCTATTAACAGAGAACGTGTTGAGGGATTCGCCCACAACCAAGCTGTTAATGGAAACGAAGGCAGAGCACAACCACTTCAACAATATGCTGGCAACCAAGAAAATAGAGGTAACTATTATCCTAACCAATTATATACGCGTAGATATTATGATGAATACAAAATCAAGGAAGAAATACCACTCTTCAATGGTTATTTGTCGGTCGAAGAGTTCCTTGATTGGCTACATGAGGTTGAGCGGCAAGTGAATATGTCATATACTGTTCCTGGTGTACAGATGGTAAACATTATTGCTTGTAGACTGAAAGGAAGTGCTGCTGTTTGGTGGGATCAGTTACAACGTCAAAGAGTGGGGCAAGGAAGGGCTCCAATTCAGAATTGGCCGTCTATGAAAGAAAACCTGAGAGAGAGGTTCTTACCACCAGATTATCAACAACACTTGTTTATGACTTACCAGAACTGTAGACAAGGATTGCGTTCGGTGGGTGAGTACTATGAGGAGTTTTCAAAACTGGCTCAAAGAAACAATGTGGAGAACATTATAGAATATGAAGATGTTATAGCAAACCGATTTTTAAGCGGATTAAAATTTAGTTTGCGAGAAAAAGTGGGGATAGTTACAGTATGGACTATTCAGGAGGCGTACAACTTGGCCCTAAAAATTGAAGCTGAGGAACGGGAATATAGGAAGTTTGGATTTCGGAGGGAAGAACAACCTCACTTAACTATTAAAAAGGTAAAAACGACTCACTTAGAGAATGTTGAACCACCACGAATTATCACACTACAAAAAAAACGTCCAATAGGGACAAACGTTTTTGCGTCTGTCCCTAGTAAATCAATAATAGGGACAATTTTATGTTATTTGTCCCTGATAGAATAACAATTGGGACCAACAAATCATAAGGACAATTTTTCCTAAGCAGTTCAAAAAAATTGGGGAAATTTTCGACCTAAAAATTTTAGGCGCAAAACTTTTCCCTTCTTCCCTCCATTTTTTTCTAGAGCAGTTCTTCCCTCCTCTTCACCACGATTTTCTTCTCTCCACGATTTTCCTCTCTCATCTTCAGCACGATTGATCTTCTAGTTTTAGGGTTAGTCGTTCTGAAGTTTCTACTGGTGATCTTCTTCTTTCCAGCAGCAGGCTTAGGGTTTCTTCTAGGATTTTGTGAAGCAAGTTGATCGAGAGTTTATCTTCTAGGGTTTCTGTTGCGAGCCTCTCTCTCATGTGCATTGGTTTTGCCCTCTGCAATTTGGTCGTCTTCTTTTCTAGGTAGTGGCGGCATCACAATTTGGTTACATCTCCTGCATCACCAGGTTTTTTTTATTATTCTCCTCCTTTTTTTCTTGTTTTTCAAATTAATCAGTTAAGAGCTTATAACTTGAAATCCTAATTCGATTTTGCAACAAAGCTTTTCAGTTTCAGAGTTTATATTACTCCGATAGTTACCAGGTTTGTGGTTCTTCTTCTTCTTCTAGAAATTAAGGATTTAAGAGATTATGACATAAAATCCTAATTCGATTTGGCTGCAAATTTCAGATTGAGAGTTTATATAATGTTGATTGTTAAAGGACCAGGATGTTGGAGCAAAACCACAACCAGGTATGTCATTCTTCTTCAAATTAATAAATTAATAGTTTATGGCATTAATCCATTGAGGTCTATTGTTGTTAAGAATTACTTGATTGTTTTGTGGATTCAAATTTTTTTTTTTTTTGAAGTGGTCAGCGAAAGTGGATTCAACATTTCATTTGTCCTTCTGGCTGACGTGCTCGCACGTTCTGTTTCCGTTTCATTTGGATATTCTGCTGTGTAATTTCTAGACATTTATATCAAGACTTCTCTTAAATCGTTAACTATTATTTCTAGACCGCTCTTAAAGCTTGAACTATGAACTATTATTTCATAAAAATCACTAAATCCTCTCTGACTCTTTCTCATCATCAGTAATCAATCTTCTCGTTTCAGACTTGTGTGTTCTTAATTCTTGAAGTAGGGACGAAGATGACGGCATTTCCTCCTACACATTCATCTTAATCCATAAAGGCATCAAGTAATTTCATATTTCTTTGCTATTATCCTTGTAGTCTTCCGCCTTTAGTTTGTTTATGGAGTTCTTAATTTACTAATGACAGGATAAGTCTATAAGGCAATGGTTCCATTGTTTTTGTATGATCCTACATTTATCAGTTGTAAGGTATTGTTTGGCATGTTGAAATGCTCTAGTTAAAAGATGGAAGTTCCCTTATCTGATTCGTACAAAATCTTGAAAAGAATTTCAGTCAATTATAGTATTGTACCATGGGAGGTGGCAGGTTTTGTTGTTCAATACTCAATGAACTCACTTCTCTAGTGCTTTTTTTTGTTGTGGTTAGATTTTCCAGCAACAACTTATGTAATCTTTTTGACGATGTACGTCACTGATGTTTTGATTTTCTGGACTAGTTGAATTTTTTTGATAAACGAGAACATTGTTAGGCCAGACACACAAAATCCCAAATACCCAAACATGTTAAATCAAGGAATTCTGAGAGGTTGATTTATTTTCATATGTTTCATATTATCTATTACAGTATCTATAATCATATTGAGTACATTTTTTGCTCTTGTATATCTTAATCAAGTGAAAGTGGTCAACAAAGAGATAGGTCACATCTTGTTGAAGAATTTCATTTCAAATGGAAAGGATTCAAAATTATTTTCTATCTCGATTTGGATTTGTAGTTTTCCCATCATGAACTTTGAAATATCTACGACATTAAAAAGCCCTACTTTTTGTTGAATGAATTTTGTTTGTAATTGCAGGTCAAAATAACAACAAATAAAGGGATTAGTACTCCATAAAGATGACAAAGATACACAGTCTCTTACCTGGTTAGTCTTCTTTTTCTGCCATTTGTTTGTTATTGTTTTTAGCATTCTGTACATCTATTTATTATCAAGGCTAAGATAATCTGTTTTATCATCAGAAGCACTACTCTTAGGGGACACAGGTTAGTGCTTCTCTATTTACCTTTAGATTGGGTGAACGCGCTGAGAAAAGAAGAGAGGCGAGACCATCTAAATGTATTTATTGACTATTTCCTCTGTTTCTTTTTATCATTATTTAGTTGTTTTAGATTAAAATTTGTAGATTTGACTTCTTTGTCTTTGGCTAGTTCTATTCGAAGATAGAATAGAGAATTCATGCCAAGGAAGTGGGGAATAAAATAATTTGCTGGCGAAGTCGAAGGTTGGAAACAAAACTAGTTCAATTTCAAATGTCTTATAAGTTCAACCTATGTGGTTGAAATGTGATGACAATTTTAACCTATACATGTTTACTCTGTTAATTTTCAGAAGAGTCAGGAGGCAGTGATCAATCAACTAAGAAGGAGCTTGACATTCAAAGCAGCATATGCCTAGTTTCTACAAAGAACCTCCTCCTCCAAAGACTGAATGAAAAAGGTATATTCCACGTCTTCTTTCTAGACAATGACTTTCTGTAGCTTGTGGCATGGTATCGAATATAGGTCCAACCCAAGTAACTATGAACTATTAAAATAACATTAGAAACTTTACGTCAAAATAACTAAACTAAGAGAATAAGAGAAAGTTTTAATTAAGTGTATTAGCATTTGAAGGTAACAATAACAGTATCTTTCGTCCTCAATTTTCTTTTTTTCTTCTATTTTCAATCCGCTTTAATTGATGACCTGAATTAGTGCAACCACATCCAATTATAATTTTATGTTTTCAAAAAATTGCAAAAGATTTAACGTACTGTCATTATGTTTGTAATTACCTCTAATACCAACATATGGAAATTTATCATTCACTCACTTCTAGAGAACTTATTTAGTTATAGGGGTGGAACCCAGAATTTATATATAGCTATAAAAAGGGGATGGTTTATATTAATTATTCTGGTTGATTGATTGATCAGGCTAATTAGTTCGACTATAACATATTTGAATCTTCATAAATATGACTCAACTAACCAGGCACATGGATCTACTGTTTGTCTAATGTAGGCACATGGTAGTTGATATGCAGCCTCTCTGATTCTTAGGATTAGGATTCCTGGATTTTTAGGATTCTAAGAGCTGCAGTTGCAGCTGCTGCTACGACGCAGCAGCCCAAGCCTCTCTCGGCGCGTCTTTTTGTCCTTTTGCCTTTGCTGGTTATTTCTTTTCTTGTGTTAAAATTTCAATTCATTTAAGTTTGGTTTCAATTTTTATATGGAGTTAGAGGTATAAGTTCATATGCCTTGCTATTTGCATTATATTCTTTTTTCAATTTTTTATTATCAGATGCATATTGATGCTTGAGGTTTTGGAGATTGACTACAATGTTACTGTCGTGGAGAGTTTCAATCATGTAGCAGTGGTGTTCAACGAGACCGATAGATATGCAAATGATAGTGTATGCTAGTTTCTTGTTGGTAACAAATATGATTTCGTATGTTAGACCGGTTTGGTAACATACATCTTGGATGTTTGTTTGTTAATATTTGTTAAATACTCTAGTTAGTTAAGGTTTTGGTTGACAATAGCTACACACAAAATACATTATCTTTTGAATGAACAATATATTTTGATGTGTTTGAACTCGTTTTAAGTGGAAGCGTCTACTTTATTTGATTATGAACAATTTATGTGTATAAATATCCATCTCAAAGGAAATACCTGCAACATTTGGGTAGCTCTTAGCTTTCCAAATGTAAGGTAAAAAAATTCCCACCAAATTTGTAAGGACGACTATTAACTGTCTCAAAAAAACAAGCAAGGAAAGTTCCCGCCAGCCGAATACAAATGGGGCGACTATTAACTGTCCCAAAAACAAGCAAGAGAAGTTCCCGCCAAACGTTTAGGGACAGATATTAATTGTCCCGAATACAAATAAGAGAAATTCTGGTCAAATTTTTAGGGACAGTTAATCTCTGTCCCTAATAACCGTAGCTACAGGGACAGATACGAGTCGTCCCCAAAACAATTAGTGGGGACAGATCCCATCCGTCGCTAAAACCGTCCCAAATATTATTTGGGACGCCACTTTCTGTGACAGAGAAAATTTGTCCCCAATACTATATTGGGGACGGTTTTCGTGTTTTTGGGACGGTTTTCGGCCGTCCCTAATGACCATATTTTTTGTAGTGTCACCATAGACGATTCAAACAATATTGTTCATGAAGCAAAACCCGACGTTATTGTGTTCAAGGATAAGTCTCCTAAAATCAATTTACACAATAACATAATTATTTCTGAAGAAATTATTCAGAAAATTGAGTTAAAAGAAGTGGTTCAACCAATTGAGTCAAAGGAAGTTGTTCAGGAAATTGAGACAAAGGACGTTGTTCAAGAAGCTTAATCAAAGGAAGGTGAAAAACTTCGGAAGTCAGACATTAGTCCAATTGAAGTTCCTTCATACGAAGATCCGTTCTCAGAATTTTGCGAATCTCATATTGTTTCACATGGATTGACAAGTAATTTTATTCGAAAGTCTCCATCGAAGTTCATAATTTGCAATCACTATACTCATGATCTATACAAGTTTATTTTTGGGGTGAAAAGTGAGTTTGGGTCACATTACAAATATGGACAGAAGATATTCTATGACATAATAAAATCGTCAGTCAAGTCTGAAAGTTTGGTAATTCCTATGCATAGTTCACGAGAAGGATATACCAAGGGAGTATCAATCAAGATAACATTCAAGTCAATCAGTAAACTCGAGGCGAGTTTCTTTGAAGTGGAGGAGACTGATGCGGGGAGATTTTCAGAAGATTTTCTGAAAATCTTATATATCATCAAATAGGTTATTTTAGTAGTTTCCTAATTTTTTTAGTAGAGAATTGTTAATTTTAGTAGTTTTATATTTTTAGGAAACCTTCTAGGTTTCAGATTCTAGTATTTTATTTATTTAGAAGTTGTTATTAGAATTTGATTAGGTTTAGGAAAGTAGTATTTTATTTATTAGAAATTGTTATTTGAGTTTGATTAGGTTAAGGAAACCCTAAGTCTATATAAAGGGGAATCTAGGAGTTGTTTTATGCATTCAAGTTGATCAATAATATTCAGTATTTTAGTTTATTCTTATTAATTTCGGTTCTATAGTCTTTAGACGAAGATCAAAGACTTTTTTCTGGGTTCTATAAGTTTTAGACGGAGTTCTAATTCTTTTATCAGTTTTTCCGCTGCGTCATCAACTGTGGAAGCGTGCATAAACTGGCACGCCACATTGACTGCATAGGCTAAATCTGGACGAGTCAACGTAAGATACTGAAGAGAACCCACCACCTTACGATATTGAGTAGGATCTGGAAAAGCAACACCCTGTCCTGACAACTGAATGCCTGTAGTCATAGGTGTAGAAGCTGGTTTGACACCCTCTAAATTTAAAATTTTAAGGATGTCTAAGGCGTATTTAGATTGAGTAAGTAAAAGACCATCCTTATTCGAAGTTGCTTCAATACCCAGAAAATAATATAAAGAACCCATATTCTTCATATCAAACTCAGAAGATAGTTGAGAAATAATAGTATCAATGGTGGAGGAATCAGCTCCCGTGAGTATAATATCATCAACATAAAGCAACAAATAAATCATACCCACTGGAGTCGTACGAATAAAAAGAGAGGTATCTGACTTACTAACACGAAAACCAATACGGAGTAGGTAAGAGCTGAATTTGTCATACCATGCCCGAGGAGCCTGCTTCAAACCATAGAGAGCCTTGTGAAGACGACAAACATACGATGGATGGGAAGTATCAACATAGCCAGGAGGTTGGGCCATGTAAACCTCCTCAGTTAGATCCCCATGAAGAAAGGCCTTCTTCACATCTAACTGAAGAATGGACCATCCACGAGAAACTGCAATAGATAAAATAATCCGAATAGTTGTAGGTTTGACCACAGGGCTGAAAGTCTCATCAAAATCAAGTCCAGGTTTCTGGGTAAAACCTTGGGCAACCAAACGGCCTTTATACCTGTCAATAGTGCCATCAGGTTTGAGCTTGGTGCGAAAAACCCATTTAGAACCAACAATGTTCATAGAGGGGTCAGGGGGCACCAACGACCAAGTACGTTGTTTCATAAGAGCTTCCATTTCTTCGTCCATAGCACGTTGCCAATGTATTGATTTACTAGCCATACGATATCCCCGCGGTTCCGTGATAGCAGATAAGGCAGCATAAAAGCTGGAACCAGAAGAACCAAAAATATCAGAATCACGGGGAGAAATAGGGTACCGAGAATATCCCTGACATGGAGTCGTGTCAACTAGTAGAGCATCACGCATGATTGAGTCCATCAACCTGTAACCTTGAGGACCACACTCTGAGCTAGAATCTAATGAAACCGTCGGAGCAACCCCTCCCGTAATCGAATCCGTCAGAGAACGCATGGGAACCGGAGTAATACCTGCCAAAGAACGAGGACCCGATACTAGAGGAGTGGTAGGAGTAGATTCCGGTGGTGTAGTAGAAGGAGCTGCGGAGGGGCCCTCGGTCGAGACTGAAAGCACCTCCCCAGTAGGTGCAGGAATAGGGGTCACGAATGAACTGACAGGGGTATCATCTAGACGAATTGTGGTACCTAAAGGTGCCTTTGAGGCAGAATCATCCACCAGAATGGGAATGGGATTGGCTTCAATGCTAGGGGTAGTAGTGGAAGACGAGACAGACATTAAGGGACGAGTATCAAGAAAACTCACTAGATCATTAGATTAAGACACAAAATCAGACGTTTGAAACGGGTAATTAGCTTCATCAAAAATAACATGACGAGAGATAAATACCTTTTTGGTGGTAGGATCTAAGCATTTGAAACCCTTATGAAATTGACTGTAACCGATAAACACACATGGGAAGCTCCGAGGTGAAAGTTTGTTAGAAGCATAAGGTCGCAAATAAGGGAAACAAAGACATCCAAACGAACGCAACATGGAATAGGAAGGTGGCTTACCGTATAAAGTGGAGAAGGGAGAAGCATCCTGGAGCACTGTCGTAGGCATTCGATTAATGAGAAAATTTGCTGTTTGAAAAGCTTCAACCCAATAAATAGCAGGTAAACCACTATGAAATAAAAGACTCAATCCAGTTTCAGTTACATGACGATGTTTACGCTCTACACGAGCATTTTGAGCAGGTGTATACGGACAAGAAATACGTCTGTCAATGCCATTGTCACTTAGAAAATTGAGTATTTTGAAATTCACCTCCTCCATCTAATTGAAGAGTCTTAATTTTAGAGTCCAATTGATTTTCGACAAGAGATTTAAATTTTACAAAGACTTAAAAAAATTCAGATTTAGCACAAAGTGGATAAAACCAAGAAAATCGACTGTAATCATCAACAAAAAGCACATAATATTTAAAACCATTAGAATTAGGAACAGGAGAAGGACCCCATAAATCAATGTGCACAAGAGCAAGAGGAGAAGAAGCTCGTTTATTATTCAAAGTAAATGGAAGTCTATGACTTTTACTCATATTACAAGAAATACAAGTAGAAGGCATAGAATTCTTGGAAACAGACTGAATTAAATTATCCTTAATTAAAATATCTAATACCCTAGAAGACACGTGACCAAGTCGACTATGCCATATAGAAAGTGGTGCTTTGACTGAGACTAAAGTTGAACTAAAAAATGAGGAATGAGCTTCATCCAAGACAAACAAATTTCCTCGCCTACTGTCGGTGCCCAGAATCCTTCCTTTCTCCTGAAAGATAACAATACCATGTTTTGAAAATAGAACAAAACAATGAAGATCATCAACAAGTTTGCCTATAGATAATAAATTCTTAGTAAGAGAAGGAACATGAAGTGAGTCAGGTAAGGTGAGGACACCATGAGGAGTGGGAAGAGAAAGGGAACCTTTATGTCGAATGGTGAGAGGCGAACCATCACCGATGTAGACTTTATTTGAACCAGAATATGGAGTTAAGTGAGAAAAGTTACCGGAACCTGACGTCATATGACTTGAGGCACCACTATCGGCATACCAAGACAGATCTGACGGATTGGTGATGACGAGAGACTGAAGAGCATCAGCGGGGGCTTCAATAGATTCAGCATCGGCAACGTGGGCTTCTCGGCGAGGTGATAGAGATCGATCATGAGGACGACGACGAGATGAGTCACGGGTCCGACGAGGAGAGGGTTCTCGGTACGGTTGTTGTGGTGAATATTGATCACGGCGACGAGGAGAGTCTCTTTGACGTCGCGGTGGTCGACCAGTAAGCAAAAAACAACGATCAGCAGAATGCCCAGGTTTCTTACACCACTGACAGACAAACGTCGGTGTGGCCCGAGAGGGTCGTCTATCATGGCGAGGGGGAGACCGAGAAGACCGATCATAACGAGAGGAACGCTGTGGAGACCGATATTGGCGATGATCTGAATTGTGGGTAGAGACATAAGCACCTTCGGTAATAGGAGGAACAACCCGAAAGAATTTTATAACACCTTCTTGAGCCTGAAGCATAGGTAAAATATCTTTAAAAGTTGGAAGAGGTGGTTTAGAGAGACTGGATCCGGCTAAAGTTTCATAATCCGGGCCGAGACCTTTCAAGAACCAGTATACTTTCTCAGCTTCAGAAATATGATGACCAGTGGTGGCTAAGGTTTCACATAAAACCCTGTAATTACGAGCATAATCCGCTATAGATGCATTACCTCGTTTAATACATTGAATTTGTTCCTTGAGCTGAAGAGAGCGAGTGATGCATGGACTAGCATACGTTTGATTGAGCTGAGCCCAAACATCAGCCGCTCGGGTTAAGCCTATAATATCAGTCATTGCCTCTTTGGAGAGAGAACTATAAATGATCGAAAAAACAAGACGATCTGTAGTTAACCAAGATTCATAGAGAGGATTAACGGTTAACGAACCTGTAGGGGAAGCAAGTGTGGGTTCCGGTGGAGGGACCGTATTATCAAGATGATGAACCAGACGTTGACTTTCCAATAAAGATAAAACCTGAGGACGCCATAACAAAAAATTTTCTGAATCAAGTTTTAAGTTGATCATAGAGCTAAGATGCAGATAAGATATCATAGTTGGTGCCGAGGGAGATAAAATAGCACTTGAAATAGAAGAACCGGGTGAAGATTCCATAGCAAACAAACTTAATAATAAAATCTTTTGAAGATTTTAACCTCGATATGAAATCGGAAAAAAAAATAGCTCTTGAAAAGAAGAAGACCTCGGTAAAGATGAACTGGACAATAGAATAATGATCTCGGTTGGAGACAAGAAAAAAAAACAAGGATCGAACTCGTTAGAGAATGGCTCTAGATACCATAAAAGAATATGAATAGGTTTTGTGTGAGAAAACCATTAACCTCCCTTGTATATTTATATTGTTAATAGTTTACATAAATATGTAATTGACATAGATAGCTATACACAAGAGAGGAAAGAAAATACATAAGAGAGGAAAGAAAATACATAAGGTAGGAAATAGTATATACAATATATTGGAAAGAATCAAGTCCAATCTCATCCAAAATCTTTAATCTATTATTTCCCGAATCTTATTATTATTACCATTATTAACTGCTTCTCTCCGTGACCTACAAGCTTCTACCTCTCATTGACCTGAGCTCTCTATAGGCACCTAATCAACTAACCTAGGTAATGATCAACTCCATTATCTCTTCTGACTTCTTCTTCCAAAACAAACACCACTGCTTAACTTCTGTAAAATGGGGAACTGCTTCTCTCCATTACCTATTCAATTTGATTTTCTAACTATTTACACGAAAGTAGGAAACAATAGTCTATCCCCTTACATACAATTTGCCCACTTTGAGCCTGGCTTGGCCTGGCTAGGTAGCAGTCTATGTTAGGTGTACCATATTTGTTCCACGGTTTTGATTTGATTTTTTCCAACTATGAAATTAAATAGTTTATTATCGAATTGCTATTGATTAATAGTTTAAGCAAGATGATGGTGTCATTGTGTCGACGCATGAACTAGAAATCAGTTCATCTATCAACCCTCTTCCATCCCATTCAACTGACTACAACCTTTTCCTTGTATATTTAATATGTATATTGCACGATCGATCATGCAATATAAACAAAATATATATAATCCTGCTCACATGAAAAGAAGTTGCATGCATCAACTATTGGTTTTTTCGTATAAATAATATTAATAAACAAGGACCTATATATGTGGAATGGGAATCAAGGCATTTGTATAATAAAAACGTGGCAATTGGCATATTTATAACATAAAAATAATGTGAGATCCCTTTAGATTTGGCCTTTGGGATCTGCTCTAACAATGTATTTGTCTGATTCCTCACCTTTTTTTTTGTTGTTGAAAGCTTCTGATTCCTCACCAGTTGCTGGTTTAATACAATATCCTAACTATGTGGTAGGTGGTTGTGGAGACCCAGCCACGGACGACCTCTGGGAGTTTCCACCAGACCACCCTAGTTACTAAATCCAAATAAAGTATACAAGCAGGCTAAACAAATAATACGAAATTGTAATTCTATTTTTTTCATAACACAAGAGAGTAAGATGTTGAAAGATTAGAAGTTTCGAAAGTTTTACCCCTTATATTTTAGTTCATAAAATTTAGATGAGAAGTTGATAGGTTCCAAGATATCACTTGAGTACCAGATATATTTGAAATTTATTGTTTCTAAAATCTCACTCCCTATGTTTTACTTTATTTAAATTCAGATGACAAGTTGATAGTCACTTTATGTACCAAATTAAGATATTTGCAATTCACTACTAATGTCTATGTATGTAGGTGTACGAAATTTAGTGTTTTTAAAATCTATTCTTAATCTACAAAATAATAATCTAAACCAAACAAAGTGAAGAAAGAGAGAAATACAACCTAACGACAATGTACATGCAAAGTTCTGGTTCATATTTTCATTAAAGAAGACAAATAAACTTGAAGATTTGATGCAACTCAAAACCAAACAAGCTACAAATGACAGGTGGAAGACGAACGAGAAGAAGAATCAGGAAAAAAAACCCTAATTTTTTGTCGTATGTTTGAAAGAGAGAATGAGAGTTTTAGTGGGGAAGGATATTTCAGGAACCAAAAAATGACAAAATTACCTAAACAGTAATTATCGGTTTTATTTTAAACTTTACCTATTATTACCCATCATATTTTGGTAATGTAAGTTTTTTCTAATTATTAAGGTTTTCTGAGCTTACCCCCTCGTCATTAATTAGTCATTGAGCTTACCCCCCTCAATAATCGGTAATTGAGTTTACCCCCCTAGACTTACTATTATTGACAAAAACAAAAAAGTTGTGTTTGGCGTATGTGAAGTAAATGTGACTACCAAGAGCAGTTATTCTTCAATATGATTCCTAGTAGGGATTCCACATTATTTTATTGTTTAATTTAGTCGGGATATGATTAGTAAAGATTGATATTGCTTATATATTATTTGATTTATGATTTTGTTATCACATGCCAAACATGTCCTTCGTAGTTTTGACAAAAAATCTAAATTCAAGGGGGTAAGTTCAATTACCAATTACTGAAGGGGGTAAACTCAATTACCAATGAATATATGTCCTTCCTAGTTTGTACAAAAAAACCGATAAGCTTTTTTTTGGACCCAAACAACTATTCTCTACAACACACAATATATATATATATATATATATATATATATATATATATATATATATATGAATTGACAATACCAAAACAAATAGGAAGTTAGCAACAAAATCAGATGGGGGAGGGTGAATCATTTAGAGTGACATTATGGAAAGTAGGTATATGTTGGATTATGATCACATTTTTGGTGTCTTCTCTTGTTGTTTCAGAGGAAACAAATCTGAAATACAATCAAACTCACTACTCCCTGAATCGAAGAAATTTATTAGATCAACAAAAACCTTCCAATGGTCATCAACATATTTGGCCTGTAAGTTGTTTGTTAGAACAATAAACTGTTTTACATTATTTTATGAAAATTCTTTAGATCCTGATTTTTTTTGTTGTTGTAAATTGTTTAGCCAATGAAATTTGGATGGAAGATAATAGTTGGTTCCATATTTGGGTTTATTGGAGCTGCATTTGGAAGTGTTGGAGGAATAGGTGGTGGTGGAATTTACGTTCCGATGCTTACACTTATTATCCGTTTCGATCCAAAGTCAGCTGTTCCCATTTCTAAATGTATCTCACTCCAAAAACTTTTATTTTCCGCATTTCTAATGAGTCTATCTTTAACAAAAAAAGAGTCTAATAAGTCTTACAAATACAGGATTTCGTTCTTGATGAAGACTCTCTCGCCCCACTTAAAAAGCTTCCACACTTGTTGATTAGCTTAAACTCGTACGAATGGCGTAGCCTGCAGTCCCTGCTTGGATCCAGTCCAGGCAATGGGCAAGCCCTGACGTGTTTTTCGCAAAATAAACTTGAGCAGCCCGACCTAATTTACACCTTAAATCATCCCTCTAAAATATTTGTTCACCTATTTTATGAGGATTACATTATAAGGGTAAAATTCTCTCTTCTTTTATGTGGTAGACTGGTAGTACCATGGTTTTTGTTTTTTCACCTCGTCAATTAGTCTGACTTAAGGGAACCCAAATTAATCCACGTCAACAACTCCTAGGAGTCAAACATCACGAATCAGGCGTACGCAAACAATCTGGAATTCGACTTGAGACAATTCATACCTCGAGTCAAATTTTATATCTGACTTTGGAAAAAGAAAACAATATTGTCTCCATTTTTATAATCCATGCTTCTGCCAAAGGCTCATGAGCTAGCACATCCAAATTGTTTGATTTGTTTCAGGTATGGTAATGGGTGCAGCAGTATCAACAGTGTATTACAATCTGAAGAAAAGGCATCCAGTGCTTGATATACCACTTATTGATTATAACCTAACCTTGCTGATTCAACCAATGCTCATGCTTGGAATCAGTCTTGGGGTTACTCTCAGTGAAATTCTTGCTGATTGGATGATTACAGTCCTCCTCATTTTCCTTTTCTTAAGTAAATCTTACTTCTTATAAGACAAAATCTCTCATAAATTAGTAGTATCATTTTATGCCATTATGCATTTAATGGACCCAATTTTAAGTTTTTTTTTTTGTTAAAAAAGAAGTCATGTTTCTGTTTGGTTAAAAATCTAACGGGTTTTGCAAGCAGTTACAATCTTTTTGCAAAGCAGTTGCAAACTTCTTGCGATTAGTTCTAATTATGAATATATCTATAGAGCTGATAGAGCTGATGACGAAAAAAAATTGAGTGATCTTTTTTCACCCATACAAAAAAATTATTAGGAGTTTTGACCAAATTTTCTTTTAGAAAAATCGTTAACTTAATCAAAGGGGGTAGAATGCTCGAAAATTTAGACCGAAATGCGGCCACCCATCCACGTTACATTTCAGCCAGATTTTTCTAGCATCCTAACCTTTTTCTATCTAAATAGACCACAAACATGGTTGTTATATTATCTTTTCACAGTTATTAAACATGCTTTTAAACATTAATTTGAAGTTTGAACTAAGTGTTCCCCCATTAATTTCTTGTTTTCTGTAGGCTTATCCACAATGTCCTTCTTCAAGGGTATTGAAGCATGGAAAAAGGAAACACTCTTAATCAAGGTATTAATCTTTATACTTATAATTTCTTCTTCTGAAATTTTGGCTTAGGCCGTTTGACAATGTTTGTTTCTTTTTGTAACTCAGATTTCAGAATATCTATTTTCGTCTGATTCGTTTGATTCGTTGATTTAAGTTGATTTTTGGCATATTAGACAAGTCAGTTGGTAATTGAGATTCAGACAAGTCAGTTTTTAAAAATGGAAAAAAGAACATTATCTTTGGTAGTGACACTTTTTAAAGAAAAAAATATGTAAAAAATCTGAACATATTTTATATAATAAACCTACGTTTTTTTGTGTTATGTTATTTATCTAATTTACTTTGATTTTAAAAGAAGAAAGCGGTTGTTGGTCTGTTTTGTTACCCAATATCTGTCCTTAGAGGATCTCCAATGCAACACTCAATCTTAGAAACTCCGAGTGCCACCTAGCATTTTTTGAGTTTTTGATTAAAAATCCTCTCCAATGCAACACTCTATTTGGATCTCTAAGATGACGTGTCGAGGGTGGAATAGAGATATCTCAAGAGGACACTCTATTTCTAGAGTGTCCTCTTGAGATATCTCTAATTGTCCAACTCATCAATATTTGATTTTCAACCAATAGAAATCTAGTCTTCTATATTTTCTAAAATAACAAATTATTTATTTACAAAAATAACTATGTCACATAAGTAAATAAGATAAGTTTAGAATTTTGCATTGGAGACACAAAAAAGTTAAGAATCTATATTAACGCCACCTAGGAGTGAGAATCTCCATTGGAACTTGACACGTAGGATGAATAGAGATTTTTTTGAGTTTTGCATTGGAGATGCTCTTAGTAGGGGTGAACATCGGTTGGATAACCGACTTTTTGAGTCTATCCATAGTCCGATCCAAAGGGTTCGATTATTATAAATCTCAATCCGAGCCAATCCGTTCATGGTTTGGTTCAGTTACTAAACCAAACTATGCATGAACGGTTTGGTTCGGTTAAATAACCGAACCAAAGGTCAAACTTTTGTCAAGAACAAACTTTCGAATTTTCTACTTTAAAACTTGCTACAATTATACTTAGAACGTGCTAAAAACTATTATTATCTCATAAACCCTTAAGCCTATACGTACGTGATTCATTCGACATAGTTCATCAACATTCGGGAACATAAAAAAATGATAAACAATTGAATCATAATATCTCACATACATAATATATAGAAGGTAATAATAAATGGTCTGATTCGATTTTTTTGGTTATCCGTCAAACAAATCCATAGACCAAACCAAACCACTCGGTTTTTATATTTAGTATCTAAACCAATCCGGATAACCATTGGATCGGTGTCCAAACCACCCAAATCTATTTGGATCGGATTGGATAATAAATGTACACCCTAGTCCTTAGGATGGCGTAGCTTGTTCAGATTAGAGAATTGACTTTCCACGTCAACCTCGGGCCAGAACCTGGGAAAAAAATTAGGCCAGCTAGCATCAGTGATGAGACAATTCTCTATTTTAAATACACAAATGAACTATATTCAGATTTAGATCTTTTAACCCGCGACATTGGAGAATAAAGAAAAATTTTCTGAGAATAAATTCTCCGGAGAATTCATATTTCTTTAGCGGAATAAAGAGAAGAAGTAGTTTTGCAAGCTAAGTTGACTTGGTTTTGGAAACCACGTAGCATTCTGCAAATCGAGTTTGCAAATTCTGCAAACTTATATTGCATTCTTCAAATCGAGATCTCAAGATCTGCAAGCCTATATGAAAAGTTACATCTATATAATAAAACAGAAGGGGAAACGATGACTGGAACAAACATTCTTTTTTAATAAAGGATATTGTCTGGAAGCTCTTCCTAAAATTTAAAATAGTCCTTCTTAGAAATAAAATAATTTATTTAAAAAAAATTAGGGTTTTTTGAGTTTACCCCCTCAATACTAATTAGTAATTGAGTTTACCCCCCTCAATAATTGATAATTGAGTTTACCCCCTTAAACTTACTATTTTAGGCAAAATACTAGGGTCATGTTTGGCGTAAAGAAAATGAATCACAAGTTAAATAGTTTACGGACAAAATAAGTCTTTACGAATCATATCCTTAACTAAATCTAACATACTAAGGTATTACAATTACTAAAATCACATTACCCTTGATAGAAATATTCATTTTCCACACACCATCAAACATTGTCTTAGTGTTTTTCATAAAAGTAGTAAGTTGAGGGGGGTAAACTCAATTATCAATTATTGAGGGGGGTAAACTCAATTAGCAACTAGTTTTGTGGGGGTAAACTCAAAAAACCCAAAAGATTACCGTGTTCTTTTAGAAATATAATAACTAATTTACGAAAAAAGGAAACAAAATAAATTGCAAAAGTTAAAAAAAGAAAATTGAAATCTTTATCTCTCAGTGAGATTGTGCCCTTCTTAGAAATAAAATAACTAATTTAAGAAAAAAATGAAACAAAATAAATTACAAGGATTAAAAAAGGAAATTGTAATCTCTCTCTTTCAATAAAATAACTAATTTAAGAAGAAAAAAAACGAAAAAAAAATTCGTTAAATTTGATTGATATTGTTCGTGATTGATATTGGGAACTCGAGTCCGCTTTTAGCAAGAGTGAGAGATGCCTATAGAACATCCCTTATTTTATTTAGTGCCTTTAATTACTTGATATAAATCTTGAAGATAAATTACTTTTCAGCCCAAACCCACTTAAAAGGGGATTTGCAACCATCTACTGAAAGGCCCATTTGCATATTTAGATTTTGAGAGAAAAGCATGACCACAATTAATATCTAAAATAGTGAACACTACTTTCTCTTTTCGAATATCAGGAAGTTGCCAACTGTGTGGAACCGAATGGCGAGATGGGTTGTAAAGATATAGAGAAGTCTCAACCGCATGGTGAATCAAGAAACCACAACATCGAAAACAAGTCCCAATTGAATGGCTCATTGCAAAATGAATCTCCAATTAGGAATAAAACAGTTGTGAGTAATACATACATGATACATCATACTAAAACCACTATAGGGTTGGTTTTTCTCATTCACTAAATTCATGAGTAACTTCAAAAGTACTTCACGTTTTCAGGTTTCTATTGTTGAAAATGTATATTGGAAGGAACTTTTGTTACTTATTTTGGTCTGGGTTGCATTTCTTATACTACAGATTTTTAAGGTTTGCATTATTTCTTTATGTGTTTATTTTAACTACTTGATCAAATTGAAACCTTAATTAATCAATAAACAACTTATGTTGATTACAGAATAAAAGACCAACTTGTTCACCATCATACTGGATTTTAGCAGTAATGCAGGTATTTGAATCAAGAATATTTGGGCTGCTTTAAGATTTTTATATTCCAAATTATTTATGGTGCGTTTAGATGTAAAAATTCTGAATAGAATTTTCATAAATCATGAACCTTTGGTCTGTTTGGTTACCAAAAATTGTAAGACTCTTGAATGCCCAAATCACTTAGTCTAAAACTTGTATTGAACCAAAATACTATTCTATCCCCTAAGATTTGTTAGAATTTTGGACTATTAAACCCAAAATTGAAACTTATAATCAACTAAAAAAAATATTTCTTTCAAATCATATTTTTTCTACAAAATAATTGTTTCAAAAATATCTTTAAAAATCTGTTTTTTCTAAAAAAAGATTTATTTCGAAAACTATTTTTTCACAAACTTCTTTTTCCTGAAACTAATTTTTTTCTTCGAAAAACAGTTATGTTCTTCGATAACCTTTTTTTCTCGAAAACCGTTTATTTAAAAAAGACTGAAAACCTTTTATTCAGAAACCCTATTTTGTTTCAGAACTGTTTTTTTCCTAAAAACTCTTTTTTTTTACAAACTTTTTATTTTTACAAAATCGTATTTTTTTTCAGAAACTGTTTTTTTTAACTATCTTGAAAAACAATACGAACAAACAGTTTTTGAAAATAAATAGATTCTGAAAAAAAGAAACATTTTCCAGAAAGAAGTTATTCGTGAAAAAGAACGAGATTTTCGGAAAAAAAAAACGGTTGTTGGAAAGAAAAACGATCTTTGAAAAGAAACACGTTTTTCTTGGAAAAAAAAACCAATTTTTAGAAAAAAGGTTTTCCAAAAACGAAAAACGGTTAAAAAACATAATTGTTCGTAAAAAAAAATTTTAAAAAAAAAATTTGGGTTCCTAGTCCAAAAATCTACACCTAAACACACATTTAGTCCACCCTAATATTAATATAAGATTTTAAGCCAAAATAATAATTATAATAGATATTTAGTCCAAATTGACCCATCTCTATTAAAAAAACAGATCTCTATCGTTTCTATTTATTCATAATACCCATTATAACCTTTTATATAAGAAAATATCTACTTTTGAAAACCAATCTCCAAAATTCTCTTTCTTTTTTTCTCACATTTTTTCGATTGACTTCAAACTTACTACCTGTTTCGCAATTTACACGTTATTTAGTATCAATTACGTATATTTCGACAACAAAACATATTTAGTATAGTTAAATTATGTCTAGTTTATTGATTCTTGTTTTGTTTCATAAATAACGTGTTATTTATTGTTAAAGTTTCATACTTTATTTCATTTTTTTTTATGTGTCATACATAACACATTATGTATCAACAATGTTTCTTCCAAAAGGGAAAATGACTAAATCCTATTTTCTGTGAAGATTAGACCTTAATTCTTTTTTGAATTTTATTTTGGACCTAAAACCCGTGGACTCATGAATTCGTGGAATCATGAATCCGAAAGACTCATTAATAATATTCCTTCTCCAAGCACACAATTAGTGACTTGTTTAAAAGATATGAAGGGCCAAAATCTTATTTTCTGAAAAGATTGGACCTTAATTCTTTTTTAATTTTATTTTGGACCTAAAACCCGTGGACTCATGAATTCGTGGAATCATGAATCCGAAAGACTCATTAATATTCCTTCATCCAAACACACAATTAGTGACTTGTTTAAAAGATACGAATAGAGTAAGGATGGACGATCATGCCCTTAAGATGTTTTTAAGGGTCTCCATATAGCCTTTAGGACCCAAGATAATTTTAAAGATAGGAGTTATCGAACTTATTCAGTTCATGATGTATCTGTACTATTTTAGATATAATGATTCTTGAAGTCCTTGCAAATAAATATATTTGGGATGCCCAACGGAAAGTAAAATTGAGACACTTTTATCAACCAAAGTTCTGCAGTGCTCGGTGCTCCCCGTTGTTGCTAAAGGTGTCATGGTTCGACATAAACTCTACCCGAAGTTTGGTTTTAACTAGGCGTCTTCAGCAAAGAGTAAAGACACCACAAAAGTTCCGTTCTATGAATAATGAAAATAATGCCCAACTGTGGTTTAAGGAAGATCTGACCAGCTACCCGATCTACAATATAAATAATACTCTTAACTATTCAAGTACGAGTTTAATACACAAAATATCAAAAATTTCAGTCTCGAGGTATCTATAAAAGATCCATGTTACGCCCTCGATCATAATGATGTCGAGGCCTAAAATATTTGTTTAGGCTGCTTTGGGTCTTGTCTAGCTCCAGATGGATGAAGCTGTTAAATAATAAGTTTCAACCAGGGAGAATGATAATCAAAGGTGTTTAATTAGTCGATTGAATTTGCAACTATTTATAGGAGAAATTTACATGGAAAGAATTTACATAATGAGAATAACTAAAAAAGAACTACTAATTATAAGTGTGTTTACGAAAGTAATATAATTAAATTGGAAGATATTGTTTTTCTATTTGTTACTGTAGATCCCTATATCAGTGGGAATGACAATGTATATGGGAGTTGGATTATACAAGGGAAAGAAAGTGATAGCTTCAATGGGAGAAAAGGGCACAAATTGGAAGATTCATCACCTCATCTTCTGTTCCTTCATTTCTGTAGTTGCTGGTGCAATAGGAGGGTTATTAGGTATGGGTGGTGGGATCATTTTGGGTCCTCTTTTCTTGCAAATTGGCATCCCACCTCAGGTGAGTACTGTTCTTTTTTCCACATAATGAATTCAATCCACATATTTGCAAATTAAATGGGAAAAATGCAGGTCTCAAGTGCTACCGCAACTTTTGCAATGACGTTTTCTTCGTCCATGTCAGTTGTTGAATTTTACCTTCTAAAGCGTTTCCCAGTACCATATGGTAAGTAAATTGTAAAAGAAATTATCAATCACGTAAAATAAAATGTTCGTACCTCATTTGATTTTTAACATGTTTTAAATTTTATCTTGCAGCTGCTTACTTTTTGGCAGTTACAACTTTTGCTGCAATTGTAGGACAATTTGTTGTTAACAAATTAATTAAGATGCTAGGGAGAGCGTCTCTCATTATCTTTGTTCTATCCGTCACCATCTTTGTCAGCGCGGTGGTACTAGGTAATAATCATTTTTCATCATCTAAAAATTAGAGTGAGTGTATTTTACCTATCACACAACTATAGAATACCACACGCTTTCTTAGAACATACAATTTAGTATTTTCTTTCAGATACTTGTACTTTCTCTGGATTAATTTTAAACATCTTCACTAATTAGCTCGTGAAGTTTTAAACGGCTGAAAACAAATTAAGTACTATATTTATTGACCAATCTAGCTTAATGGTGGCCAACAACAAGCTAGCCAATCGTAGCACCCCATAACCAGTGGCAGATATATGTTAGAGCTAGGGGGGTCTAGAGGCCCCCTTCAACTTTTGTAAGATAATGGGCCAACTGTTGTCTGTCGTGACTAATGGGCCAACTGTTGCCGGTCCATTTACGAATTATTTATTTATTTGTAAGCAAAAAAAGTAACAAACGGAAGCACTAAATATTTTTCAAATCAAACATTGTGATCTTTGTTAAAACTTTAGAATCTTTGTTTATTTTATTAATTAATAATTTTATTAACTATTAATTTTATTAATTAATAACTACTTTAAACAAAATGACAATAATCTTTTGTAAATTGAGTATCCGTTTCTAACGCGTTATCGTGGCGTGGGTTAGGAACGCCACGGGTCGTGGCGTGGGTTAGGAACGTCACGGGTCGTGGCGGGTCGTGTTTCCGTTCCTAACATGTCGTGGTTGACGGGTCTGAGAACTTAAAATCTCAAACCCGCCAAGTCCTGCTTGACCCGTGTCGGGTCAGCACGACACGCGCAGTTCCATGTCGTGTGTCCTTATAATCGTGTTGGGCCTGTCCGTTTCCGAACCTATACGACTCGTTGGCCACCACTAGCTGTTGACTGTTGTGGCTATGCTTTGCAAATGGGTCGTGCTAGTCATTTCTGGGCTGACACGACCTGTAGACAACCACTAATCTAGTTGAGGGCATGAACCACTCCACATACTCCACATGTACATGTAGGGAAAAAAACTGAAATACTTTTTTTTGTTTCTCATTTGAAATAATTTTTTCAGACGTGTAACATAAGTGTAATTATGATGCTTTCATTTTGGAAGGTGGGGAAGGCATATCACACATGATTCCTAAGTTCCAGCATCATCAGAATTTAGGATTTTTAAGCTTGTGCCAACCTCGCGGTTAGGTACGGTTTTCTCCCTTACTCTATTTCTTTGTCAAGCAACTTTATAATGGTTAAGGTAGAGGGTTTCCCTTCTAATTCTCACTGCCTTTTCTTTGTCTTGGAGGATATGATTATATGACCTATTATGCTCAAATATTATTTTTTTCATTTATGGTGCAAAAGAAAAAAATGTTATATGGCCTGGTCTCACCAAGTTTATCAATCCCAATGTGATTTGACACGAAAGATTAATCTGATTACTTTATGAGTGAATTTTATGGAGGATATGTAGACGACAAGTCTAAAATAAAAATATATATGGTGTGTTTGGATGACAGAATCATGAATATGCGAATTCATGAATCCAAGTAATTTTTTTTGGTTTGTTTGGCAACTAATAAGAATCCCACGATTTATTATTATTTGAGTATCTTTAAATGCTTCTTAAAAAACATATTAAATAAACCTTATTCTCGAAACTCGCTTTTCTCAAAAAAAAAATTCCCAAAATTTTTTTTGAAAACCATTTTTTTCGGTAACTGAGATTTCATGAAATTTTCTTTTTCACGAAAATCATTTTTTTCCCGAAAACTGTTTGTCCCTTGAAAAAAAACACAATTCGAGAAAAATGATCTTCATGAAGGCAAAGAGTTTTTCGGAAATTTCTGTCATCGAAAAAACGGTTTCGAGAAGGAACAAATGTTTTTCGAGGAAAAAAAACGATTTTTCGATAAAAAAAAAACAAGTTTGGAGCAAAAAAAATTGTAAGGAAAAACTATTTTCGAAAAAAAAAGTTATTTGGGGAAGAATCATTTTCGGCGAAAAATCGGATTTTGGGGAAAAAAAATTATTTTTTGAAGAAAAAATGATTTTTGAATTTATTTTGTAGAAGGAAATCTTTTTTTTGTTGATTTTAAGTTTGAAATCTAGATTTATTAATCCAAAAACCTAGCAAATCCTAGGGGATAGGGTGGGATTTAAGTCCAATACAAATTCTGAAATTAGGAATCTTTTAGGATTCAAGAGTCCTAAGATTCTTGGTAACCAAATAGACCAAGAATTCTTGATTCTTACCAAATCCAACTTTTGATAGGAATCCTGCAACCAAACACACCAATAATGAATTTAAAAACCAAACTCAATAAAAATAAGAAATAAGCCCTTTGTCTTTTTGAATTACTGATGTTTCTTAATGCAAATATAAAGATGGATCCCTAATGTCTTTATTGTTTACTGAAGGTGTAGATATGTATAGAAACATATTTGTTTTTTTATGTAACACAAACTAAGATGCATGAAAACATATCTATACTTCTTTTTTTTGAACAATTTGAATTAATATTGAAAGAGTAAAAGTAATTACAACCATACCAACGAAAACAGAAAGTAAAAACCTAAACAAAAAGGGGGGACGGATCGGTCGCCCCTCAAAAAGGACCCAGACCAGAAGGCATCACACCCATACACAACCAACCTCTACCGAGGATGACGACATCGGGCAAACCCGCACTGGTGCCAACCGCTGCTCACAAAAGAAAAGACGACTACTAACTACTACCTACAGCCGCCTCCCTCTAACTCTCGAGGGAAAAGATGTAAGGGGTAGAAGCCTCCCCCCACTCCCTCCGCCCACATTAAGAGCACCCCACAGAAAACACTCCCAAAAAACAAAAGTACAGACTCCTACAAAAACCTAAAAAATCCCAAGAAACTTCCCGACAAAAAAAACCCTCCCGCAACTCTCCCCACGAGCCCACCACCACCCACAACTCCTCTCTGATTAAATCTGGGGCTCTTGTTTTTGTTTTCCATCCTGTCATTTGCAGCATTACATCCCAAAGTACCACATCATAACTATGCATTGCTGACTCAACACAAGTACCCACGCCGACCCTACCACTGTCCCCCTTTACTGCTGAGCGTACTTTGCTGCCTTTATGTCAACATCCATCTTGACTTTACCCTTTGAATTTTGATACATATCTAAGCAACAAACACATTACTGATGTATTTTTGTGTTTGCATTTGTGGAAGAAAAGAGTGTGAAGGAAAAAATACACCGAAAAGATAAACGATACCAACTCGCCACAACTCACAACCTCACAGTCGTGTCGTGTTATGGTTAAGTATAGAGACAAGTTGCCACCCCCGCCCTTGCTATTATTTAATTTAGAGAGGCAAAGGCAAAAATTCATTATTCTTGTTATTATGCAGGTTTCCAGAACTTATATATTGTGATGAATATTTTGAACAAATTGAAACCAAAGCTATCTGCCATTTTCGAACCTTTCAAGTTGACGATTGCCACCTCTTATGGATGGATCTGTCGAGGGCACGTCTTGTGTTCAACTAAAAACTGACTCGTGATTTTGAATCTCATTTGGCTGAGTTTTTCTTTTCTATTAAGTAATGTTGTTTTCCTTCACCCTTCTTAATATAATTTTTCCATTGGGTTATGGAGAATTCAGCTCGAATGTAATTTTTTTTTGTTGACTAAAGAAAGAATATGAAATTCATGAACGGATGATTTACCACCGAGTGATTTTGTTTATACTTATCAAGTCAATTTTTTTTACAATTTACTCCAGAAGTTCTTGCATTCAATATGACATAGATACATCATGAACTAATACATGAATTGAGTATATTTGGGTCTTAAAGGCCATATAAAATCCCCTTAAAGTTATTATAAGGGCATGAAAGTCCATTTTTACCTTTACTCTCTCTCATTAAAGTTATTATAAGGGCATGAAAATTCATTTTTATCTTTACTCTAATTATGCTCCTTAACACAAGTAAATAAAGGTGAATGCCACCACCACAATGATTTTAAAGGTGAATGCCACCACCACAATGATTTTAACTCGCGACCTTTAGGATTTGTAGTAGATAGTGAACAACTGATGTTTAAGGCTGGCCCAAACATTTGGGAGGCCCCAAACAGAGTTAAAAATTGGGGGGCCTATACAACACGTGTTAGAAAAAATTGGGGAGGCTCAAAAGGACACTCACAAGGAATTCAATCAGCTTTATATCCAAAATATTTAAGTTAAATTTTGTTTCTCTGAAAGTCGCATGAAGAAGTCTTTCTAATAAAATATCTTTAAATGACCAAGTACGGAAGAGAAAAATTTAAAGATCTGTTTTCTAAACTTTTTGAAGAAGACATCTACAATTTTTGAAGTTTTTCTTGGGATTCATTTGGACATGCTTTAAACTCTTACATGCGTTTGGGGTATCAGACTATCGGTCTAGTTAATAGTTGAGTGTAACCTCAATAGACCGTTCGTACTAGTTTGAGGCCGTGGATATATCTTCTTTTTTTTTTTTGTTGAAAGAAAAAAACACCAAAACAAGGAAATTACAACTTAAGATCCCACTTCATATTCTCCATCGACTGCCACGTTCGATTGACTCTGTTTTTCCTACCCCACTTCGCCAAAGCATCTGCCAGAACATTTGTTTTCCTCGGGCTGAATTGAAATTGAATTTGCTCGAAGTTTGTGAGGCTGGCGCGGATAAGTTCCATGTGGTGTAGAGACTGCCAGTTGATGACCTTGTTTTTATCAAGAATATGAGTAATCAAATTGTTATTGTCACTTTCAATCATGATGTGATTGAGATTAAGCTCCTCAGCCCATTGAACTGCTTTCAGGATAGCCAAACATTCGCATTCCTCCGCTGTCTGTCCCTTAATGGTTTCTGCCTTAGCAATAACGAAGTTTCCATTCGCATTATGAATAATGCAACCGATACCTGCATGGTCCGTGTAGTTGCTGAAAGAAGCATCAACATTAATTTTGAGAAAAGGGTGTGGTGGTGGCAGCCACTTTGGCGGGATTGCATTGCTTTTAGGTTTCCGGTCATCGTGTAAGCTTGTAGCATAGCATTGAATCTTCCGAATAACCTGCATAGGCATAATGTCTTTCTTTCCAAAACACATCTCGCATCTTGCCTTCCAGATAAACCACATGAGTTTTGCGAGGTTCTCCGTTATTGAATCATCCAGCGACGGCCAGTTCATAATCCACTCTAGCACCGAAACAATGCCATCAGTTCTGATGTCGTACTGAAACCAAATGGCCCTCGCAAAATTACAATGTAGTAGTACATGGGTTGTAGTTTCCCGTTCTTCGCAGAATGCGCAGCTATAACGGTTGCCGATGTATTTACCTATTTTGTCTTTAACAGGGAGACTGTTGGTGCAACACTTCCAGAGAAAGAGTTTTATTCTAGGTATCGTTCTAATGTTCCAGATAAACGACCATTCCACAGTTTCAGGATCCCTAATGCCATTGCTCAAGAACCTGTACATAGATTTAATAGTGAAGTGACCCGAATTTGTGAGAGTCCATACCATTTCATCTTCCGCCGTCGGATGGAGGTTTATGCTAAGGATAGCCCTGCAAATCTCATCATCAAAGTAAGTCTGGAGCAGGTCCACCTTCCAAGAATTGTTGGCGATCAACTGGTCCACCGTGTGGAAAGGACATTTATTTTGGTTGGGTAGAGGCGGGATATGATTTGGGATCCAGAAGTCCTCCCAGATATTTACTTTCGTGCCTTTGTTGACATCCCAGAAGATAAGATTAGATAGTTTGCCGATAGGTTCTGCCAACGATTTCCAGACCCAAGAATGATTATGTCTAGGTGGAGTGGGTTTTACCATCTTGGGAAAATATTTGGCTTTTAGAAGTTGAGCCCAGGGCGCGTTAGGGAATTTGAGAAGGCGCCACCCCAGTTTACACAGAAAAGCTTCGTTGTCAAGAAAGGGGTTTCGAAGACCTAGACCGCCAAGTTTACGAGGACGACAAATGGCTGCCCAGTTGATAGTATGAATGGATTTTGTTTTTCCCCACCAGAATGACCGTTGAATGGTCTCTATGCGGTTGCTAATGCCCTTTGGAATGGCAAAGCATTGCATCTGATATCGGGGAACCGCCGCGGTAATAGACGAGATGACTACTGTGCGGCCTGCTTGAGAAAGGAGATTTGTTTGCCACTTCGAGAGTTTATTCTGAATTTGTTCTAACAGAGACTCAAAAGCTTGTTGTTTCTTGGCCCCAATGAATAGTTTAGTACCCAGATACTTGTCCAGGGACGAGGCTTGGTGTACTTTGAGTGATTTGGTGATCAAACGTTTGAATTTGGGGTGGGTGTTTTTCGAGAAAAAGATAGTGGATTTGCTATAGTTGATGATTTGACCCGACTCCGAACCAAATAAAGTGAGGATGTTGATGAGATTGGTGATGTTATCGAGCGTGTTCCGCCCAAAAATGATACAGTCATCTGCAAACAGAAGGTGATTAATAGAGAAGGAAGACCGAGGAATGGAGAAACCGATAAATTTGTGAGGACTATCAGGGGAATCCAGTAATCGACTCAGATCGTGGATATATCTTCTGGTCTAGCAAACTTTTCAATTTTAACAGATTTATCTGTGGGAGAATTATTGAAACCCCAGGGTTTTAAAATGTTGTTTACATAAATCCCCACCTTTATTTAGTAATTACTAAAACCTCCACCTTTCGTTAGATTTAACTTCACTATTTTAAATATTACTTTCTTGCCCCTCTTACGTTTTACACCACCTTCATTAACAGACTTACATTTTACACCACCTTTACTAACAGATTTACGTTTTACACCAGATTTTTGAAATCAAGTGACAAGATCAAAATGAAGGGTCAAGATGACACCAAATTATGGTAGTTTTTTGACCATTTTTTGCTCATTTTTCAGTCCCATTTTTTCTATTTAAACCCAAGAAATCACCCTAAAAACTTCACCTCTACCATCAACAACTATAACTTGCCATTTATATAATGGCTTCTTCTAGTTCATTAAATATGTATCAAAATGCAAGATCACAACAAGAGATAGTTGTTTTACTCTAGTTCATTGAGATAGGCACCATGATTAGGTTTGGATTTTTCGACACAAACACACTTTGTCCTATCACCATCATTCTTTGGAAGTCTCATTTCAAAGTTATTCAAGATAGCATATTTTTTTAGCAATCTTTTTAAATATGACAACAAACGAGAAAACCATACATTTTTTAAATGCAATGGGAACTTGACTTTCATCAGTGAATCCCGTTTCGAAGTCTTCCAACATCCCTGTGTCAAGAACAAACTGACCACACTCTTCATCTTCATGTGCTTGATCAAAATGCAGTGGAAGTTGTTGGGTAAGAGGATTCTCATTCTCCATAGCCTAATTTCAATGGAAGGCACCCCATTTTTTAATCGGGAGTGCTACATGTACAAAGTCTTTGACAAAATTCCTGACTTAATGACTCATTTTCACTAAAAGACAAAAGTTGATCAAGGTTGTTCAAAGTTTGACTTTGATCGGGACCGTTCACTTAGCATTTTGTCAAGAATCTTGTCAAAGATTCTTTGTACATTTAGCATTTCCCTTTTTTAATAAACCAAAAATCGAAGAAAATTAGCACATGGGCAGTTCAGTAAATACACGAGCACTAACCGAGATTTTCCGCTAAATCTAACGGAAGGTGGGGGTTTTAGTAATTACCAAATAAAGGTAGGGATTTATGTAAACAACATTTTAAAACGGGGGGTTTTCAATAATTCTCCCTTTATCTGTTGAGAGACAGAGAGAGAAGCTGAAGGAGAAGATATGGCTTCTTTCCCGTTCTTCCCCTCTCCTTCTCCTTCTCCTTCTCCAACTTCCTTAAAAAACCCTAATTCCATTTCTCCCCAACTTGTCTCCTCCCTTCAACCCCCCAACAATTTCAACGTTACTAACTTAAGAACCCCTCAGCTCAATCGAACCCAAGTTATATCCTCTTCCCACAAAACCCCTAATTTTCTAGGGTTTAAGCTCACCACTCCCAAGTTTCGCCTCAATAGAAACAAATGTAAAGGCATTAAGGATGCTAGTGAAGAAACTAGACCAGTATCTAAACTAAATAGTGGTGGTGGTGGTGCTGCTGGTGGTGGTGGCGGAGGAGGAGATGACAAAGAAGAAGAAGGCAACGGCAATGACGGTCCAGTTGAGGGAAAAAGTGGTATCTTGCCGGATTGGTTGAATTTAACTTCAGATGATGCAAAAACAGTTTTTGCAGCATTTGCTGTATCATTAGCTTTTCGATCGTTTGTTGCTGAACCTCGATTTATACCTTCCTTGTCAATGTACCCAACATTTGATGTTGGTGACCGAATTGTAGCTGAAAAGGTTTGTCCTTTTCACTCCATTTTACAATTTAGATGCTTCAACAAGTGATTTTGAGAAATAGAACTATTAAGAGTAATGTTAGGGTTTCTAGTAAGAGTGTAAGATAGCTCCCTATATGTTTGATGGTGACCCTGAAACATTAATGTGTGTAAATAACATTTTCAGAGACAGTATGTAATTAAATTGAGTACGAAGATCTATACGTTCTTACCCTGAAAAGCACTTAAATTGTTGTTGATATGGGTCCATATCAAAACCCGAAATGCGATTCGGAAAAGTGTTTTAATTGGTAATGGGTGGGGGATTGATTTATTTTTTCCCTAGTCTTATACTCTTATTCGGGTGGGTATTAATGTAACGGGAGTAATTTTTTTCGTTTTTGAGGAAACATAGTGTAGAGGCAGATTGCTAGGTTAGTGGGTTATTAAAAAGCTCTTGAGAAATCTCTGTAATCCTGTTCGTCGTGCATAATGAAATAATTGTGCCATCGTTCGCCGTGGAGTTGATTTTCTGTTTTTTTGTTCTTCGTAATAACAAGTACAGTATATGAAAATGATGTGATGTGCAAGATGGAGATCTTATGTTTCATTCCTAACCGGTGTTTTATCTGTTATCACTTAGGTTTCATATTATTTCAGAAAGCCTTGTGCAAATGATATAGTGATTTTCAAGAGCCCACCAGTCTTACAGGTATAAATTTGATACCTTGGGTTTAGAATTTTTAACGTAATTGCGTTTTCGTTCTTTCTTTTTGTCTTTGTTTTGAATATAAAGAAAGCTTCTAGTTGTAAAAGATTAGGGCTTTTAATTTGCAGGAAGTTGGATATACAGACAATGATGTCTTTATTAAACGTATTGTTGCCAAGGGAGGTGATGTTGTTGAGGTGAGATATCTTATGCTCTGAAATGTTTCATATATCGTTCAATTGGTTCACAAATACTAGAAAATTTGTTATACTTTAACTCTCTATTACTCCAGAAGTGATGTAAATCGAGATCCTCCAAGGGTATCAGTTGAAGCTTCCGCACAAGCGTTTACATCATATGGTTGTCTGTGACTCTGTGTTTCCAAGTTCTTTCAGAACCTTCTCTAATACAATGAATTTGTCACTTTCATATGCAATTTGGTTTAACAATGACTTGGAGTTATGAACCAAAGAGCAATCTCATTGAAGATTTGACCAAAGGGATTCTTTTAACCAATTGCAGGTTCATGATGGGAAGCTAATGGTAAATGGTGTTGCAAGAAATGAAGAATTTGTCCTCGAGCCACCATCTTATGACATGACACCTATTGTACGTACTAAGTTGAAAATTATTTCCCATGCTTGAAAAACTCTACTGATACCGCCTCTCTGCTGGCCCTATCCTGTCCATAAAACAGAACTTCAAATCCGACTGTGATTAGGAGGCGGGATTAGGACGAGTTCGTCGGTAACTTGTTAAACGATTTTTTGTGAATTGATGTTTGGAATCACTATGTTTTCCACTGCAGCGTGTGCCAGAGAATTCAGTGTTTGTTATGGGTGATAACCGAAATAACAGCTACGATTCACATGTTTGGTAATGAATTCTTTAATCTGATATCACTTATGAATTTTAGTTGTACCCGGGGTTCCCTTGATTTGAAGTGGTCTTCAGTTCTGCTTGATTGAACTCTTTTGCGATTACAGGGGTCCTTTACCTGCTAAGAATATTATAGGAAGATCGGTATTTCGGTACTGGCCACCAGCAAGAATCGGAAGCACAATCTTCAAGGAAGGATGTGCCGATATAAAGCAAGAGAGCCCTCTACCAGCTCCATTAGAAACATCAAATAAAATAGAAACGAAACAGAGAACTCAGCTTGCAGAAGATGTCCAGACAGTACTCAAGACAGCTCCATAGGTACCTGATGCCATGTTTTTTTTTGTCTGGGGCATTTTAGGTATATTTATGTGATTTGATGTATTTGAAGTAGAAGAAAGAGAAAATAGAGACTTAGCTGCTAATTATTTAGAAGTCTTCTTTCCTTCTCATTGTATTTTTTTGATGTACACCATTTTTGAAGCAAAATCTTTGCTAATCTTATGTTCTTTTATAATGTAAAACAGTTTTTTATAAAGAAATTTTTTTTCTGTTTCATAGTTTGTGTTTTGTCCCAATATCAGCCATATTGTGCTTCCATAGTATATATCGAGGGCAAATTTACATGGTACAAGGTTTTCTCTTGGCATGAGCTTGCACTAGATGCTTTTAAGTCTGACCACCCAAATTTTGATGGATCCAATATCAGTCTATGTCGAACATCTATTATAACAAAACAACTCAGCCGGACCGTCTATTTTTGTTGGGAGTTTGATAAATGTTACATCCAGCGGCTGATATAAAATCCTCATCACGTAATGCGTTAGCCAAGAGGGATAAACCGCATCAGTAGGATGTGGCAGAAACCTAGTTCAAACAAATTAACCATCAGTAGTGGGACACATATAAACATTCTAAAATCTATTGTTTTATACCGACACTTTTTATTACATTCTTATAAAACTTCCCATGGCTCAGACAGCTGGAAAAAGTAACATTTCTGTGATGCTTTTGCCAAAACTACCACTGATTTAGGGACTATTATAAGAGCATCTCTAATGAAACACTCAAATTATAAAACTTAGAGTCATACATTGGATTTTTTAGAGATTTTTTCGAAAATCATCTCTAATTAAAAACTCAACTTGAATATGTAAAGTTAGATGACAACATTTATTATATAAATGTTCAAGAAGAATTCTCTAAATGTAGAGTGTCTTTATTTCGTCGTTTGTAAGGAACCCCTATAGAATTCATCAAAAACTAAAAGGTTATTTCCAAATGGCCCCCTAGTTTATCGAAAATAACCAGATGACCATTTTTTGTCGTTACCGTCCGTTGACGATTAAAGTCAAATGTTTTTCTTCCAAAGGTAGACTTTTCTAAATTCTTTCACATCAACTAAACTTTAATTTGGGGCCTAGTACGCCCACTTCATCCTTTACACCCACTTCTTCCTTTCTCTAAACAAGTGGGTTGTAACCTAAACTTTCCTTCTCATCTTCCTCCCTCTCTCTCTCTCTCTCCATAGCAGGCTCTCTCCTCTCTTAAAGCAAATCTAATAGGGTCTCGAAAATGAGTATTCTAAGTCTAAATTTAATTTGTTTCGTACGAGTGATGCGCATGTGTGAAACTTCACTTACATTTTTCAACTGCAAATTGTTAGTTTCGATTTAATATAAATTTGATCTAATTCTCTCTCTCTCTCTCTCGAGAGAGTTTTAGAAATATTAAAGAAAAACTTAAAAAAGATTTAGACAATAACTAAACAAAAGATTTTTTTTTTCTAAGTATTAAAAAAAAAGAATGGAGTGGATCCCCTTTTCTAAAGGATCCACCTCAAACTAGCTTGTTGGAAAGGGCTCCCAACCCAAGGGAGCCCGACCTAGGGGCTCCCCTGTTGAATCAATAGGGTTGGGATTGGGCTCTGAGATTTTTGAATTTGAGAGCCCCATACCCAGCTTTATTGGGGTCGCTCTTAGTCCCTCATTTGCGTCCGCAATCCTCATAGTTCTCTCAGCATATAAATTTTATACAGATATATAAAATCATATAATCAGTCCTGTTAAGTATCTTAGAGAGAAGTAAATAGATCGACAAAAATCAGTTCGACACCTCAAAGTCCAGTTCTCTTTGAATAGAACAACAATGAAGTAGAAGGCATATAGAACCAAAGATGGAAGTAAATCACGATAGATAAATACTTCAATGCCCCCAAAGAGATTCTCATATAGGTAGATCTTAAAATAAATCTAACCGTACACATAAGATTACGGGCAAATATTCGGCCCAGTTTTTAGGGGAGAGTGTCAGTTTTCTCTGTCCGCATGAGTCATGACTCTAACATCCACGTATTCGGGAGCCGGGCTAACAATATTATTATTGTGGGTGGGTCCAACAGTTTTTCAATGACGTGGTTTCTCATCCTGAAACAAACCGTGGGCGCTACTTTTCTTTCTTACTTTTTCTACTAGTATATAAATTTCTCTCCCACCAATCCTTCTTACTCCTTATTCTTCTTCTCCCTTCTAACGAAACTCATCCGATCAGATCATCAGAATTTCATCAATGGATTCCGTCTTTGCTAACATCGCTCGTGGTCCTGAAGACCCTATTTTAGGGGTACTCTTCTCTCTCTCTTTCTACTTTGTTGATTGATTCTGTTTTTCATTTCTATGTATTTTAGTTGGATCAGGATTATTAAAATCTTTATTTTTTATGATCGGATCTGTTAAAAATGATATTGAATGAATAGGTAACTGTTGCTTATAACAAAGATCAAAGCCCTATCAAATTGAATTTGGGAGTCGGTGCTTATCGAACTGAGGTTTGTTAACTCTTTCTTTACATTCATTACTATATATCTGACTCGTCTGAATCCAATGGATCAGAAATCAACCCAAATGAGCCACTTAGACGAGTCAGAACATGACAAGTCTAGACATATTAAACAAACAATCTTTCATCTGACTTGAGACAATTCAGACCTCGAGTCAGATTCCAGAAGGATTATTAATTTCGTCGTGTATCGCCATTATTAAGATAGTGGCCGAGGTTTTCGTGCTCTAGAGACCTCATAGTCAGGACACTTACCCAAGTGATGTTGGAGTAAGCATCCTACTCACTTGTGGGCATACTGTTGTAAATTTTTTCGTATTATATCTGATGGGGTATTGCCGTTTGATGGTATAACAGGAAGGAAAACCGCTTGTTTTGAATGTAGTAAGAAGAGCTGAGCAGCTGCTAGTGAATGACCAGTAAGAGTCTTGTCTAATTCATTCATTTCTGTTTCGTCGAACTTATCTATGTCATATGAATTGTAATGTGTAATGATATTCATCAGGTCTCGAATTAAAGAGTATCTTCCTATAACTGGACTGGCTGATTTTAACAAGTTGAGCGCTAAGCTCATTGTTGGTGCAGAAAGGTAATAATGATATCATTTTCTTCTTGGTGCAATTATAAGGCATTTGAAAAGAGCAATCTATGCAAACATCGATATTCCGTTTGAGTACTTGTTTTGCTATGTTGGATATCTAGTACTCTTATGAGACGCTTGCAATCACGTCAGTTATACAATGTGAAACTTTTGCACATTGTTATATTAGGATCATAAGAGTTCCGATACTAGATAGACTATAATCTAACAATAATTAGGAGTTTTTAGAAACATTTATCGACCCAACAACAAAGACAATTGGTGATAAGTGTACATCATGCATCTTTCCACATTTTTGCGAAGGAAGGCACCCACTTCTGGCTTTTCCCCTTATTATAGTGTCGGTTCTGTTTTTTCGTTGGTCTTCTTCCGTTTATGTTTTCCCATGAAAGGAAGGTTGATTTGTTAAAAAGTAGTTTGTGTACATAAAAGAAAAAAGTAATCGTGTTTTTTCTTTTGATGAATAAATGTTTGTTCCTGACTCGTTGGTTACTACATTGAGGTTTTTATGCACTTTATTTTAGCTGAAACCAACATATCTTGTTTGCATTGGAACAGTCAAGCTATTCAAGAGAACAGGATAACTACTGTTCAGTGCTTATCAGGTACTGGGTCACTCAGGGTTGGAGCTGAATTCCTGGCCAGACATTACCATCAAGTAAAGAGCTTATTCTTTTTTTATGTTATTCCCTTTCCTAACATAGCATTTCCCCAGGATAATGTTAGCTTAACCGACTACCTTGTTTTTCAGCGGACCATTTACATTCCTAAGCCAACATGGGGAAACCATCCAAAAGTTTTCTCTATAGCAGGGTTGTCAGTGGAGTATTATCGCTACTATGATCCCTCCACACGGGGTCTAGATTTTCAAGGTGGACCTTCTCTAGATTCATTTGACTCACTGATAAATTAACCTTCATTTTGTGTGATCAAAATTCATGTATTAAATCATGAATAGGTTAACTATTGAGGTGTTTGTGTAAAAAATATTCTTCATATTTGGAAACAGGCTTGCTAGAAGACCTCAATTCTGCCCCGGAAGGTGCAATAGTTCTTCTTCATGCATGTGCTCATAACCCTACTGGAGTAGATCCAACCCTTGAGCAGTGGGAACAAATCAGGCAAATAATGAGATCGAAATCATTGTTACCTTTCTTTGACAGTGCTTATCAGGTAAACACAAGAAAACCAGAACTTAAACCAATTTGTTATTATGATGTTTATTAAGATTTTAAGGTACAGAGGGTAATTAATTTGAGGGTATAAATGTCAAACAAAAGTGTTTTTTTTTTTCATTGTAGTTCTCTTGTTTACTGACAATTGGATGCTTCAACTATTTCAGGGTTTTGCTAGTGGAAGCCTAGACGGAGATGCACAGTCTGTTCGAATGTTTGTCGCCGACGGAGGTGAATGTTTTGCAGCTCAAAGTTATGCAAAGAATATGGGATTATACGGGGAGCGTGTTGGGGCCCTCAGCATTGTAAGACACTAAACCCACCCTATACTATTTACTACTTGTTATAACTTATAGGAAAATAGTACTAAGATATGCCTTTCATCTGTGAAAAGAGATGGCAAGCGTTGACTGTGTTGTGAATGGCTTGATACTCGCTTGCTTTGTTTGGTAGAGGTGCTACTTTTAATATATGGAAACCAACTATTGGTTTCCAACAAGCATATGGAAAACCGATGCATGCTTGTTGTGTGATAATAATGTTCCGAACTTCTCATGTTACAGGTATGTAAGACAGCCGATGTGGCAAGTAGAGTGGAGAGCCAACTGAAACTTGTGATCAGACCCATGTACTCAAACCCTCCTATTCATGGCCCATCAATTGTAGCAACCATTCTCAAAGACAGGTATAGTTTATTTGAGAAATCAAATCGAATGATTTATTGGAAAAACTTTCTTTTGAAGTAGATGATGTTATATTGTGTTTGGACCCTATATATATTGTAAAATATTTAAAGAACGAGGCATAATATGCGGTTTCAACTATAATAAGAGGTATAACCTGCAGATTGAATCTATTGAGACCTCGGGATTCTTGATCAGTTGGCCCGCCTGAGGCCATCCATCCTCAAGATATGCACTGACCCAAGTGGGGCTTTGATAGATCCTGAGACCTAATATGCATGAGCTTCAGTCCAAATGGAATTCTCTTTTAGTTGTTCTAGTTCCAAAGATTAACTTACCTTGGTTTGTAGGGACATGTATAACGAATGGACTATTGAGTTGAAAGCAATGGCTGATCGTATTATTAGCATGCGCCAACAACTTTTCGATGCTTTAACTGCAAGAGGTAAATCAAATCTGTGTTTCTTTCCCTTTTTTATTGTCACTTCACCTTCATTTTCTTATTTTCCTATCATCAGTAAAGTACTCCTAGACCATGTGATTTTAAGTGTACCTCTTCCTTTGAAATCATGAACAATTAAGGTTTCCACCTTGCCCTATGCTTATCATGGTCATAAGTTTCAGAGGGTGCATGCAAAAAGAGAAAAACAATGAACATGGTAGGATGGGGAAGAGACTCAAAGTCATTAAATTTCATCTCTAGTTATTGTCATAGACTGAGTCGAGCTTTCCTTTTGTGGGCTAGAATTTGTAGAATTCCCTGGTTAAATGTATTTGAAATACCATTACCTGTCCTCTAATAAGCCTTTCACTCTGGTGAGAGAAGATTATATATCTTTAGATAACTAATGTTGTGGGCTCGGATTCTGAAAAAGTTATCTTCTTGACCATTCGGCAGGAACACCAGGCGATTGGAGTCACATTATCAAGCAGATAGGAATGTTTACTTTTACAGGGTTGAACACAGAACAAGTAGCCTTCATGACCAAAGAGTACCACATCTACATGACATCAGATGGGTAAGTTCATAATCCCTTTTCTGGCTCTTATTGTAAGATATTACTAATAAATACCCATCTCCATATCAGAGGCCTGTGGACCTAGTTCCGCGTGATTACAGTATTTTTTTGTGCACGGGCTTGCCGTCTAACTGTATAACATAGCCCTAGGCTTCTCACCCGAAAGCTCAGCCAAGAAAGATGTAAGATGAAGGTAGTAAATTTTACCAAGTCAGATCTGAAATCCGATTGTCTCTGAATTGACTTGAGTCAAATTTCAGAATGTTTATTTTCATATGACTCGTGATGTCTGATTTGACTGAATGTTTGATTTTGGGTTCATTGATTCAAGCGATGTTCAAATTCAGACGAGTCAGATTCATACTATTAGAAGAAAGAGAAAACACATAACTAAACTCTAAGTTCAATTTTTCAAGACCCAACTCTATGTACTCAATTTTTTCTGCAGGAGAATCAGTATGGCAGGTCTCAGCTCAAGAACAGTTCCTCATCTTGCAGATGCTATTCATGCAGCTGTGACCACAATCAAGCAGAATTAGGTTTTACATGAAACTCTTGAATTGATAACCATATTCTGATTTTGGATCCAACCTACTGGCCGAATTTTTTTCCTAGATTTTGGTTTTTGTTGTGTTGTTACTGTAATAATTTATCATGAAGAAGTTACATTGAGATACTTCATTTAGTTAAAACTTTTGATGGTTAACAGAAATTAAGGGATAATATGAATGCTTCTGTTTTGTTTCTCCTTCAGAAACAGACAAATTGCAAAAAGTGTTGGAATAATTTCAGTCTTTTTTTCTTCATTTAGTTAAAACTATAAACAAATACCTATATCCGCAAGGGCCTTTCTATAGGCTCCCTTCTTTAGGCCGTTAGTATGTTTGCGCCCCATACCGTCGCACCTTTTCTCCATTGTCGCGCCCCTTTGACTAACGGTGTCTTCCTCTTTTAGGTCATCTTCTTCTCTTCAATTTTTTCTTCAAAAGTTAAACATAAGCTTTCGATTTATTTTTCGTATTATGGTTTTACCGTCTTTAGTGCATTACTGGAAGAAAAAAAAACCGAAAGAATGATTCCTCAAGATTTCCGTCTAGAAGCCCTAACTTTCTTGACGATTTTTTTAATTTAAATCTTGTATATTATTTGAAGTGCATACATAAAGATTTACAATTTGAAGTGCATACATAAAGGCTAAAGGTTTACAATTACTTTCTCGTTGATTTGTAATGGTTAATGAGTGATGTTTGAGCATTAACGGACTAGAGAGTCCAATCAGTTTTTGGTAGGACTCATTCCAGTCTGTGAGAACTCGAATGTTCAGTTTGTGATTTTTCGGAGTGGTCAGTGCATGCTTTTTGGTACCTCACTCAAATTAGTTCTAGTCCAAGATCTTCCTGACTGCATAGTCCGAGGTGTTCGGTAATCGGTACCTTACAAAAAGTTGATCATCTGAAGTATTTCAGACAGGACAGTCCAAAGGTTCTTAGTACCTCCAGTCGGTGTTTTTTCAAAAACCCGTACTAGTACAACTCGGACACCACTTAAACCTGTACTAGAACAACTCGGACGCCGCTTGGACTGTTCAATTCGAGTGTTCTCAGAGTGTCAGCCCGAAAGTATGTACCAAAGGCGGAGCCGATTTCATCCAATTTCTGTATGCATACACAAACTTTGAAGTGCATACACAAACTTTGACATGATTGAACCATTAGAGTAAAACCAGTCTTGGATTTGAAAACAAAAACAAAATAAATGACAAATCGAACTTGAAAAACTCATTTTCATTTACAAATCTTTGTCAATATTGATGATTCGGAAAGTGGTTTTCCCGGCTATCTTCCTGATGATCAAGACTTCCAAATCAGAGTTCCAGATGAAATCCAAAGATACAAAGATTTTGATTAACATTTTAAAGATTAAAAAGAAAGAAACAAGAACAAACCCCAAGCATTATCATTAATGAGTAAAATTGACAAGTGAGAAGGTAGAAAAGTAAAGTAAAATGAAAATTCTATGTAATACAAGAATAAAGAGATGATGATGATACATTGATATGAGTGTCTAGAAATCTATAGAGCCATCTAAAAAGCTCAGTTTAAGAATACAAATGAAACAAATCCAACATTCTTCCTTGGCATAAATTAGGAAGTGAAGAACAACCATTAAAGATAACTACAAATTTGTAGCTCCTTTCAAGGTCTGAAACCAATATTTACACTTATTATATAAGCTCTTGTCCCTCTCTCTCTCACTTCATTTTCTCTTTCTCTCTTTTTCTCTCACTCTTTTATGTTTCTTTCTATAGAATCTGTCTGTAATTTTAATGTCGAGACGTCGGACTTCGTAAACCACCCAAGTTTTCAAGCTTCTCAATATATGAAACCCTTTTGTTAGTTATAACTGTTTGAAGTTTCTTCAACTTTGAATCTTCATCTTTTAAGTAATCATCTTTACTTTTTTCTTCATTATCTGCTGAATCAGTACCCCAATCCATGAAATCTAAAAGTGTCATTGAAGTTGGTTGTTCCATTGAGTTTACTTTCTCCATTTCTTCTTCTGGTGAAAACTTCAATGGTAATGAATCTGTTGAAGGTCTCTGGTTAGATTCTCCCATTGATGACTTGTGAATTAGAGAATCTGCATAAAGAACGTCTTCTATTCTCGACATGACTGTAAATGCCAAGCTCTCTAGTATTCTTGAATAGCTCTCTAAAACAGATTGACCCACATCCTGAACAATTCACAAGAAAACACATTTTAAAGAAGAAAACATCGAAAAAAGAAGTAGTCGATCGATAAAAGTACTAGATTTATTGTTCTTACCCGGTTGAATTGAATCTTGCTTATGTCGAGCGATGATTGAGGAATACCCGGAAACCTATGTTTTAGTAGAAGTAAGATTGTTTCAGCTCTGTCTTCGAAAAGTTCTCTCTTCTCTATACTAACAGCAGAACCCCAAGAAGATTTAGAATCTTTGTTGGTCATTTTCCTTTTCCAAATTACTATTGATGCTTCAATTCTGTTCTTGAGATCAAGAATCTTATGGTCTGTTGATAAGTCTATAGTTGAAAGGAATTGATCAGGATCGAATGATTCGTCTGTTATACTCTTGTAGATTGAGTCTCCAAGACTAGCTCGCCCATTCTATCAACAAACAAGTACATACATCAAAAAAGAGAGTTCATATATCGACGAATTGAAAGTTCTTAAAAGAAAAATCTATGGGATTATTATCTTCTTACCTTGGGAAGGGACTCGATGTAATCGTCGGGTATCTGCATTTCCGATAAAACTTGAGCATTTATAGCTTGGGCTGCTTTTAGTACTTGATTTACAGAATCCTTTTGAAACTGCAGCCATTTTTTCGAAACATCAGAGAGTCCTTCTGGTGGGACTTTAGCAGTGGGTAGCCACCATTTTTCTTCTTGTCGCTTTTCGGCATTGTTGGCATCTCTTTTCACATACCAGAATTCATTTTGATCTTTGAAGTTATCTAAATAACCCTGTTTTTTCACCAAGTAGAAGAGTTAGTACTTAATCCGTGTGTAATTTGAGATAGAAAATGGTTTGAATTCTTACAATGAGCATGGCATCAAGTTTTCGTAAGGCGGGTATGTTCATGAGAAGATCAGTTCGTTGTCGGGTCACCATTACCTATTTCCATTCGAAAAGTTTAGAGTTCAAGATTTCAGAATTTAAACACAAATTACAGGAGAAAAAGAGAGAGATTAGGTTACCTCCATGTTAACTCCCTCTTTAGATTTCTGTTGACAAGGAACGAATTCTACGATATGATCAGTCACAGATAATAACCAATCGACTTCTTTTCTCCATCTTGTTTTCCTTTCGATAGACATAGGTTCTAATTTATATTGCTCACCGAAAACGGAAGCTGCATTTCATTAACAAACACAAACAAACAAGTATAAATCATTTCTGCCTTTAATCGGATTGCTAATATCATCATATAATGGACTAGATTCGATAACGAAAATCATGGTACCTGCTAGATTGGTAATGGCATTGGAAAGAGCTAATGCTGAAGAAACCCCTTTTCCTCCACCTGACATATCTTCACCTAATAATAACTTAGCAAACCTTTCTTTCATCATTTCCACATCTGAATCAAAATCAACAAAAACAAACAATCTTCTATTATAATCTAATTATCCAATAAAAAGTACTTCGAATTGTTGATTCATCGCCATAGATGACTTAGAACTAATAGTTCGTTATTAAATGGATCTTTTTCGTGCTAATACATTTTGTCCATGTCTATGAAACCCACTTTAGCTAGGTAATAACATATGTATCTTTTCTTTTAGGGAAGACCAAGGTCCGAATCTTACTGTTTCAAAAAAAAAATTGTACATCTAAAGAAACTTAAGATTCGTATATTTAACGAAACGTTTTTGGATCAAATGACAAAGACATTGTTATGATGAGAGAGAGAGAGAGAGAGAGACCTGAAGATTTATCCTTGGCAGGAGGACCACCACCATTGGACAACCTAGATTTAGGAGCTTTATCATTAGATTTATTAAGTGTAGCACCAATTTGTTGATTCTCTAATGAACTTGGAATTCTTGGTCCCATACTTTTTGATAAAACCATATCATCTATAGGACCTCCACCATTTCCATTCTCCATGATCAAACTATGTGCTTGTCTTCCTGTATTAATCTCACACATGCTTCTTTATTACTCAAACAATTTTTCGCTTTTTGTTCGAGAGCTCGAATCGAATCGATTCGAACCAACAACTAGTAGTATTACTTGAATTATGAATAAGAATTCAACTAGGGGAATTCTTAAGTGGGTATCATAAATCTAGAGATGGAGAGAAAACAAGGGAAGGAAATTTGTGAGGTAGAATCAAATGTTGTTCTTTGATGTTGGTAAGAGAGATAAAAAGGAACCCATGTTTCAAAAAATGATTTAGTTGAGAAACTGTTTTTTTTCTTGTTGTTTTTAGCTCAATTTAGTTTGGTTCTCAAATGAACGTGGGGTGCATGAATGTTTTAGAGAGAGAGAGAGAGAAGGAGAGGGAGATAGTTTCAAAGATTGAATGGTTTAAGTTGAAGTTAAAAAGTCAATTAGGCTTAAAAAGAGCCCGGGAATATATGCAAAATCAACCAACATTACCTAACACTCTTTTCTCTCTCTCTCTCTACAATTTGAGGGTTTATGTGGTTGTTTACAAAATTAACCATGAGATTTGAGTGCTAAATTTAGAAAGTTATGGTATGTAGGAGGGATAGGAATGGAAAACCACCATTATAACTCATCCCATAATCCATATGGTTGATCTATATGATCACTAGTACAAGCTCCCATCGCCATCATTTCCCCATTTCAGGCAGCTTATGTTCCAGGCATGCAGATCACTGACAACATTCTCATTAGCCAAGAACTGGTCCATTCCTTTAAAAAGATTCGCGGGTCTAAAAGCTACTTCGGACTCAAACTTGACATGTCTAAAGCTTTTGACCGCATCGAATGGAGCTATCTGGAGAAAATCATGGGTATCCTGGGTTTCTCTTCTCAATGGATAAATCTGATCAAAGCTTGTCTAAACTCCAGCACCATGGCAGTGCTTATAAATGGCCGACCTGGATCTGCTTTCGAGGTTAGCCGAGGAATTAGGCAAGGTGATCCCCTCTCTCCCTTCTTGTTCGCTATTGCCATGGAAGGTCTTAGTCGTTTGCTGGAGAACAACAACAACCAGAACACTTTCGTCGGTTTTCCTATTCCCAACTCTAATCTTATCATTAAACATCTCTTATTTGCGGATGATTGCATCATTTTCGGCCAGAATACTCTCGAGAATGTGCACAACCTCAAACAAATTCTGAGAGAATTCAGTGAGGCCTCCGGTCAAATGATAAACTATACTAAATCCAACATCTTTTTCTCCAAAAACTCGCATCCCAAATTCAAAAGAATGATCATTCGTAACCTCAAAGTCCATCAATCTTCGTCCGGA
>BEHA01050272.1:431115-442745 GCA_002897215.1 Eschscholzia californica subsp. californica | reverse complement strand
ATTCAGCAATGGAAAAATTTGGATGAGGAGATTACTAATTTATATGCCAAAATCCTATGGTTTATATGGAAAGCTAGGTGCGAAAATTGTTTTACCGCTAAAAAACAAACTCCTTTGCAGATGATCAATCACATCAACAACACGTCAACCAAGCCACTCAAAATTGGTTCCATAATAACTAACAAATGCAGGGATGAACCACGTCAACAACAATGGAGACCTCCATCGACACCGTATCTTAAAATCAATGTTGACGCATCATTTACGCAACTTACAGAACCAGCAGGAATAGGTTGTATTATCCATGATGAAGAAGCAAATTTTATCATAGCGGCAGCAAACACAGTCAGGGGACAAAATGCTGAAGAATGTGAAAGTCTAGCTATACATTACAGCATTTTATGGGCCATCCAACTACGAATACAACATGTTCACATCGAAAGCGAAAATCAAAATATCATCAAGTACATTAATGGTCAAAGCGACGGTTTACATTGGCAGTCTAGACAAATCATCTCAGTCTCTAAATCTCAAGAATCAGTTCACAGATATAATCTTCACTTATGCTCCCAGGGAATGTAACTCCAAAGCCGACGCTCTAGCTAAATGGGGTAGAAATAATATTCAGGAAAAAATATGGAATGTAGTACCATCTTTTATTTCTTCTTTAAATTAAGGATCTCATGTAAGAATAGCTTGTTGTTTTAGTCTAATATATTTCATCAAAAAAAAAAAAGCTCCCATCGCCAAGTGCATATATGAGTCATGACCCATGCGGTAAACTTGAGAAAATGAGGAAAAAAAAGAAGAAAACAAAAAGGGAGTCCTCGTGTGATATAACAAGTTGTTATAGGATGGTGCGAACCAGCCCTCCGGACTGTTAGTGATACTGTCCGTTTTAGCACACCTGGGTCTCACGGTTTTAAAAGGCCTCACTAGGGAAGGGTGTTTAACCTCTTAAGAGGAGCACCACACTCTTGTCTCTCACCAATGTGGGATTGCTTTACAACACACCCTCCCAAGACCACATCATAGTAGAGCGAATCGTGCTGATAACGTGTTATAGGATGGTGCGGACTAGCCCTCCGGACTGCTAGTGATACTATCCGCTTTGGCACACCTGGGCCTCACGGTTTTAAAAGGCCTCACTAGGGAAGGGTGCTTAACCTCTTAAGAGGAGCACCACACTCTTGTCTCTCACCAATGTGGGATTGCTTTACAATACACCCTCCCAAGACCACATCATAGTAGAGCGAATTGTGCTGATAACGTGTTATAGGATGGTGCGGACCAGCCCTCCGGGCTGCTAGTGATACTGTCCGCTTTGGCACACCTCGGCCTCACAGTTTTAAAAGACATCACTAGGGAAGGGTGCTTAACCTCTTAAGAGGAGCACCACACTCCTGTCTCCCACCAATGTGGGATCGCTTTACAACACACCCTCCCAAGACCACATCATAGTAGAGTGAATCGTGCTGATAACGATTTATAGGATGGTGCGGACCAGCCCTCCGGGCTGCTAGTGATACTGTCCGCTTTGGAAGGATTTTTGAAATTAGAATTTCACTTTATAAATCAAAACTTTTTGATTTCACAAATAAATCTGAACCTAAATTACACAAACCCAAACTCCAAATTCATCATCACCTTCTAATAAACTCTAAATGAACTCCCTGAATTCTCAAATCAATCCTATGTTAATCTTCTTTTTCTCCACGATCATAATTTCATCATCATCGTCTTCTTGATCATCGATCACAATCATAGTTGATCCATCCGACTTTTTCTTTTTCTCTTTATCTCTGATCTATTAGTTGGTATTCACTTTCTCTCTCTACCTTCTATTTCTTTCTCTCTATTCTGTTTTCAACAAAATGAAAGTTCAAAAAAGACAAAATGAAATGAAATGACAATTTCCTAAAAAAAAAAAATGAAATGACGGGTTGGCTCGTGGGTCTACTTGTGGGCTTAACTACTGAGTGTGGGTTAAGTTAAGTAGAGGGTAAAATAGTTTTTTCTCCTCTTAAACTGTTATATTTAACTTTTTTTTAAAGAGGGAGTCTAAAATGCAACTCTGAAAAAAGGGAGTCCAAACAGCAAGTCAATTATGCGAAAGGGGGTCCAAACAACAAATCTCTCTAGATATTATTATGCCCCTACCTTCATACATCCAAACAAGGCTTAAGAAAAATCGAGAGATAGAAATCAGGTTGGTCGATTTTGCTTTCTTATTTCCGAGATCAGGACTGGTTCTAAACTCTAATATGACTTGGATCACTTTTCACGGTTCTTATGACTTCGGGTATTTAATTAAAATTTTGATGAAAAGATTTTTGTCAGATCAACTTGATACTATATAAGATTTATTGATTTTCTTTTTGGATTTAAAGTTTATGAATTTAAGCATATAGTGAAATTTTATGGAAATGAATACGGTGGTTTGGAGACAGTAGCCAAAACCTTAGAAGTCAGGCGAGAATAGGCCAACTGCCTTCAACCAGGTTATAATAGTTTATTAGTGTTGAAGGCTTTTATGAAAGAGGGAATGGATGAAAGATCCAAAATTGGGCCCAAAATAAGAGCCCAACCCAAACTTGGACAAAATTGTAAAGCAGGTCCAATGCGTCAGACCAAGAGATGAAATGTCCGGAAAGTCCTTATTCCTTTCGAAATTTACGAAATTGCCATCAAAAAGTTTCCCAGAAAAGCGAAAATTGCTGAAAAACTAGCTGACACACCAGGCTGTCAGACAGTGTACTCCCCACATATTTACAACATTGCCACCGAAAAATTTCCGGAAAACACGAAATTTTTTGAAAAATAGTCTGACGCACTGACATAAAACCTTGTACTTTCCCACAAAATTACAGAATTGCCATTACAAAATTACCAACTTGCCATTTTCGTTTTTTTTTCATATTTATTTCTTTTTTTATTTTCTCCCACACATATTTCTCTCTCTAATCTCAACAAATTTCTCTCTCCAATCTCAACAAATTTCCTTCTTTTTTCCAGATTTATTTCTTATCTCTTTAAAATTAAATTTTCCTCATTTTTGATAGTTTTCCATTGATTTGTTTTCATATATTCTGTGTACTCGGAATTTGGTTATGCACTAGAAATTTTTGTACTGGGAAATTTTCTTGTTTTCTGGAAATTGTCTTGTGCACCGGAAATTGTTCAGTTTACTGGGAATCTGGTTATGTAATAGACATTTTTATACTAGGAAATTTTCTTGTGTACTGGAAATTGTTTTGTTTACTGGAAATTTGGTTATGTACTAGACATTTTTGTACTGGAAAATTTTCTTGTTTTCTGGAAATTGTCTTATGTACCGGAAATTGTTCAGTTTACTGGGAATCTGGTTATGTACTAGAAATTGTTATACTGGGGAATTTTCTTGTGTACTGGAAATTGTTTTGTTTACTGGAAATATGGTTCTGTACTAGACATTTTTGTAGTGAAAATTTTCTTGTGTACCGAAAATTGTTCTGTGTACTGGTCAACTTTAAATCAATTTCTTTTTTTTGTAACCAAATCTTTCCAAAATGTGAAACAAAATAAGAATGTGAAACAAATCTTTCCAAAACGTGAAACAAAATAAGAATGATGAAGAAGATCTTGGATGTACTGGTCAACTTTAAACCAAATATTTCCAAAATGTGAAACAAAATAAGAATGATGAAGAAGATCTTGGATGTATAAATCTGGAAAGATCTGGAAACAAAATAAATTAAAAAAAAAAGATAGAGATGAAGAAATAAATAAATCGATTGAAAAATATGAAGAAGATAAATAAGAACATAAAACTTAAAGAGAGAAAGAACTGAAAACTTTGATGTTTTTAGAGATTGAACGTGATGAAGAAATAAATAAATCGATTGAAAGAGATGAAGGAGATAAATAAGACCATAAAACTTTTAGAGAGAGAAAGAACTGGAAACTTTGATGTTTTTAGAGATTGAAAAAGATGGAGAAGATAAAATGTGAAGCAAAATAATAATGATGAAGAAGATTTTTGGATTTATAAATAGGAACAAAGAAGGAATTGAAACAGAATACAATGGGCGGGATCCAAAAAAAATGGCCGAAATTTCGCCAAAAATGGTGCCATTTTTGAAATTTCGAAAAATCTGAATGTCTTTCTGTTGTGACGTCATGTACGGGAAACTAATTAATTCGCTGACTCGCGTCAGAGTGTCAGAAAACTGGAAAATATCCCGTCCAAGGGCAAGAAGGGGAGGAAAAAAAAATAAAACCAGGAAATAGTACTGTTTTCTGACATTTGGACCTGCTTCACATTTTTGGCCAAAAATGGATTGGACTCTCATTTACCCCCCAAAATTTTGATCTCTCACTCATTTTTTGTTTATGAAAATGAAAGATTAGTTTTTTCTTAGAGGGGGTATCCACTGTAGGTGTTATTTTTGGCTTTTGAGTCAACTCGAATTGGGATTAGACTATTGGCGTACTCATTGCATTATGAATAGTTCTTATTTTAACCCAAGATTTATAGTTAATGAAATTTTACTTTTCCCCATTCTTCTTATGTTTGATTATTGTTTTATTTGTTATTGTTATGCTCAAAGAAGTCGGTACAGTTTTAGATGAAAACCATGAAGAAAAAGACGATAGCAAGAGTCTAATAAGTACTAGTATTATCAGGAAATTAGATCGAATATCCAATTTAAACTTCTTTCAATTAAAAAGACAAGTTATATATTTTTATGTTAAAAATTTAAATATTTGTATTTTATTTGGTCAAAAACTTAATATTTTTTACAAAGGTGTTGCAAGGAGTTGCAAGGGGTTGCAAGGTGTCGTAAGGCTTTGCAAAGCTGTTGTAAGGTGTTGCAAAGCTGTTGTAAGGCTCCTCTCTAACGAAAATCCTGATTTTGTCCCTGAAAGCAGATAATCGAACGCTCTTATGGAGAGGGATTCTTAACATCACAATTCTTCAGGCAGACTTTCATATCACTCATGAAAGTTATCAAAACTCGACCACGTCGAGTGCTTTCGTCTTTTGTGGTTATTGTGGTTCCCCTTATTGTCACAATAAGATGAACCCGTGAAAATTTGGAGCAGCTCAGAGAGACTCTCACAAACCCTTGAAATATTGTGGATGATATTAAGATTATTCTACAGTATAAGGAAAAATTTGACGGCAACCATGACTTACCCTTTCATTCTCCCAAAATATATCGAACGCATGGGGGTTCTGACAAACGGTTTGCGGGCACCCCCTTCACTTGGTTAAATTGTCATTACAACAATAGTTACATCTAAGAGAGACTTAACCGAACCTTAGTCAACTACGAACGGTCGTCCACGTGCCTTAAACCTTCCTTACTCATTAGGATTCAGTGGGCTCCGACCAAAACCCCATTATCTCAACAATATAGGCACAAAACCTTCTAAACTTCGACCTTTCAAGAATCTATAAACTTGGATGTCCCATCGAGATCGTGATAGTTTTATATCTGATTCATGGCAACAATTATCTACACACACCAATGAGATACATCCACAACAGGCTTAAAAAGTTGAGTCTAAAACTCAATAACAGAAACACGAATGTCTTTGGTAATCTGGACCGACAGATTATATCTCGTTCAACCTTCCTCCAAAATCCATGAGTACCATCTTCGGGTTTCTGTTATCCCCCAACACCTTGAATTGTTCTATCTTCAGAAAGAAAGTTTGTGGAAGGAGAAATTTATAAATGCTTTCATTAAGCTTTGGATAAGAATACCAAGTATTTTCTCCCTTAAACCATCCGTAGAAATATATAAACCAAAGTCATTCCGTCAAGAAAAATGATTACAAATGGACTCCTAATGATCACCCACATCTTTAGAGAGTATTCCATTAGTATACGTACTCCATAGATGCCAAATCTTCAGAAGAAATCCTTAACCTATTTAGGTGTCATTTGGCAGTACTAAAATAAATTACTTTTTTGCTTATTTAAATAGAAAAGTAAAAAAAAATAGTTTGGTATAACACAATAATTATCGACTCCACTTAACTTAAAATTTGACTTTCTTATAAAGTTAAGATTTTTAGCTTTTGACTTTAAAGTAAAGTAAAGTAACTTATGTTCAACATAGGCATGAATTTACTTGACGATTTTTTGTTGTTTATCTCCGCTCCACCACCACAGCTAAACTTCCACCATATATGATCACATTGTACCTCCACCACCACCACCACCACAGCTAAACTTCCACCATATGTGACATTGTACCTCTACCACCACCACAACAACCATTGTGTTGGGAAAAACGGGCACTTAGGCGCAGCGAAAATATAAGAGTTTTTCCCCTTTGTGTTAGTTACGAGGATAATATAGAAGAATAGTGGGAGCAATAAGCAAAGAACTTAAAGTAAATAAGACAACGATTTTTAACGTGAAAAACCTCCTCAATGTGAGAAGTAAAAACCACGGGACTCGTAGTCCAACCAAATCAACTATAATAAGCAAAGTAGTTACAGACTACGTCCACCCGAGACTCAGACCCTTCCCAAAAGAATCAATCTCAAACACGAAGAAACACGGAGAAACCCTCACAAGAAAGAACTGAACAGCCCAGAAATCTGCAGTCCAAAACGATCCTAAATTCACTAGGAGTCCGACGACCAATCAACATCGAAAATTAGTTTCTAGAGAGAGTGAGAGAGAGAGAGAGAGAGAGAGAGAGAGAGAGAGAGAGAGGGAGACCTTGGTTGCTTGTCAACCTAAAGATGTACCAGCAAAGGAAGCAATAGAATCACGGACTTTATCCCATTCCAATACTCTTAAAGCTATTTTCAACAACCGATGATATTTGAGAGATTTCATTTGAATTTGATTGGATAGGTTTTAGAAATAATCTAATTTCGAATTTCAATCGATTAGAACGATTATGAATATATGAGATCATAATCGTTCTCTGTAATCTAGGAACTTTAGGTTTCTTGCTATTAGTAAGAATTTCATATCTAGGTCGATTCTTAAATCACTTTCAGAAATTCCTAATCTTCAAACCCTAGATTTGAGTTATTCATTGTTTCTTATCTCTAATCTTCAATCCCTAATCTTCAGAAATCCCTAATCTTCAAATCCCTAATCTTCAAACCAAGAGATAGGAACAGTGAGAGAGATAAAGAATTAAAAAGAGAGAGATAGAGAGGACGAGCAGGAGAGAGAGGATGAGAGAAGGAGATGAAGGTTTAGGGGCAGAAATCAAAAGAACTAATTTTTGGACTGAAAATGAATATGTTCCTTAAGTCTTTATTCCCCGGAAATTTTTATTTATTCCCCAAAGCCGCGACCAAATGAAAATAGACGAACGACTGTTTTATAGGTCAATTCTCTCAAGTCTCACCCTAACTTTCATTTCATCTTTTTAGAAAAGTTGAAAGTTTCCATCCTCCATCTCAGTTATTTGTTGGGATTGGTCGAAATTTTCAGCCCTTCGTTAGCAGTTGTTTAACTATTTCCATTCAAGATTCTTACTGAACTCTAAAGACTCTTTTTTTACAGTGTAACTTGATAGAAGAACCCATATTATCTACTTCACAATGGACTACTACTATCAGAGTACGACGAAGCCTTCAGTGTCGAACAAGCCCTCAAACTACGACCGGTGGTAGCTAATTGAGGACAATATCGTTGTGGAGGTCCATGGTGTCGCTCCATACTTTGATGGTCGGGTGAATCGCGTGTCATCGCCCATGTCGAAACCTTTTGGGTGGATTCGTGGAGTCTTCGTCAATAACGAAATCCCGTACTTTTGCGCTTGAGTCTAAAGTGTCTAAAATGGAGATAATATCGATAACTATGAAGGTTTGCAATGTCACTAAGTGGGGAGAAAAGTGCTGAAAGATGACAACACCTTTGATGTAATATGTAAACTTGAATGTCCTCAATAGTAAATAAAGAAGTTAGGTATGAGACGTAGTGAAAACACTACCGACAACAATCTTCTATGAGTTTGAGTTGCAAAAGATAATGAGAAGTCATTTTCACTTGTGATGTTTCCTTTGTAAATATTATCTAATTACCGAACTAATCAAGTAGTATTAAGATCCTTAAATTAGTATTAATTTCAAGATCAAATATCACAATCAAAATCAAAAGCAGCCTAGCTATTGATCTATGCAAAGTTGGGGTTCACCGACAAAGTCGAAATCAGTTTTTGTTAAATAAGATATTGAGGGTATCGCCTATCATTTTTTTCTTGTTCTTTAATAAAACACTTGTGTCATAAAAATAAATTAGCAGACTAAGAATGTCGATACAACAAAAGTTTCAGGTGCAAGACACTTGATCCCACATTGCCATATAGATTAACTAGACATGGGTTTTAGCTTAACCCATTGTCTTACATATCGGCTAAGACCCTCTGGGAGGATTTTGCGCGTAGATTAGTCAAGTTGTGAAGCCAGGGGGTAGTCTTCGCCAAGGAAAGGTCTTGTACAGTGGGGAATTAGGCTAGTGGGTTTAGGCGATGCCTAAGTCAAATACATATGGTTCATACTGTCACGGATTAACATCAGAAGGTGCTAATTCGAGTGTTAGACCTAGGATTACAACTTTACAAATTGCAAGTACATGATCTTAATTAGTATTATGTGTTAAATTTTGATTAATTGGTACAACTGACCAATTAATAATGTGTGATGAAAAAAGAGGAAGAAAATCATACAAAAAGTAAGCAATTGTGTCCTTCCTCGGTACTCTAATGGGCTTGAATTAGCAATAGTTACCCATTAAGAAGGATGAGCAACCCACTACCCAACTTTGGCCCATGGGCCAGGCTGCCTTTTCTTAGCTCTTATCGGCACACCCACCACCAAGTCCTCCACCTGTACCGGATCCTCCACCAACTCCCCCACTGCCTATGCCGCCTCCACCACCTTTACCAAATCTTCCACCAACACCACTTCTAGACCCACCTCCTACTCCACCACCAACGCCTCCTCCTCCACCTTTACCAAAGCTACCTCTATAGCCACCACCACCAGGTCCTCCACCTTCACCTTCCCCACCATCGCCACCGATTCCTCCTCCACCACCTTTGCCAAAACCTCCACCGAGTCACTGACACCACTTCCAGAGCCACCACCAACCGTACCCCTAGCACCGCCAAAACCACCACCAAGTCCACCACCATTACCACATATGACACTACCAAATTTAGTATCAAGGCCAGTATCATCAATCCGTCATCCTTGTGTTATTCCAACCACCACAACCATCATAACCAGCAGCACACCAAACAACACTCCAAACATTGCTTACAAACTTGGCCTTATTTTCTTCCAAAATGAAAAGAGAACTAGTGAGAAGCACTATGTGCTTGTATTTGAACATTTGTTTCGAGTTATGAACTAGTGTACTTGTAGAACCAATGCATATGGCACAAATTCTATCATCGATCTCCCTTTTTTTTAGTGAAAGTTTTTGAGTCTCAAAATCAAATACTTGCAACCCCAAACAATTAGAGTTGCAAAATCCCAACCCCCAACTAACCAATATCCCTCCTTAAAACCCCAAAGTCCTAATATATTATTAGTGAAAATGAAAGACTAGTTTGGTTTCAAAATCGATGTTTAAGATCAAAATACATAAATTTGTACCCGTAGAAAACATACCAAAAGACTATATATGTAAAAATAAAAAATAAAAAAGGGGCATTCCGATAATCAAACTCGGGACCTCTCGCACCCAAAGCGAGAATCATACTACTAGACCAAATGCCCTTTTACTTGTTAAATCCAATATGTAATTATATATCAGACATCAGATTTCGCTCTAGTCTTATATTTGGTCCCATACTATGTGAGAAGAGAAAGAGAGACTAGTGGGGTTAGAACGGTAAAAGAAGACAAAATTAAAATTGCAATTCATACCTTTCTCGGCCTTTTAGCTAAGATCAAGTGTAGTATATGTTCTTATCAGTTTAATATCTGATATGTCACACGATATTAAATTAATTCTTTTCATAGGAGAGGGTCGGGATCCTCGACTGTCGCCTTTGCCTTGCACTATTGCAGAGGCCTGGCACAACCCCACCAAAACAAAACATATAAGCATTTTATTTACAACATTGAGGAAACATGGGCATTGCTTATGGGCTTCAACCAAGTTCCTTCAGTTCAAATATGGCCTTGGCAAAGCAGCCAGTGTAATTGTGTAAAAGGCCATGGGCTATGGTACTTATTTTGAGCTCTTACTGGCACACTATGCTCCGGGCCGTATTCCTGGAATCCGGGGCCTGGGACATAACCCAACATACGGGCTTGGGTATGGTTGTTCAGTTATGTGCAAATCATGTTCATACATTCTCGGTCATAAACGGACACATAGGATAGTGTCATGTTCAAACACTTTCTCACTCTAGATCATAACCGGACACATAAAATAGTCTTTTCTTGTTCAAACACTCTCTCTGGATCACAGAGTGTTACAACTACACTAGAGAAAGGCATTAACGACTAATATGAATAAGAAAAAATTAGGATGGGAAGAGACGACAAGATCAAGCACATTCATTTATTTAAGTACGAGGTCATTCATAGCCACTACTCGAACTCGCACATACATAATAGTAGTGTTTTTCACTTTTATGACTAGGTAATAATACAATTGTGATACAACCACCGAAAATCCCAGCAGATTTCTAACCGAAATTCAAATCAAAGGCCGAGTTTTTTGGATTTCTAGAGAGACCCGTCAATTTGATTTCGCTCCGAATTCTTCTTTCACTTTCGAAGGCTGTATCATTTTCCATAATAATAATTTTAAGGTCCACCAATGACTCCTCCACCACTAACTCCACCACCTACAAGTGAACCTCCACTGTAGGACTTCCCAGCTCCTTCACCGGATCCTTTAGCTCCAGATCCAACACCAGAACCTGCACCTTCAGCTCCAGATTTAGCAGCATTACCACCACCTTCTGCTCCACTCCCAGCTCCTTGGCCGGTTCCTTTAGCTGCAGATCCGAATTGATCCCCAGGACCGGAACCTTGTCCTTGTGTGAATTGAACCACCATGAGCATGGTAATAATGAGCATACAAACAATCGCTACTCCACCATTGTTGCTTAAAACCTTTCCCATATTTACTAATTAATCCCCAAAATGACGAAAAGAAGATGAAAACCAAGTTAAGAAACCACAGTTGATGATTTGTGTGTTTCAATAGACATCCCCTTGGCTATATTTATAGTGTTAATGCTCAATGCTCAACCCCAAACTAGGGCAGCAGCTCTGATTAAATAGAAGAAGAGATGCAAAATTACAGTTAGGTCCTTATAAGTGTAAAACCTAAAGAGGAGACCCTAACCGAACACAAAGTGAAAAACACACCCATAACTAACTATTATCTCTTTACATTAACATATAGAACAAATGTTAAGTCAATAAAATGGTCCATCAAAAGACAACTACCACAATTGAAAGTGTCACTCTACACCATACCATTTCCTTGCCAACTGGTCATGGGCTCAGTAACCAAGAATTCAGTTCATTACTAACTAGCTTTGAGTTTTTTTTTTTTTTTGTTGAGGGAACTAGCTTTGAGTTGGGTGACTGCAAATTTAAGATGATAACAGAGCTAGACGTAAACACGTGATAGACTA
>BEHA01050272.1:410626-431093 GCA_002897215.1 Eschscholzia californica subsp. californica | reverse complement strand
AAAACATTTAAAAAAAAAAAAAAAAAAAAAAAAAAAAAACTTCACATGTGAGAGACCTTATGAAAATAATCACACGTGAAAAAAAAAATGTATTATTATTTTAGGTCCTCTCAGCTTATTACCAATAATTGTTAAGATGATAAATTTTGATAGACTAAACACTCATAGAGGGGAATTCCCAGACTAAACACTCGCGGAGGGGCAATCTAGAGAATCGTGCCACTAGACCAAATCCTCCCAACATAAAAACACTAAATAAATCTCCATTAAGAAAAAGTATAAAACATTACTAAATGTAGACAAAAGAATAATGGAGTGGCATTCCAAGTACCATCCCACTTCACTAAATAAATCTCCATTAAGAATTAAGAAAAGTTATAAAGCATTACTAAATCTCTATTAAGTTTGGGAGTGTAACTGTGTAACCTTAGTCATTAAAGATGCGTTTGGGAGATATAATTACAATCCTTTAAAATAAGTTTGAGAGGTATTATATCAGCTGTCAGAGATGAATTTAGAAGGTGTAATCTTGACCATTGAAGAAGAGGGTGAGGTGGGGTGAGAGAGAGGTGAGGTGGGGTGAGAGAGAGGTGAGGTGGAGCCGTGGAGAGAGAGTGAGGTGAGGTGGAGGGTTTTTTATTTTTATTTCCCTATAACAACTTACAAAATAAAATTGTCAAACAAAATTGACCGGTTTTTTACCAAATCTTCACATCCCGGAAATTATTTTGCTTTCCCCAAAACGCTGGCTATGATATATTGTAACAAAATACTCTATATACAAGTACCCAAGAAAAATAGTTGCATTTTGGATATAATTTTTGAACTTATAGCCCAAAAAACAGGGCCTAATATGACATTTAGTCCACTCTAATCCCATTAAGGGTTTGAAAACCAAAATAATATTGTAAATGGATATCTAGTCCATTGGTATACATCTAGAGAGAAAACACAAAGGGTCCACTGGTATAAGGCCCAAAATAATCTTCTAAAAAGATTTATGATCCAATCTTCTCAAAATATGAATATTTAGTCCTTTTGCGTAATGGACGAAATAATCCATACTTTACTAAAGCATACCGTCCATGTCCCTCGTTCAAAACACGCGGGTTTCATTGATGACGAGGGTTAAATCGTAACTTACTTCTGATTTCAACTTGATTTTTGGGTTTTAAAAGAAGCAACGTTCTTCTATAAAATCTATCAACCAATCAATCTTTTCTCTCTCTTCTTAACCATTTCGGAATCAAAATCCATATTCAAATCTTTTCAAAACCGAAACCCTAAACAATCGTAGGCACATAAAAAAGGTAGCATCGTTTCTTCTTCACCACTCTTCATTTCTCTTTTATTGAAACTGTTATCAGGTGAAAAGGTAAGCTGCTTCATATAAACGATTTCGTTTTCTGATCTGTTCAAATTCGAACCGTCATTAACTTCAGGTTAAATCTTTATAAATATGTGTTTGCATGTTCATTCTACTTTGTAAAGAATAGTATTTCATCGTTTTGGTAATGATTTCTCACAAAAAATATTAGGATTTTTGTTGTGTCAACCTTGTTTAGGGGTTTTTTGTTGGTTTAGGGTTTGATTCGAAAATCTTGATTTTGGTAATGGTTTGTAATCTGTAAAAACCTAATTTTTATTTGAAAATCTTACTTTTGTTTGAGATTTAGACAAATTTCAGTAACAAAGTACGCATACTTTATTAAACGTGTAATGTAATTTTTGGTTTAGGGTTTTATTTGAAAATCTTACTTTTTGTAATTTATGATGAAGTATGCATAATTTATATATAATGTTATATATATATTGTATCTAAGTGTTTATGGTTTATGCAACATCTATATTCTGATGTGGTAAAGTTGTATTCTAAATTATAGTTTACATTACAGGTCGGAGCAAGCTCAACCACCAAGAAAGGGAAAACAAAAGAAAACACTTGTCGAACTGTATATACAACTTTATGTATAATTTAGAATAAAGTCGGAGCAAGCTCAACCACCAAGAAAGGGAAAACAAAAGAAAACACTTGTCGAACTGTATATACAACTTTATGTATAATTTAGAATAAATTATGCAAACTTTACAAAACATAATGAGACATTTATCAGAAATAATAATATTTTATTTATTAGATTGTCAATAATAGAACCGGAAGTACATAGTAGATACGGTAATCGAAGAAATAAAATCAAATATCAACCCTACATGTGGATCGGTTGTGGTAGGCAGGTTGCTTACACCTACCACAAATCCTCAATTTCCTGGGAATGTTGTCTGAGCTCTCGATCCGTATTGTTCATCAAATGTACGTGGTTCATCATAATTCGGGACGGACATTATATGTTCAACATAAATCTTCACATAAGACTCCGTAGTCCAAATAGGATCGTAGAAACAATCTTGTTGATCGTCAGTTAAACTTTTAATGCACAACATGGCATATAGGTTTAGGCTGATTTTATGATTCTGCAAGAAACTCCATCTGTGATAACAAATTTACAGACATTAATACATATACATTTAATAGAAAAATAATTTTTTTACTATAAACAACGTGTACAGTTACGTAAATTATATATAATTTACGTCAAATTACACGAGATTTGGTGATGAAGCGAAGTTTTTTCAGCTAGAAATGAGTACTGTGTTAGGTTAACATTACGCGTAATTGTCAATAAATTACCCATAATTTATGAACATTAATATAATGTTTTGGATATTCTTGATAAAGTATAATCTATTATATAAAACGCAATGTTTTTTGCTGACTGGACAAACCAAAAGATAAATCAAACCGTCTGTTGTGTTTTTTTTCAGATATTAGCCATTAGATCTCTTACCTACCTAAAAAAAGTACAATTCGTTCACCCACTCACTAAATCTATTATACAAACCCACGATAAATTTTGACCGTTTAATTTCCACAATTAAATCTCAACCCTTAATTCTTATCTCAAATTATAACCACTATCATAAAATTAATGACAGATTAAATTTATACTAATGACCATTTTCCCAATTGTTATCTCCATAATTTTTTCAATATTAATTGTGTTTTAGGTTATGAAATCATAACCCTTAGATCTTAATTCCTAAAATCTCCTTAAATCTTAACCCTTGATATCTCCCTCATAACCTCTCTATCTCCATAATTCTCAAAAAGTAATTGTCTTTCGGTTATAAAAGAAGAAGATTAATGAATTTTATCCCCCAATCCTTTCTCTATATATACTTTCCTCCTACAATCCTTCTTTCTTATACTTCTATCTTCCTCTTTCTTACCAAATTTCTTATTTGTTAGTAGAAGAAATTTTTTTTTATATGTAATTAGTAATGTAATTTGGTTAATATGTAATTTTTGTCCATAAGTAATTAGTAATGTAATTTCGGTTCAACATTAGTTTTTCTTAGTTGATTTAGTATTAGTTTTTCTTAATTTTGTTAATATGTAATTAGTAATGTATGATTAATACATAAAATTCAGTATATATAGATTTTTTTATTAATATTGTATACTCCATAAGTTTACTGAAATATTTAATTGTAAATATGATTGTTGCGAAATGATAAATGTCCTTCTCTCTACATGTATTTCTTTCTCTATCGATCTAATTTATTTTCGCTTCCTATGTTAATCTTTCTAAAGTGAAAAATTAATATTTTTATTGAAGTTTTGAATTTCAATCTTTTTGTATCGTTTCTACTAGATTTGAAAAGCATCTATTTTGAAGAGTTAGTTGTTATTCTTTCTCTGATTTTACGATTTAAATCTATTACTTTTCAAATTTTTTTGTGATGAGTAAGAGTCAATTAGGTGGTAGTCTTATAATCTTGTAACTAGACTTTACAAATTATGTAAACAGATGGGTACGCATATATATATATATATATATATATATATATATCTTTGTCGGTAAATTTTTAATAGGATTTTCTTTGTTATAAATTTTCTCTTGATTTATTCTTTAAATTTCAATAGAAATGAATTTTTATCAATTCTTTTGAACAACTCGAATTACCTCTTGTAAAAGTAAGATAAAAATTTTTTACCTTCATTATACGACCTGAAAACTTCTGTGAATTTTATGCTGCTTCCAAAACTAATTATCGATTTCAGACATTTTTACATTAAAAACTATTAACTTATTTAAAATTTTTTATTTATGATCTTATGTTTGCCATGTTCTTCTTGTTTCTTATTGTTTGTAAATGTGATGTACTTCGTATTCATAGGTCAAAAATCATTAACTTTCTATGATTTGTAAGACAATTATTCGTGCCCTAGGGGCACGGGTTATAACTAGTTTGTTAAAAAATACATATATTATGTTTTCTATTATAAAACATCGTACGGAAGATGTTTGCGTAATTTACTATAAATTATGGGAATTTAGTGTAAATTACAGGCAATGTAAATTCTGAGACGAAGAACATACTAAAATTGAACGAAAAATGACGAAAAATTTGTATCATCAACACACATATTTACCATTCTTTTTTTTTGAAACCAAGGGAACCATTTCCATTAAAAAGTGGCAAAATCACATTGTTTACATGGATGATACATCATTCTTATTTCTTTCCTATGAAAACTTCATGAGAGTTACATACCATTAAATGCAAAGTGCCTCATGAAGAGAAAGAAATGGGACTAGACACAGACTCAATAAAATGACCCTAAAGGTCGAGAATGAGAAGACCCTGAAGGTCGTGAATGAGAAGACCCTAAAGGTCGCGAATAAAAAGACCCTAAAGGTCGACAAAAAGAAATAATAAAACAAATACTAATACTAAAATAACCACCGTAGTCTACACCGGAAAGTCGTCGCCGTCACCGGAAAAACCGTTTTCATCACCGGAAAACCGTCTTCATCGTCGGAGAACCGCCCCCATCACCGGAGAACCACCACCACAGGGGAACCGCCGTCAGTGCAACCACCCATTGCCCCATATCTTAACTCACCGGAAAACCGCTTTTGTCGCCGGAAAACCGCCTTCATCATCGGAAAACTGCCTTTATCATCGGAAAACCGCCTTCATCATCAGAAAACCGCCATCACCATAGAAAACCACCCCCAATGCTAAACACCACAAACCAACACCACCATCACGGAATCCACAAAGTCCCCCACCACCACCATTAACCACAAACAACCCTCTTTTCCCCCACCACCCCACCACTACCATCATTCACAAAGGAGAAAGTCATCATTCTTTCACCCTTAATTGCTCCACCAGTCATCATCCACCAGTATTGTCACCATTCTACCTTTACATACCAGCCCCCAACATCCTCTGGATATTCAACTTCCACTGCCGCCATGACCACCGTCACCATCTTGCTCTTCACCAACTGAATTCTAATGTTTGGGATCTTGATCTAAATACTTTCCACCAACACAACTGGCTATGGAATTGAATTGAGTTTTTATAAATAGTTACTGATGAATGGATGTTGATCTTGTTGTTGAAATAGAGTTGCTATGAAGATTTTATGATCTATGATATTGATTGTTGAGAAATTTGGATGAAATCTAGGATGAAACTTGATAGATATTTTGTTATGATTGTCTTAATGATTCCTCTAGATGAAGATTACAAATATGGGATGCATTAATAATCGATGAACCATGAGATGAAATAGATCTGAGAAATTTAACCAGATCTACTTTCTCTCTCTAAAGTCTAGAGAGAAAAACTCTCTCGTTTCACACATATTTATCATTCAGTAATACTAACATCTTACATTAAATGTTTACGAATTGTAGCAGAAAGTATAGTAATTTATTGTAAAGTACCTGTATTGTATATTCTGTTATAAGAATCAGAATGGATAATCACGAAGTCAGAAAATTGTACGGACAGATGATTCTGATCTGCAAAAAATATCAAAAACCAAAGAAGATTAAACGTAAATCTGAAGAAATATGATATGATCATTGGATGAAAAAAGAACATACTAAATTTGAACAAATCATTAAATAAAAAATAAACACCAAAGATCTTAAATAGTTTATGGCTTTTTTAGAAAGAGAAAATATAAATCTTACATTCGAAGTTAATGAAAAGGTAAACAGATCTTATGTATTTGGATCATAAATGTAATATGTTCAATAATCAATCAACGTTATCTGATAATTTAACATGACAAACATTATTAGATCTTAACAATGGTGTTAATAAAGAATTTCAGTGTAAAACCTGATAAAGGATGAATGTTTGCACAACAATCTAATGAAGATGAAGGAAGATTTCAGAGATTAATGGAGGTTTAACAACTGAATCGGGTTTAAGAGAGAGAAAATAAAGACTTTCAGTTACCGAATATAATGAAGCTAACCTTACTTTGAATAGAAACGTGGTTGGAGAGAGAATTAGGGAGATAAAAAAAAGGAAAAGAGATATGCTACGATTTTGATGCAAAATTAGTTACATTATATGAGGAAGGTTAGATATGGGATTATGAAATAATATGTATTATAGAGATTTGTGTTTTCTCTCTAGATGAATACAAATGGACTAGATATCCATTTAGGATATTATTTTGGTTTTCAAACCCTTTATTGGATTAGAGAGGATTAAAAGTCCTATTAGAGTCCGTTTTTTAGACTATAAGCTCAAAAATTCAAACATGAATCCCTAGAATATATATTAATTCATCATACCTAATATAACCTTCCTCATATATTATAACTGATTTACCAACAAAATCCTTGAATATCTTTTTCCATTTTTATCTCTCACATTCTCTCTCCAATCACGTTTCTATTCAAAGTAATGTTAGCTTCATTATCTTCAGTAACGGAAATATTTTATTTTCTCCCACTAAAACCGATTCACTTAATAAATCTCCAGTAGACTCAGAAATCTTGTTTCATCTTCATTAGATTGTTGTGCAAACATTCATCCTTTATCAAGTTTGACACTGTAAAATTCATTATAATCACCATTATTAAGATCTAATATTGTTTCTTATGTTAAATTATCAGATTATGTTGCTCTATTATGGATCATATCAAATTCATGATCCAATTCTATAAGATTTACTTACTAATTCATTAACTTCTAATGTATGATGTTTATTTTCTCTCTCTAAAATTTTCATAACTATGTTAGATCTTGATGTTTATTCCTTTTTCAACGATTCCTTCAAATATGATATTTTAGGTTTGCATTCAATGATAATATCATATTCCTTTAGATTTATGTTTAATCTTCTGTGGTTTATGATATTTCTTCAGATCAGATTTATCCATCCGTACAACTTTGGAACCTGGTGATTATCCGTACGGTTTCTCATAACAGAATATACAATATAGGTAATGTACGATACATTCCCATACTTTACAGTACATTACGCAAAATTTCCAGTAAGTTGTTATTATTACTGAATAATATATGTGTTTTTATCATATAAATTATACGCACTTTATCAATGATATCAAAAACATTTTACCAAAAGTTCATACAGTATGAAAAATTTATCCAACATTTCTCGTCATTTTTTTTTTCCAGAACAGTTACCAAGAGTGAACATAAATTATGTATTATTTATTTACCATTACGCGTACTTTTCACACAAAACAGTAGCCTTGTTAAGCTTACCAAACTACTCAAAACCTTCAAATATTAATTTGACAGACATTATACATAATTTAAGGAACTGTACATGTAGTTTATAATACAATATATTTTTTTTAATGTATGTGTATTTATGTGTGTAGATTTGATATAACAGATGAAATTTTAAACAGAATCATCAAATCAAAGTAAGTCAACGAAACTAAAATCTGATGGTTCAGATAAAATATTTACTGAAGTTGGTCAGTTGTTTCCTGGTGTTGCAAAAGCATTTGGATATGTTCTTCGACAATATAGTGTAACTGTTGTTTGTCCTGCTCAAGACTACAAATGGAGAGTACATGGATGATCACCATTTTTGAATCAGAGAAGATTTTGTACGTTTTTTTTTTGTAACAGAATGTAAACGATGTGTAATGTAAAAGAAATTGTGTGTAATTTATTGAACAAGACCCACATACATTTGATAAATTACGTTGTATAATTTGATAAATTACGTTGTATACATGACAAATGATGGTTTCCTCGTCTTAAATAACACATAATTTACGTATTTGTTTCATAATTTGTATTCGATGTGTATTTATGTATGAGTAAAAACGAAAACAAATGCTGCTTTAAAATGTTCCCAGAAAAAATATATTATTTCCAAATCTGAAAGTTAAGTGAGAGAAAGTGATATATATATGTTTTGTATATTAACCCTTAAATCACGCTAAATTGATCCCAGAAATTATACTCTTTCCAGATCTGAAAGTTAAGTGAGAAAAAATTGATTTGAATCGAAATTTTTTTTACATAGTAAGATAGAGAAAATTGATTTGGTTTCCAAATCTGTACAGAAGAGAGAGAAAATTGATTTGAAAATATCCGTAGTGATGGCGTTTTATTTTGGTTAGAATTTTGGTTTCTGATTGATTCGGATAATAGGAAAGAAAAAATTTGATTTCCAAATCTGTTTAGAGGAGAGAGAAATTATGATTGTTTCAATCAATTTTTTGCTAATAAATCCTCCAAATCTATCTTTCCAAAACGCGCGAAATTTGAGCGTGGGACATTGACGGTACTGTGTTTAGAAAGTGAGGGTTTCGATCCATTTTTTGCTAATAAATATCCATATTTTGGAAAGATTGGATCATAAACTTTTTTTGAACATTATTTTGGTCTCTATACCTATGAACCCTTTTGGATAATCTAGCTTGAGACCTCTTGCACCGAAAGCAAGAATTATATCACAAGACGGACTGCTGGAAGAAATAGCGGAATGATACTCGGAAAGCAACTGTATCTATTTAATATCAAATACGTGAACCACTTGACCACACATCGTTAAATTTATATTCTCATAGGTGAAATCCCATGGAAGCATCAAACTTGTATTGGCACTATCCCAATAACCTAGTGCGGCCCACCATCAAAGAGAAAATCTTTTGACATGGTACCCTTTTTTTTTTGAAAGGCTTTTGACATGGTGTACTTGACACAAGAACACCCAATCAATCACTCATATTTGAGTTAATTCCTATATGGCCCCCTACTTTGTGACCAGCTTCCTTTATGGCCTCCTTTTTTTCGTAAATTCAAATATGGCCCCCTATTTTCTGATAAATGTCATTACTACCCTTCTTAATTCTAAATTTAAAACAATAAAAAAAATAATTTCCACCTCACCCCTCTCTCTCCACCTCATCTCTCCCTACACCTCATCTCTCTCTACACCTCACCCCTCTCTCTCTCTCTCTCTCTCTCTTTCTCTCCAATTCACCTCTCTCTCTCTCCAACTCTCTCTCTCCTACTCACCCCTTTCTTCTCCGGCAAGGTGGCCGGCCGGAAAATGAACAGATCCTCCGGCGAAGGGAAACCCCCTTCGCCGGAGTTTTAGAGAGAGAGAGAGTGGTGAGATTTAAAAAAAAAAAAATTAGAGAGAGAGAGAGAGGAGAGAGAAATTTTTTTTTTTTTTTAAGTTTGAAGGTGAGTTGGAGAGAGAGAGAGGTGAATTGGAGAGAGAGAGAGAGGGGTGAGGTGTAGAGAGAGATGAGGTGTAGGGAGAGATGAGGTGGAGAGAGAGGGGTGAGGTGGAAATAATTTTTTTTATTGTTTTAAATTTAGAATTAAGAAGGGTAGTAATGACATTTATCAGAAAATAGGGGGCCATATTTGAATTTACGAAAAAAAGGGGGCCATAAAGGAAGCTGGTCACAAAGTAGGGGGCCATATAGGAATTAACTCCTCATATTTTTATCGGGATACATATTACATATCCTCAACCACCACCATCACAACCATACCTTTATGGCACTGCAACCACCACCATTACCACCAATATCACCACCACTTTTTTACACAGGAGTAATAGTGGAAATCATACATAAATTTAATTAAAATCAATTATCTCCATGAGTAAAATAAAAATAGAAAAGTAAATTGGATTACCAAACTAATTTTTTGCCTTTTTTTATTTATAAGTGATATTTTTGTCAAATATACTTTTGATAATTTTTTTACTTGTTTAGAGTGAAAGTACTTCTACTACAAGCACACGCTTATACTTTTGGTTGCCTAACGACACCTTACCCATAACGTCTTGGACCCGCAAAACCTGGCCTTCGGCACCTGCCCTTCGACTGAGGAAATTGACCAAATTATCAATGGCTCAAAACGGCCGCAACTCTAGGTCTGGATGGTTATCTTCCCTTTTTCTTTCAATCTATCTGGGAAACTATAAAACCCGACATTCACGAAATGGTCCAAAGGTTGGTTCTTCGAGTTTGTCCACACTTTCGGCCAAGAGTAACCACACCCACGCTCATATTTTCCAAGTAAATTGAGCAAGCAAAGTGAAATGTGAATTTTTTTTTTTTTGTTGAAAAGTGAAATGTGAGTCTGAAAGTAGAAACAGTGAGTGTATATGAAATTGGTGTTGCTATCTGCACCCGGCCAAAATGCTATAAATAGGCGGCTCTATTAGTACCTTACCAAAGTGCTATAAGCAGACGGTTCAAACACCCAGTGCCCTTAACTTCTTCTTCCTCTCCCTTCACTTTAGATTTGATTTCTCTTCCAAAGTCTTCACAAACTCACAGATTTCTTTGTCTTTTAGTGAGGCTATACCATCTGCAGTTCATTCTTTGAAGACACTAACTAAAGAAAAACTTCAAAAGACCTCCATTTTTTTTTCATGAAGATCGGTTTTTGTAAACCCTAATACTATATTGTTATTTTATCCTTAAATCTAGTGTTAATGGTTTTTGAAGTGGTTAAATGAAGTGGTTAAATCTTTACAAAATATTTAACATCAGTTTTGAATTTATTCCACGTGATTTTAAACTAATTTATAAGTAGTAAGACAAAAATAATTTCGATAAAATTTTCTGAATCGTTTCCGACTGTTTCAGTCCGAGATAATAAACAAAATGTCCTACTTGACAGTCGGGTAGTCAATTCTAGAGCTTGCTGTCATTTCCAAGGGCAGAATTATACTTGTGTGCTAATAGAGCCATAGCAGTCAAAGGATTCATATGCGGGCTTATAGCACTTTGGCCTGGTGCCCGTAGCAGTACACATATAACACACTTCTCGAAGGTCAGCCAAAATATCCTCTTCCCGGAAAATTTGTTTAAATACCCGCTAAAAAGTCAAATTAAACATTAAGAACTTATCCAAAGTCAAACTCATACATTTCATCCAACGGTATTTAATGAATAAAAAGAAAACACAAAACTCGGTACGCCGTTAGATTAACCTCGAATAGCTCAATTGAGATTCTTAGCGAAATATTAGATAGTCCAATTTAACTGCAACAAGAAAAAGAGATTTTAAAGCAACTAATTTCGGTTCAAATTCAGGAAGAGAGAGAGAGAGAACTCTCTATTTTGACCTAGATTTCCTCTCTATCATTATCTGATCATCACTAATAAGCAATACTTAAACCTGGGGGTAACCGGATTTCATCTGATTTTGCCGGAAAATTGTGTAGTTCTTTGGTTTTCCGATTAAGTTTGAGGATTATTTGATATAGTAGACGATATGGTGAGTTCGTTAGTTGATAGGGCTACGAATGATACGATGATTGATCCAGATTGGGCTATGAATCTTGAAATATGTGATATTCTCAATAATGATCCAGGGTATTCAATTGATTTTCCCTCTTTTTCTTTTGTTCTTTTTTGAAGTTATTTCTTTGATTAATAATGATTGATATCTAGGGTATCCAATATGAAGTTTTTCTAATGCTTTTGACCTAATGTTAGAATCTCTTTTTTCAATTTGATTTGTTTTTTTCAGACAAACTAAGGATGTTGTTAAAAGCATTAAGAAACGCCTTGGAACAAAGAATCCAAAGGTTCAACTTCTAGCTCTCACAGTAAGTACCACCACAACTAGAATCTCTTTTCAGCTTTGCTAAGTCAATTACTATTATGTTTTTTTTTGAAACTTAAATATTGTATGTGTTGGGATAATCCCATATAGGTTGTAGGTTGTTAGTTTGTAGGTGCGAGGAAAGCCTCACGTATTGAGTTAGCTTTTGGAGTGAGAGAGACCCAAGGGCTAAGAGCCTAAGACCACCCAATAGTGGTATCAAAGGCTCAAAGTCCAATATATAACAAGTCTCATTCAAAGAGTCAACTAAGTTAAAGACAAATGCATGAAGTCCTCTTCCTCTCTATAGTCGCATGTATTGTAACCAATCTTTGCATTTGGGGTAATTAACATAATCTTGCTTTTCTAAAAAAAACGCGTGAAGGGGATATTCTGTCGTTTTAGCATTATGTCGTTTTAGCATTATGTCTGAGATAGATTTGCATGGTTGGGAGGATATGGCATGGAAGTATGTGATCATTAAAAAATTTGATGGAAATTCCATGTAGATTTCATGTTTACTTGGTGAGAAAATCCCAATAAATTATTAATTGCATAGAAGTTTTGGGTTTAAAGGGAAATCCTCTTAACTTTGGTCTCGTACTCATATATAAGTTTATCTTGAATCTTGATAAGGGGGGCTAACTCCTTTTTCACATTTTCTCTTCACCACCTGTTGTTAGCTATTGGAGACAATAATAAAGAATTGCGGGAGCATTGTCCATATGCATGTCGCAGAGAAAGACATTCTTCAAGAGATGGTGAAGATAGCAAAAAAGAAGGTCTAATATTGTTTTACTTCTCTTTCATTTTTCTTGATGTTGTATTTCTCGTCTGCTGAGAGACCATTTCATAATCTGTTCCTTTGCCACACCTGCAGCCTGTTTTTCGTGTTAGGGATAAGATTTTGATTCTCATAGATACATGGCAAGAAGCTTTTGGTGGACCAAAATCAAAATATCCTCAATATTTTGCTGCATACCAGGAGTTATTGGTAAGCTTTTGATAGTAGTATGCGGAATCGCTCTTACAAGTATATTCTGTGTCATATAAGGATTTCAAAGCTACTTAAATAGTGTGTCTATTCTTCTCAATATTCCAAAATTCTTCTCTTAGAACAGCACCAAAATATGTTCTAGTACAAGTTTTTGATATAATTCTCTCGTTTTGTTGAATATGAAAGACATTCGGTCATCCGAAAGGATCATGAATTATCGCGTCAAGTTTGTTTCTATCCGTTGCTAAGTGTGATTATTTGTCTTAAGATGTTCTATTAGTATTACCTTTTCGTTGCTTATGTGATTAATTCAACTTTTTCTTAGCGTGCTGGAGTAGTATTTCCTGAAAGATCTGAGAGAGTACCTATATTTACTCCTCCACAAACACAACCCGTGTCTTCTAATCTTCCAAATACACGCCAACCTGATCACCAGCCAACTGCACCTGAGTCTTCTGGGGTTTCTGATCCTCCAACCTTGAGGTATACCTTTGGGCTTTTATTTCTCTCCCTATTTTCTTATTTAAGTCAGGTATGACTTTGAATCAACAAACGAATGTTATCTGGTCTATGAAATCTACATCTACAAGAAATTGTGGTAACATTGATTCTTGAAATTAGCTGCTTCATGCTTTCTCATGCAAAACTGAAACCTCTCAGTTTATTCAATTGCTAAATGCAAAGTCATAGTATGTATGTGACATAATCAGGCCAAACATAAGCGTCAAGAATACGAACTTTCATATGATAATGACAGAAGATGGCAAACAACCTGAATTTAATTTTGATATGCTGATTCTGGTCACAAATTGGTTTGTGTGGATTGAAGTAACCAATATATTCGTATTATCGTTACATTTTCTCTCATGCCTATTGCGTTTCTTATTCAGCATGATAGAGATGAAAAATGCCCGTGCTGTTGTGGATGTCCTCTCGCAAATGTTAAATGCCTTAGATCCAGGAAACAAAGAGGTATGTTTAATATTTTGACATGTGGGAGGATATTTTGAAACAGAAAGGAATCTCTGTTTGAGAATGACTAGATTGTTTTTGTTTCTAAGGATTAGAAATTCTACACTTCCATGATATCACTCTCCATGAGAATATCTAGATTGTTACTGAATCATCTTAATGCTAATTCACAGGGGCTTAGACAAGAGGTGATTGTTGATCTTGTTGATCAGTGCCAGACGTACAAGCAGAGATTGGTGGACCTTGTCAATACAACTTCGTAAGAATTTTGCCACTTTTCCCTTCACTTGTACGAGTTTTTAACAATTATGTGTGACAGAACAATTAGAGTTGATCTAGTAAACATTTGTCATTCTTTTGTCTAGTTTTGGTAGTGGCGTAGAGCTAAGACATCAGCACCCTTATAGAATATAGAGCAGAAATCCCAGAAACTGATAAAAGGAAGAGCTCTTCTTCCATAGTGATAATTTTTTTTGAAGAAACAGAGACTAATGTACAATAATATGAACAAAAGTTTGGTCAGTAAAATAACCCACATTGAGGTTACAAAAATTGCTTCCCATATCCTTAAATGACAAGGAAAAGTGCCAGTTCTTCTTTACCAAGAAGAAAAGTAAAGATATGAATATGATCGCCAACTTAATCTAATAATCTTCTCATAGGGGGCAAGATATATACTTTTGCGACTTCTCACTGCGACTGACTGCTAGAAGTTGTACGCGATAATAATATTGCAAGGCTGCAATTTGCCTATCTACACATATTAGACCCTTGTGTTTGCTTGGAATAAATTTTGAATATTTTCCATATTTGAATAATTCAATTATTGTGTGCCGATCTATGTTTATTAGGGACGAGGAGTTACTCTGTCGAGGGCTATCACTAAATGATGATTTGCAGCGTGTACTAGCGAAGCATGAAGCTATTGCATCAAGAGCATCTGTTACCAGTGAAACATCAAGAACTTCTATTAGTTCAGGGAAACCAAATGGAAGGTAAAAAAAATCTTCTCAATCTTTTGTAAGGTTGTACCTCGTCTACCTTACGTGATGGCCTTTAACTACAGACACTGCTATTGTTGGAATAGAATAAATAGACCCCATTCAACATCAAAATGGCATTGAATTTTGACATATTTTGGTTTTGATGGAGAAGGACGAGTTCGACATATATCAATTTCATTTTGTGATTATATTGGTTCAAGTCACTTATCATTTTGACATGAAGCGTATTTCCAAATAAGGTTGAAAAGAAGGAAAATGTAAAAAATTTGCCTGACACATTTCGATCTCGATCTTACAAATGGAAAATTTTGGTTTTGATTTCAAGAGGAGGGAAACTTAATACCTTGAACATGACAATTGCTCATATACCCAATCTCCAGGTTGTTTATCTAGTTTTTCTCTATGCAGGTCAGCTTCAAGTTCTAACAGCGCAAGTAAGGCGATTCCACTGCCGGTTCCTGCGCCTTCTTCGTCCAATGGTTCAGTCACTCCCTCAATGAAGATAGACCCGAAAATGGACCTTCTCAGCGGTGACAATTATGATTTACCAATAGTAAATAATTCACTGGCCCTTGTCCCTGTTGGCGAACCACAACCTACCTCTCCCTTATCTCAGAACAACATACTTGCTCTTTCAGATAGGTTTTCTCAAACCAACATCAGCACAGGTTCTTTCAATTCTCAGTCACACTTTGGAGCTGGACAAACATATTCTCCGATGTCGAACTTTCAATCTCAGCAGCAACAAACTTATTACTCAAATGGAAGCGCCCTACCTCCATATGAGCAGTCATCATTCACCCAACAGAATACTCCTTCATGGAATGGCCAAGTTCCTCAGAGCTTCCACCAGCAGCAACCCCAGTCTGCTTATGGTATGCCCCTATTTTGTTTACCTCTGATCTATCATTTACTTCATGTCTTTGTAACAAGGACAACAGTCTAGATTTTGTGCCTGGCATCAATATGTGGTGTCCTTTTTTTCTTTGTCTAGATCTGAGTTTAGTTTGTTTGTGTAGTGACACAATAGTATTTTCAGATTATTTCAGACAATGACCTCTCAATTCAGTCTTATCTTTTCTCTGATTCAGATGAGTCAGAGACATGTGTCAAAGTGCCAGACAGAAACAAACATTCTGAAATCTGAATCTGAAAAAAAAATACCTTGTCAGGTCGTTTACAATCTTTTACTTTTGAACCAACCAGTATCAGTGTATGCAAATGGTGTTAACCTAGAGGGGTATTTTATGGACCTAATGCGATTTTGTGCAAGTATAAGGGAGGTGTTTGCAGGAATCCTGAAGTGCCAAAGCAGACCAGAACATTGAGACCACACAATCCTATGACTGATTTTGGGTATTTTTGTCAGGTGTGGCTGTCCAAAGCAGCAATGGAGGTCTGCCATTACCACCGTGGGAAGTTCAGGCAACGGAAAACAACCAACTAGTGGCCATAAATCCGCACCAACCAGCACAGCAGGTCACCCAGATAGTGATCAGACATTCTCAACCAATGCCGAATAGTTTAAACCCACAGACGATGGGAAACGACCAAGTGGTCGGCATGTATATTCAACCAATTACAAGCGGCCAACTGACAGCACTACAAAGTCAGCCAAATCAGAACAACAATCATATGATAGTACTGGCAAATCAGCAAATCCAGGGAGGTCAAATGAATGGGATTATGCCTCAGACAATGCAAGGTTATGGCGGTTATGAGTATGGAGAGAGGTCCGGAATTCCGATTTATGAGCAAAATGACAGTGGGGTGAGAAACTCTTATTCTTCATATGAGATGCCAACTTCTCCTTATACGACACCAAGTAAAGTATCGAAGCCAGATGACAAGCTTTTTGCAGACCTAGTAGATATGACAAAGTTCAAGCAAAAGACACCCAATTCTGATACATCAGGTAGTTAAACTCTCTCTCTCTCTATATATATATATATATATATATATATAGATATACATTCTCTTTGCACTCCCTTATTTAGTATTGATTTTATGTACAGCAAAAGAGTAGAGAAGAGTTCAGAAACTTGTTTCTGTTTTGGTGGTTAAGTTTTTAGTTGGGATAGTCTTTTATTAGTATTACTTTCTAGGAATAATACCATCTTCTTGAATGGGTTTTGTGAATAAAGTTTGATTCATTTTGGCATTCTTAATTAGACAGTGCCCTCATTTTACTTGCCTAATTATAGTTTTCTATGTCAAAATAGACTCACACAACAAAAAGGAGAATTTTTCCTTGGAACTTTTAGTTTGGATCTTGGTATCGACTTCCATTGACCGATGACCATTGGTCGGTTGGATGAATTTCAGTGAAATAGCAGAGAACTTGCAAAAATGTTGGTCAATATGAACTAGACTTATGAAGTCCAGGGTCAAAGTCTTTCAAAGTAGAGATTATTTATAAAACTATTGTTATTTCGCTTGCAAAAGATTCGGGTCGAAAACCTATAGTTTAATCAACCAATATTATAGATAAGAGTTTTAGCTATTCGGGCTGAAAGATGGTTCAATAGAGATTTTAGCTAATCAAATCCAATTTTATAAATTAAAAAAAAAGAAGTACCCTATCAGTCTATCACCATCAAAATATAAACAAGGTGATAATATATACAAATATTTGGCTATCTTTTTTTGTCACTTAACTTGCAATTAAATCCTTTTTGTTAGGCATTGGCTTTATTAGGCTAGCAATGCAAATGTTTCTAGTAGGTACTAGTCAGCTCACTTTTTGTTGTTGTTGAAAGCTAGTCACTTCATTTGGTGATACAAAAACGACTTCATTATTTTTGTTGAAAAAAAAAAGACTTCATTTGGTAGAGTTTTACCTAATGGACATACATAATATAATAGTAAGGTCCTAAGAGATATAGTTGGATGGTAAGTTAATCTTATTCCGTTTTTTGTGTTGAAAAAGTTAATTCCATAACCGTGACAAAAAAATCTATTTTGTGAATAACAAGAGACAAGAATTAGCTATATACTTTTTCCAGTTTAAGTATATCTTGTTCTATCAAAGAAGAGATTACACAATTTTGATGTTAGTTTCCGAAACGTAAAATAATTTTGTGGCAACGGTAACGGTTAATGTTTTGAAGAATCAAATAAATGTTCTGGGATATAAATTTTTGGGTGAAAATATAAAAATTGTTGGGTGGTCTTGGGTCTCTTTCACCTCAAAAGCTAGCTCAAGAGGTAAGGCTTCTTCCACACTTATTAGCATACCCTTGCCCCTTCCACAACTAATGTGAGATTAACCTAACAATCTCCCCCTCACACATTGACTCTTAACATCAATATTTATTGGTCGAGACTTGTTATTATCGGACTCTGATACCAGTGTTGGATGGTCTTGGGCCTCTCTCGCCTCAAAAACTAGCTCAAGAGGTAAGGCTTCTTCCACACTTATTAACACACCCCTGCCCCTTCCACAATCAATGTGGGTTAACCTAACAAAAATTGCTAAACATCACCCACCCTTAATGTTTTTATAATTTATTCTTCTTCCATCACCCACCCTTAATGTTTTTATAGTTTATTCTTCTTCCATCTTCTTCTCTCACTTCCACCACCAACTCCGACGACACTTCTATTGTCAAATTCGACAATATCTCCAACGCCAATTCCTATCGTCATTATCGTTTTCACGAGAAAAAGTGTGTGCACAAGAATTTGAATGGTATTTTTGGTTTTCCACCGTATCAAATTTTGTACCCTAAATTTTTGTGGTTTCCTAAAACATGGACCAATTAATTATGTGTCATTTCTCTTAACAAAAAAAAAAAAAAATTAATCATGTGTCATTTTGATTTATTAACACTTTCAATAGCATTTGACCACCATGAGCAAGAAAAGACTTCTTTTTAAGTAAGATGTTCAATATAAAATTCTTATAGTACCGAATAACACTTGTATAGATACTCATCACTGAAATCTAGTGGTTCTCATTAGAAATCTGGAAATTGTATTTACAAATCCACCGTAGGATTGAAAAGGTGTGATTTAAGCGGTAAAAGTTTCAGTACGCTTACTAGTCCTCCTCTATCTTCGTCTTCCAACTTCCTTTATATACAGTCTCTCTCTCTCTCTCAAACTCTCTTCACTTTCTCTCTCTAAATTCACTCGATTCATTGATCAATCTGCGTAGCTCTTGTCTTGACTGTTGAAAACCCTAATTCTGATCGAATTGAGACTGGAATCTACTATGGCTAAGAACATGAGTGTAACGATGGAGGTCGGGATCGATGGTGTTGCTGTTATCAAGTTTGGAAATCCTCCTGTTAATGCATTAGCTCCTCCCAGTAAGCTCAAAACCTTTATTTCCTTCATTTTTTTGTCTCCTGATCGCTCCGAATTATATGATCCGATTTGCTCAGATGGCCATTAGAATTTTTAGTTTTTAAAAATTTGATTATAATTGATAATCAGATGTTTCTTTTTTAATCTGAATCGTAATATTGAAGGTTTTATTGTTGTTTGGAATTTCAGTTTTAGCAGGATTGAAGGAGAAATATGTAGAGGCAATGAACAGAAATGATGTTAAAGCTATTGTCTTGATGGGTGAGCTTTGAGTTTTAGTTACTGGATTTAATGTTTCCTTCTAGGTTTTCGCTTGATTTTTCTATAATTTCTGAGGTTGTAAGATTAATGGTTTTTAATTTTGATACACTACATTGAAATTTTGTACTGTTTAATTGAAGTATTTGGGGAGAAATGAGGATCTAAAGTGATATATTTGTCTGATCATAACTAGATAATTCTCTAAGTTTCTTAAAGAATCTCAATTTTATGTTTGAGGTAAAAATTCGAGAGATAATCTTTTGTGGGGTTTTGATTTTCAATTGTTCAAAGCTGGATATTGTGTGGTCATGAGTATTAGGCAAGCTTAGTTAGGATCACGGATCCACCGATAAAGGAATCAGTTGAAGACTAAGTGAAGTCAATGATATTTTAAATTTTTGAATCTTTGTTGAGGTTGTAAGCTTTTCTGATTTTATCTTGTACCAACTACTAAAGATATTACACATTTTCACTTAGCCTCCCCATTCTGTTAATAATTCATAATTTGCTTTAGCTATCCCACATGAACTGCACGAGAGATTATGCTGAGTTTTGCTCTTGTACAGTTTGTGTACTATCCTTGACTCAGTTTAATCTGAGTAGAAATCGATACACATAAGATTAGTTTTGTTTAACTTGTTCTTTTATCTTTAATAGTTTCTAGATGATTGTGATACGGTAGTTTCGTGCCCTTGGCTTATTTCTACACCAAAGTAAACTATGACTATTGGAATATGAATAAATTGTGCATGGCATGCGTCAAAATTCAAAGTTGACGCTCAGAATACAAATGTCTAAACTTCAATATTACTTATGGGTCTTCTCGAGTCTTAGTTTTCCGAGTTTTTGTTTTTAATTTGTGATGTTTATATTCTAAATCATGTTTACATATGGGTCTCTTATTCCTTCAAAGGTGAGGGTGGAAGATTTTCTGGTGGTTTCGACATCTCTGTTTTTCAGGCCGTTCACCAGACTG
>BEHA01050272.1:299325-410187 GCA_002897215.1 Eschscholzia californica subsp. californica | reverse complement strand
TTAGAATACAAATGTCTAAACTTCAATATTACTTATGGGTCTTCTCGAGTCTTAGTTTTCCGAGTTTTTGTTTTTAATTTGTGATGTTTATATTCTAAATCATGTTTACATATGGGCCTCTTATTCCTTCAAAGGTGAGGGTGGAAGATTTTCTGGTGGTTTCGACATCTCTGTTTTTCAGGCCGTTCACCAGACTGGTATGTGCTTACACATTCTCACAATGTACTTCAGCTAACAGCAATATCCAATTTCTCATCTAGAGCAGTTGTTTTACGTTATTCTTGTTTGGTCCTGCAGGTGATATTTCGCTGCTTCCTGATGTATCTGTTGATCTTGTGGTCAACACAATAGAAGGTCTTTATCTGTCCCAAAAATCATTTACTTGATATTCCCCTTTTTTTCACTTTTCTGCAAAACCCCCCCTACACTTCAGATGTAATTTCTTTTAATGAAGGTGTCTGGTCTACATGTGCTCTTCATAATTGCAGATGCCAAAAAGCCTTCTGTTGCTGCTATTGACGGACTTGCACTTGGAGGTGGCTTAGAACTGGCTATGGTAAGTAATTTGGGGCTTTCTGCTCAGTTGGGTTTGCTCAATTCATTTTTTCTTACGTAGTTGTTACTCAAAAATTACAAGTTGATTCAACCTCCTGATTTATTTCAATAGGGATGTCATGCGCGTATTGCCACACCAAAAGTTCAGCTTGGCTTGCCCGAGCTGACACTTGGAGTTATTCCTGGATTTGGAGGTATTCCTTTTTTTCTTTTCAGGTATTTTCTTTATTTCATATGCAATGTTAAACTCACTGACAAAGCTTTTCCTTTTAAGGCACTCAACGTCTTCCAAGGCTCGTAGGGTTGTCAAAAGCGATTGAAATGATGCTGGTAAGCCTGCTCTCGAATAGTGATGTTGGATGTCTTAATATCTTATTACTCTACCTTCTAGTCTGCAACAGAATGATGACAATAAACATTCTTTGTTGTTTCAGATGAATTTGGAGTTTTTTGTTCTACAAATATTGGTCTTTGTGATTTACATTACTATTTTCTTAGGTGGCAGACCTAGGATTTTATTCCAGATTTTTTTTCATTTAAGGCACTCACATACTGTCTATGCTTGTATGTCTATATAGTATAAATATGTTCATATATAGACGTGTCTATATTTATAAACGTATATATATATATATATATATATATAATAATAATATACATACACACATGATATGGATATATATATATATAGACTTGCATATGTACATACTTGTATATTTGTTAGGGCTGTGGAGGCATGTGACCCCACAAGTCCTTGCGTCTGCCCTTGATTCTCGTCGTACTAACAGTTATGTACATAGATAGGCATTCGGTTTATCCGGAAGTAAACTTTTCCTAGTAAAGGTCGTCATTAACACATTCTGATACTCACTGCACCTTCGCTGCTAACTGAAGTAGAGTTTAAATAGCTAGATGAGTAAAAGAAACACAACATCTTTAGTTAGCTTCTGCCTAAAAAGTGTTTTTTGTCTAATTAGCTTTCCGGCCTTCCTCTTCTTGTATGCTTTTTGTGTTTTTTCGTCGTTCAATACTTGATGTGCTATTGAAATACAATTCTCTTTGTAACCATGAGTGGTACTATATTCTTTTGTAGTTGTCGAAAAAAATTATCTCTGGAGAAGGGAAGTTGTTTGGCCTTATTGATGATATTGTACCTGTAGAACATTTGCTGACAGTAGCCAGACGCTGGGCCTTAGACATTGCTGAGAGGCGTAAACCTAGGATATCATCTCTTCAAAGAACAGATAAACTTGGTTCTTTATCTGAGTCACACGAGATATTAAAGGTTGCAAGACAACAAGCTAAAAGAACTGCTTCACATTTGCCTCAGCACCAAGTTTGCATCGATGTAATTGAGGAGGGCGTGGTTTTTGGAGGATATGCTGGTGTCTTGAAGGTACTTTTTTCTTTATGTAATCGTCATTGGTGCTAAGGAACAACTCCAAGACCTTCCTTGCAAATTTATATTTCATTATTTTATAGAACGGATTTTGCTTTGTCATCTTTTCAGTCATTCAATTAAAAAAAAATCCTGAAAGAAATTTATGTAGTTTTAAGAAAACATAAGAGCTGGCCTTTTGCGGAACTAGCTTTTCACTTGTTCATTTCTAGAATAATAATCACTGAAAATATGTTACATAGCCTTAATTATACTAGAGATACAGATTCTTGTAGTACTCGTTCATTTGAAATTTAAGGATGTAATGGGAAGTGTTACCTTTATAATAGTTTAGTAGGAAAGTTTAGTTAATATTGGTAAAGGTTGACACTGCTTTCTAGCTGAAAGATGAATCTGGTTTTGTCGTTTAGATTGCTTGGTTTACTGTATTGACTGGGAATATCAGTATCTAACAAAAAATCCAGGAAAGTGCACCCCGATTTTCGCAGAATGGCTTGTTACCTGTTTTCAACTGCTTCAACATATTACAAAATGATTCTAGCAATCATGTGGGGTCACAAATCTACCACTGACAAAAGTAAGATGATTATTTCAGGAGACAAAAGAGTTCAACAAGTTGGTTCTAACACCCACTTCAAGAGGTCTTGTTCATTCCTTCTTTGCTCAGCGTGCAACATCAAAGGTACTGGATGTTAAGTTTGTGGCCATCCAACTCAAAACCAATTGGCAATGAGTGGAGAAGACCTATACTTTATATTCTTGGTTGCTGGTTACCCATTCTCCCATGTGGGACTATTCTCGCACGCCCCCTCACGTGTGGCTTTCTTTGAGCCTAACACGTGTGTTTTTTTTCTTTAAGGTGACGTGGAGCACATGTGGCTTTTAAGCCTATCACGTGTGGGCCTAGCTCTGATACCATGTTAAGTTTGTGGCCATCCAACTCAAAACCAATTGGCAATGAGTGGAGAGGACCTATACTTTATATTCTTGGTTGCTGGTTACCCATTCTCCCATGTGGGACTATTCTCGCACTGGAATCATAAAATCTAATACTTGATAAACTTTGATGCCACACGGTCCCGCACATAATTATTTGTTTCGGCAATCCACAAGGTGTTAAGCTTAGTTACCTTGACACCAGCTATCTTTATGGTTATTGCCTATCGGGTAGTTTTGTATACACTATTAGAGGTAGTAATATTTATGCAGACTTCATAATGAGTAAATATACTCTTATCAAAACAGAGAAAGTGAGTGCGAAAAAAAAAAATAGACCAGTTATTTGGGACTCCGGTCAAGATGTAAATGAGTGCAAAAAATTAACAGTTCTATCCTCTCGTATTTTTCTGTCAACATTCCTAAACAATAATAAAAACCTCTAGTACATTGTCACATGATATAATCCTGCATTTGTATTCTGCCATGATGTCAATTAGTAATCGATCTCCTTTTGCTATATTTGGAAAACTGGTACAAGGATACTATACGAGTTCAACTTGCAGATAGGAGAATGTGGTCAGAAATGTTGTAGGAATGCAGTAAATTAATATCTTAAACGGATATGATAATGTATGTCATTGATACTCAGAAAAATGAATTATATTCTGTCCAGGTACCCAATGTTACTGATATTGGAATCAAACCAAGGCGTATAAAGAGAGTTGCTGTCATAGGTGGAGGTTTGATGGGTTCAGGGATTGCTACAGCTCTTATATTAAGCAATACAGAGGTTGTTCTCAAAGAAATAAACCTGGAGTATCTCCAGAAAGGGATAAAAACAATAGAAGGTTCTTATTTCATTCAGAACTCTTTACCACAATTACTTCTACTAGCAATGACCAGCTCTTAGTTATCCTGGACAGACATTTTTAAGAGAAAATTAAGGCGTACTTCTGTTCATAAAACTTAATGGCAATCATAAATTTTCTTCATGTTTCATTCGAGACTGTAAGTTTTGTACAAGAGTTGGAAAACTTGCTTAACAGTGAAATTGCTCTAAACTAAAAAACATACATTCAAATTATCGATCTTAAAACCTTGGCAGAATGCGGAATCAGTAACAAGTAATTGTTTAATGGTCATACTTCTAAGATTCTCAATTTTGACACTCACTATAATACAACGTGTGCCAGCAAATCTGCGAGGTCTAGTGGCAAAAGGGAAGCTCGCACAAGACAAGGTGAAGATGGCCTTGTCAATTCTTAAAGGTACACTGGACTATAAAGACTTTAAAGATGTGGACATGGTGATAGAGGTACCTCCTTGCTATATATATTTTATTTTATCTCCTCCAAACAACTACGAGCCTCTAACTTTACTTTCTTTTTACCACCCTATCTTTTGTCAGGGGCTTGATGTATTTAGAAGGCCTCGAAAAATGAAATTTTTTTTTTGTGTTAAAGATAGGTCGTGATTAAATAGTTCCTTATTGAGAACGCATTGAATTCAGATTTAGTTGGGTATCTGCTCATTCAGTTTGCTGGTATCTGCAGGCTGTTATTGAGAGTGTTCCGCTGAAACAATCAATATTTAGTGAACTTGAGAAAGTCTGCCCTCCAAACTGCATTTTGGCTACAAATACATCTACCATTGATCTTAATGTTGTTGGCGCAAAGACAACTTCTCAAGACCGCATTGTGGGAGCACATTTTTTCAGGTCATTAAACTTCTTTGCTTTTTCAAATTGTGTTTATATTCTTATAAACTTTTAGGATGGAGCACCCTGATCCAGACATATATGCAGATTTTAAATAATCATGATGGGAGAACCAATATAGTGATAAAATTTCTTTCCTTGACATCCTTGTATAAAACTGAATTTGATGGATTATGCGGTTGTGGTGGTGCATATCATGAAGTGCAGTTTCATCTAATCAATTGGTATCAGAGAGAATATAGATTGATCTGTAGAATGTTGAATAATTAGAGGAATTTCGGAGTTCATTTTAAGAATAAGGTAAAGTAGAATGCAATGTTTAAACCAAAATGTATTAAGTGGGAAGACGTAATTATAATTTAATAAATCACCCGTTTTAGGGCTTGAGCAACGCAAACACTACGTCGTTCAATTTGTTAATATTATCTGATGTAAACAAAATTAACACAAACATTTCTCTAATCATATAGAATAAGAACAATAATAAATTAGAATATCAATTTGAGATGTTGTAATTACTAATTAGGAAGTTCCTTTATGTATTTCAGTATTAATATTATATCTAGATTTCTTGCATTTTTCGAACATTAATTCCTTTAGTTCTTCGTTTGTGCATGAGATTTAATTCTAATATCCTCATTGATAAACAGCCCTGCACATGTGATGCCTCTCCTGGAAATAGTGCGTACAGATAAAACATCTGCACAAGTAATTCTTGATCTCATGACAGTCGGAAAAGCTATACAGAAAGTACCTGTTGTAGTTGGAAACTGCACTGGCTTTGCAGTAAATCGTACCTTCTTCCCATACACACAAGGTGCACATATCTTGGCACATCTTGGTGTAGATGTATTCCGGATAGACAGATTGATCAGTAGTTTTGGCATGCCGATGGGCCCTTTCCAGTAATGCTCTTGCTCTACTTGTGCTTTTGCCTTCTATGTGAATTGTGATTAGAGCTTTAATTTTCCCAAGAATACCCATTTCTCAAAAAAGAATTCAAATAATAATTATTAGAAGTAGTTGGGAGGTAATGATCAATGTATTAATGATTGCAAATCTTTCTTTTTGCAGGCTATCTGACTTAGCTGGATATGGAGTAGGAGTTGCGGTTGGCAAACAATTTGCTTCTTCATTCCCTGATCGGACATTCCAGAGTCCCTTAACTACACTGATGTTGGAAAGTGGACGAAACGGTATAAAATTCTGAAATGTACACTTGCATGAGTTGAAATTTTATTTATATCGTCATTGCACTAGGTCTTTCCTTTATGCTGAATTAATATCATATGGTGTAACCAAATGTTTGATATCTTCAGGGAAAAGTAACAGAAAAGGATACTACACATACGAAAAGGGAAGCAAGCCAAAACCCGACCTAACTGTGCTCCCAATCATTGAGGAGTCTATAAGACGTGTGAATATCATGCCTGGTGGAAAGGTTTGCACCTCTTTGTATTAGTGAACTGATAGTTACACACTTCTTGACGAATAAACATCATTAATCTCTACAAATAATTAAGGTCTAATGTACCACTTATTTACTGAATTTATGTCCTTATTAAACCACATACAAATCCATGATGAAGTGTGAATTCTGCTTTGGTAATTTTGAAGTTTCATGGCATCACCAAGCAGAGGACTCTGTCATTTATTGACCTTTCTCAGTCTAGAACTTATATGTGGTGGTTTATTGCAGCCTATATCTTTGAGTGATGAAGAAATTGTAGAGAGGGTAATGTTTCCAGTGGTCAATGAAGCATGTCGCTGTCTGGATGAAGGAGTAGTTGTTCGAGCATCAGATCTTGATGTTGCATCTATTCTTGGCATGAGTTTCCCATCTTACCGGTAAGTACCTCTCTGTAAAATAAATTATAATGAATCCGTAACATCGAGAAATTGACATCATTGTATTATCTATTTTGTTGTTCTAGAAAATTCATTTTTATATGTCGTCTTTTCCTGTTATGATTGTCATTTTACTGTTAAATAGCCATATACCTGACGAAGGACATAAAACAACAGGGTTAATTTTTTTTTTTTTTTGAATAATTTGATTGAATTAGAACTGAGGGAAAATGAAATACAAGAGCCTCAAGGGGCAAAAAAGAAATAAAAAAAACAGCTAGGAGTTACATAGAAAACATAAGAGCCTCCCAATTTTCGACTAAGTCGACCAAAGATCTAAGGTTCGCCCCTGGGATAGTTCTGCTCCAATGAAAGATGAGACACTTAGAAGAGAAAACGATATGTTCTGCTGTTCCAATTTTAGTTAAACCTTCTGTTTTAGTTAAACATTTTATCATTATGATCTTTTCTTACTCTGGTAACATGTTTCTGATTTCCAATGGATGGTTGAGAAAGCTTGAAATTTTACCAAATTTGATTGGTTTTTAAATTTTAGAAGAATCACACTTTGTAGAAATCAGACTAGAAAGAATAAACCCTTATGGTCCGGAGGGATCCTTAAGTAGTCTAATTCTTCCTGTTTTTCCATGTCTTGAGGTTCATAAGATATTCAACCTTCTTCCTTGATTGCAGTGGTGGTTTGATATTTTGGGCTGATTTGGTTGGACCTTCACATATATACCAAAGTCTGAAAAAGTGGTCAGAGATATATGGCGGCTTCTTTACACCATCTAAGTTCTTGGAAGAAAGAGCAACAAATGGAATTCCTTTGGTACTCTCTCTCTCTATATATATAAGTAAATAATATAATAAATTTGTCGGGCTTTAGGCCTCTTTCATGTTGTCGGGCTTTAGGCCTCTTTCAGTATGGTTTAAATTAGGCGGTTATCGTGCTCATCACATCTTCATGATGTATCAATGCCTTGTAACAACTAACGTAGAACGTAGTCGATTTCTCAAAAAACAAAGTATATATATATGCACAAACACAATATGTTTGAGGAGGAATGCTTCTTTCCGTTTAGAGAGTTTGAGTCAGAAACTAATGTGACATCTTGCTCGTGACATACTTCCATCAATTGTTTTTGGAAAATCTTAATGACTTGAACAGAGTCTCTCTCTACATATATATGTCGACCAAATGGTTTTTGTTTGAGTGTGAAGACCTTAAAGTTGCACTAGTGTTGTTTTTAGTTAATCCTATAAGAAACTCGGCTAATGTTTTCCCTGCTTACAGAGTGCACCTGTTTCAACAACTCGAGCTACTCCACCATCACGCCTATAAGCGAAAGTGCTACATGATCTCCATCTTAAATTACATAAACTTAAAGTCTGGAAGAACATAACTGTGAGAAGAAGTTGAAAAGGCAATCATCATCTGTTCTTCTTTTGATCATTTTCAGATGCTTTTCTTGTACGTATTAACTGATTGAACACTTGAGTCTTTCAATAGAGAGAAATAATGGCAAATAATGCTACTGCTTTCTTTTATTTTGTTGTATATACTTTTTAGTGAAAATCAGATGTTAGCTTCTCCTTTTCTGGAACGTCGGACCACGAATTGCTATGGTGGATTTAATTGAAAACCTAAAAATAAACTTTTTGCTTTGGATGAACATCTCCCTCAACCCTTGATACAGGAAACAGATGAAGATCTCTAATTATTTCTTACCACCGGAAAATTTGGGAGAGATCCCATTTGTTCTTGAGAATTTATGTTGATGATCCTATTTGGAATTTTGGTAGGTTTCAAATGATGCCCTCTGTTTGTGTTTCTGTTTCAATTTTAGATATGAAATCTTACTCCTAACTGATACAAGTCGGATTTTGGAACTATTTATTTGTATCCTTCTTGTGAATCCCACTTGTTTGTAAGAATCCATTTCAGAATGGTTGTTATGGCCCAAAATGCACTTTAAAGATGATCAGCTTTCACTATCGCGTTCTTTCGCATTTTGACGTTAGTAAACTTTACCGTGTCATATTTCTTTCCTTTTTGTGCCCTCCATTTTCAAAATTAATTATGCATTGTTATTTTCTCTATTTCTTTGCTCGAAAAGGGTCAAGGCGGACGATCCACTGGCCACTCCTTCACCAGAAAAACAAAAACTTCTTTTCTTCTACTCTTCTCCTTCCACAATCCCCACCAGTCGACTTCCACAACGACCACCGCCTCTTCATAATCTTCTTCTTCTCTCTTTTTCCCTCTGTCCCTTCTCTACTTTTCATCTCTTTATAATCGTGACTTCGGCTGAGAAGGGGGAGGAGGGCCCTTCTCAGATGAAGTGACAGTGAGAGAGCGAGATGAAGAGTGAAATGGGAGCCGGTGGTCGGTAGGCCGTTGTCGGCGACCATTTTCAAGTGAAGAAATAGAGGGAAGGACAGAGGATTCAACATTGAAAAATGGAGGTTCAAGAAAGAAAAAGATGACTTGCTAAAATTAACTAACAGACACTTTGATGGGTTTTTCATCTTAAGGTGGTCAAAATGGAATTAACCCTTAAAAATTTGTAATCTGATTGTATTTGATAATTGGTCAACAAATCAGCGGTGTCAATGAGGTGTAAACATATATATTCACAACTGTAGCAAGTTATCAACCAACATGGAACAAGACTGACTCTGAACTACACTAAAGATGACTCAATTAGATTGATTTGTATCAGCCACCCTTTTGAACTCACTATCTCTTTATACAAATTTCTTTTTATATCTTTGGTATTATATCATCTCTATTTTCAGTTTTGAAGTCTTTCTTATACCACAACCCACCTCAGATGCACCAAAAGTACCTGGAACAGGCGGCGGTGGTGGCAATGCCGGTGACTGTGGCAGCAATGGTGGTGAAGGTGGCGGTCTTACAATGTGAGCTTACAGAAACTGGAATACGTTACTTACTATTCCCACGATCAATGATACTTCGAAGATGGTCACGAAGCATAGTTAGAACTACTCTTTCTTGCTCAGCATATAACTCTGTCGCTACTTGGTTGTTTGGCAAGCTGCGGGTGGTTAAGTTCTGGTCATGGACCGTTGATGCAGCTCCCATGAACGTTGTGTTCTGTTCATCGCACATCAACGCGAGTGTTCCAGGAGACATTGGATTTCGGGTATCAGGATTATCTGGACTGGACTCATTGATGCCCACTTCATCCACCTTGTTCTCGTTAAAAAGAGCATCTGCTGGAGCTTTAAGGTCGGACTGCTTAGCCTCTCCGCGTAAAGTTGATGAAGCAAAAGTGCTTTCTCTTTGCTCGTCTTTCTCGACTTGCTTTCCCTCGGCAGCTTTCTTATCTGGAAATGTTAAAGCCGTCAGGTCAGTTTTAGAAGTTTGAAGTTCATAGTTCTCTCTCTGTCTCTTCTCTATCACATTCTACAGTTTGTTTAATATTCGGCAATGATATATACCTTTGAACTTTTTTGCAACTTCTACTGGTGCTACAACTAGACGGCTGCAGAGGTCCGTAACCTCTTGTGGTTGGATGACACCAGATAACAAAGACCTGCATCACTATCACTTGGTTAGCTTCTTAGCTATTTCTCGCAAAGAAACCACAAAAAGACACTGGGATTTGATATCACGAACCAAGCCTCGATCAATTATGCATCAATAAAAGGGATACCTATATGCGGGTTTGAGAGAACCTGGTGCTGCATGATTAACAGCACCGGTAACAGGAACTGAGGACGAGATTGATGTGGGCACATAAGATCTTCCTTGATGATCCTGGTGTACAGAACAAAAATTTACTATTAACACGGATTCTGGATTCAGTTACAGATGCAATAATCAGATGATGGGAATATGGATCTGTAGACAACAAAATAGGATGTTTGTAGATGCACATAAATTATGAATTTCAGCAAAAAACAAGACAATTCTTTTGTTTCAAAGATATAACATATCCGAAATTACCTGGGCTGTATGAGGAAGCCTGTGAACAGGTGGATCCTTAACAGTTCTAGAAGAGAAAGTTTCCTGAGAAGTTCTCTTCGTGACATATGGAGGGGACACGTAGCCAGACGATCCAATAGCAGCATTTAAAGCGGCATTGGCAGCTACTTGCTGGCTGTAAAGAGCATTCCCATGATCTTTATCGAAGACAGAACTCTCTTCACTACCTTCAAAGTTCTTACAATCCATGCATTTGCAATTCTTATCACAAAAAATGTTGGCTCGGAAGCAATCACAATGCTTCTTCAGACATCGTGTTCTCTTGCAGTTACATCCCTTGTTGTCCACTACAATATGGTCTCCAACAACTTGCACCTACATTTGTGTAGAGCCAGTCCATATGCACGTTAACAGCATAAACATAATAATGGTTTTTAAGCAGCTTACTCGGCTAAACTTGTGCAACCTCATTTTCTAGTAAATCAGACAAATTGTTTTAAAACTTCGCAAGAGTTCAAATACATACCTTCGGCCGGAATGCATTTGGATTGCGATATAAAGCCGCTGCTACAGCCTCTCCCCTAGGTGACTCATTCGCAAGATTATTAAAACAATTTTTACAGTAGCAGCCCTCACAATAAACTCCTGCAGCAAAACACTCGCAATACCTGGAAATACGTACATTTACATTACTATTATCAGTAAGAAGAGTTAGAAAAGTCCATAGATAGTATATAAAAGAGGAATTTAATTACTTACAACTTCAAACATTGTGAGAATTGGCAAAAGCATTTTGCTTGCCCCCTCCTAGTGACTCTGGGATCTTCTACTTCACCAATGATGACCTCTGCTTCCTCGACTCTAAGTATGTATATGAGCATGACGATGGACCAAATATTACAAAATCATTAGTGAATGAGCATAAAAAAAAAAGAAGAGAAAATTAGTGAATGTCATTATATACTCTATTACTAATAAACGCAACCTTCCCAATCGTTAAACCATAACGTTATTCCAATTTTGTCCTTTGAATAGACCCAAATTATATTGAAGGTTCGAAGCGATATGAACCCGTCTCAACAACTATGGCGATTTTATTCACCTACCTAGGTCTCATATGTAACTATCTTTCAAATTATTAGATTTTCTTTAACGAAACGTTCAAACGCATACGTATTAATCAACCCCCAAGATTGGATGACAGAAAATTCTTAGTGGCATTCGATGTTTCTGAACCTAATTCTTAGATAAAGAAACACAAAATCAGCAATCTAGTTTTATGAAACAGAAAAAAAAAATATTTGTGGGCTCCTGATTATTATTTGAGGAAGAATGAGAAAACGATACAATCAAATAAGAAAAGATGCAATTTCCCACATGAATTACATTTCCTCACCAAAACGGATAACAACCAACAAAACTCACATAGGTGGTAATGGAGAAGGACCAAGTGGAGGAGAAAGCAGTTTCTGCGCATTTTGACGATCCGATGACAAAACCCTAGTACGTGGACCAGAAAACTCTGTAAAATCTAGCTTTCTTGCGATTCTTTTAGTTTTCTTAGTATCTGATTGAACTTTTTCTGGCGGGAAATTCTTGCCGTCACCTTTATCCATCGGAACTAGATAAATTTCACCTTTTTCTGACGGGAATCCTTCAATTTCAGTTCAATTTCAGTTCAATTTCACGATCGATTCTTGATCTTGAATTATATTACTCGCGAGTCTTTCTTGTTTGAACCGATTCTTGGACTTTAAAGTTACAGTGAGAGAGAGAGAGAGAAGAAGACCTTCTCTTTTCCGTCAGCGAAATTTCAATTTCTAGAGAGAGAAAGTGAAAGAAATGGTGATAGAAGAGAGAGAGAGAGAGGATGACACTTTCTTCTCAGTTCTCCCTCTGTTTCTTGAAGCTTTTGAATTGAATTTCTTTTTTGGAAGACAAATGGCGAAGGTCTTTTATACTATTGAATGAAACTGATCTAACGGTGGAAACCCTAAAACGATTTAAAATCATTTTGATCCGTCAGATTGAAATGTTTTTTTTTTATTTAACAACTATCCTGTCTTCTTTCAACTGAAAAGACAAGCCTTATCAAACAATGTGTTAACTATAGCTGTTCTCTTCTCCCTCTCTCTCTCTCTAACCGTTTTCGTGGAAAGACTAAGAACATCTCCAATGTAAAACTTAATATTCACATGTTCGAATTGAGATTCTCACTTCTATGTGACAAAATAGAGATCCTAAATTTTTTTATCTTCAATACAAAACTCTAAACTTATCGTATTTACTTATGTGGCATAGTTATTTTTGTAGATAAGTAATTAGTTATTTAGAAAATATAAAAGACTCGATTTCTATTGGTTGAAAATCAAATATTGATGAATTGAACGATTAGAGATGTCTCAAGAGGACACTCTAGAAAGGTGTCCTCTTGAGATATCTCTAATCCACCCTCGGCATGTCATTTTTAATATCTCATGTTGTACTCAAAGGAGTCAAAATTCCAAAACCATGTAAAATGTATTGGATTTAGTTCTTACATATGAACGAAAATCCTGGTTTAACTAAAAATAACATTGTGATTAACTGGTTTTGGTGGGGCATTTTGTATTGTATCATCTTTAATTGTCTTTATACGATTGTTTAAATAATTAACCTCGTACTCCTTATATGCTTAGACTAGGTCTTATACATGAAGAGAATTTTATATCGTCCGTTGGATGTAATCTTTATCAAACTCTCAACAAAAATGAACGGTCAGACTTATTCAAAATAACCGACTGACCTGTTTTTATATATGAGATTTGAATTTGAATTGAGTTGAGATCATGATCTGGAGATGTGTTCTTGTCGTGAAGATGATGTACTCTCACATATGGTTCATGATAACAATATGTATTCTCTCTCAATGACAAAGTTGTTTGATTTAATTGGGAGAGTAACAACTTGGATCCTCCATGGTCAAGACTCAAGAGCGATACAGATCATTCCCCAACAACTGGTAGGTCATTTAATTTCGTTAGGCTTTTTAGGCCAGTAGTAATTTGACAGTTATCGTGCTCATCACATCATATCGATGTATCAATGCCTTTGTAACGACTATTATGTTGTCAATATTTAAAAAAAAAACACAGATCATTCGATTTGATGATTTTTTCTTTGATTCACCTCCTGATGTGGTTGATAAAGTAATCTCATCATCTGATTTGTATTATTTGAAGTTTCATCAGAAAACTAGACTTCAATTCAATCAAGAGGACAACAACTTATACGATCAAGGGGACAACATATTATTCCATCTACAACCTCTACTTCGTTCATCCATCATACATAATTAGTATAATAAGTTTACGACCTTTAGAGTCTTCTCATCTGCGATCTTTAAGATCTTTTCATTGTGACTTTTAGGGTATTTTCATTTCGTTTTTGTAATATTGTACTTCTTTACCTTCATGTTGCCATATACTTTTTTAAGTTCATGATGTACTTTACTTTAGTAAATCCATGTTGTACTTAAAGGAGTCAAAACTCTCTTAATCATGTAATGTTATGGATTAAGTCAACTTTGATAGACCAAGTCTTCTATTCTCTAGAGATTTTTCCTTCTGCCCCAAAGCATCCACCTTGTCGTACGGAAACTGAATCACAAGTTTAATGGTGTACGGACAAAATAAATCTTTGCAAATTATATTCTTGACTAAATCTAACACACAAAGATAGTACAATTATAAATATCACATTACCCGGTCAGTACTCTTGATAGTCATATTCTTTTTCCACACACCGCCAAACGTTGTCTTTGTTTTTTAAACAAAAATAGTAAGTTGAAGGATAACTTAAAAACCCTAACAAATTTTATTTTAAGGCCGCGGCTTTGGGGAATAAACAAAAGTCTCGGGGGAATAAAGATTTTGGTAAAAAATAATTGACTTCTGGACATCTTTATTTTTAGTCTGAAAATTGGATTTCTTGCTTTTTGGTCCCAAATCTTCATCTCCTACTATCTCTCATGTTGCTGCTCGCTCTTTCTCTCTCTAAAAAATTTGCTTTCTCGAAAAACCCTAATCCGCCATTGTTCTCTCTCTTATAGAAATCGCAATTTATCTCTCTTAAAACTAATTCAATGATTATTCTTCAATACCCAAATACTAAAAACACTCCAGATCTTCAGATTTGAGAGATAAACAACTTCACTATAGATCAAATCATATAAGAGACAATCACAAAGTAAATCAAACTCTTTTAAACACTACAAATTGATAAAAATAAATTATGCCCTTGGGTTCTGAATTTAATCATGTTTTGGGATCTACCCATTACCCAACCTTAATCTCCCCAAAAGAAATACAAACCTAACATGGATCTGAAGAAGAGTGAAGATATACAAAATATAACCTAAAAAAAAAAAGTTAAAAGAAACCATAGTAGAGATATAAAAAGAGAGAGGGAGAGATGAACCAAGGTAGGTTCGGTCTGGTGATTAAGAGAGAACCGAAAATTGGAATAGTGAGATATGGAGAAACTGAAAGTTGGAAGGAAGAAATCAGTACTGTCTCTCTAAAAGAAAAGAGATTAGTATTGTTTCTCTCTCTCTCTATTGTTTCTCATGACTCCATGACTGTTTCTCTCTATTATTTGATGTACTTGCAGGCAGTAGATCAGTACTCGTGTATTACATATCTCTCGATTATTGAACTAAAACAACCTAAGAGCTAGCTTTATTTCTGGATTTTCTTTGTATGGTTATTATTAGGAAAGAAGAGATGAAGATTAGGTAGCGATATGTAATCAAGTTAATTTTTGGACTAAAAAAGAAAAATTCCCTATAGCATATTTACAAAAATATGGATTCCCTAGAGATTTTATTCCCTAGAGACTTTTCTTTATTCCCCAAAGCCTCGAGCTATTTTAATTGTGTTAAATTCATTACGTGACCCTAAACCACAAATCTTCGATAGAACCAATAAGTACCCAACACTGAAATTTTCTTTTTTCGTAAGTTCAAGTTCGCGATCCTTATGTTATAGAACTAGAACCGTTAAAAGTCAAAGTCGTAACTTTTAAGTGATTCTAGATAAATGAGATATCTAAACCCTAAACCTATCTGTTGACACCCATAGTCGTTCTACTTGGGACATACAACTTTTTTTTTTGATGAAAGTGGGACATACAACTTGAAACCTTAACCAGTTAACCTGTTAACCATATAATCTTTTACAAGGTATACATCTTATAACATTGTTCAGATTCCAATGCAAAAAAAAAAAAAAATTCTTCGGATTTAGCTACATGTGTTGGGGAAGATTTAATTTCCGAAGCTTAACTGAATCAAGACTAGGTCATTTAAACCTGTAGGGTAAAAATTAAGTTGCGTGTCCCTAACTAAACATGTTTCTGTATACTGAGAAAATTTTGAAGTTTCGAAAATCACAGGTACAGGCGTACAGCGATATCAAACCAAAAATGTGCCCCAACAGAGCAAAACTAGAGCATTTCTTAGACTTCAGGTAGTTTCTTCTCCAAGCCATATCTGAAATCTTACTCAAATTCGAAGTTGACTCAAGTCAGATTAAGTGATTGTCTGTATGTTACTCTTCTTACTGACTGATTTGAGTGGATTTTGGTTCTACTTGAGTAAGACGAATCAGACTCAAACCAGTGAGAAAAAAAAAACACCACCTTAGATGAGCTACTACAACAGAAAAACCGAGTCTAGAAAAGAGATAACACTGACGCTCTAAAACTAACAGAAAAACCGAGTCTAGAAAAGAGATAACACTGACGCTCTAAAACTCATCCAACGTGAAATTCCAAAGAAAAGAGAATTCTAGGATAGGTTCTCTACTATGAGCATAATAGGCTTAGTTCACAAACTCATCCTCAGTGATAAATATCTTCTGAAGAACAAAACATAAACAAAATAGACAAAAAGAGAGATATGTTCGCACTCTAATAAGGATGGTCATCAACCCGATCTCGTTCAATCCCCCATTGACCATCTCGTCCTCTCTCCGAGTATGAATCTCGCCGATAATCCACAGGTAATCCATTCCTCATTGGAGATCGGCTTCTCTCTCTAGCATCACGTGCAAACCTAGGACGGTGTGTAGCTGGTGGTGCAAGAGGTAGTGGTAGCGGAGGCGAAAGTGGACGTCTCTCATGCCTCATATCAAATCCTCGTCTTTCCCTGGGGAAGTTCTCCCTGTCACGATCCCTATGGTCCCACTCTGGATGCATTGGTCTGTCAAACTTTGCCCTGTCTCTGAAGTCATCTTCTTCTCGATAATCTGGTCTCTCTCTGCGAATGTGGTTATCTGGAAACCTTCCACCTCCTCCGCGTCTAGAGTGTGGTGGACCAGCTCCGAATTCTTTAGGTGCATCTCTAGCCCAAGCACGAGGTGGGGACCTATACCCGCGTGGGCCCCTACCTGGAGAACCGTCTAATGGTAAGCCTGAGAAGCGTCCTGGGCCGTAGTTCCTCCGTGGACTATCACGAGGTCCAAAGCGAAGCCTGTTGCACTTATTACAGTGCTCTCGACGTGCAAAGTTCAAGTTACCACATCTGAAACACAGTAAGCATTTAAATGAGTAGACCAACATAATCTCAAGATAAGAAAAACACAAGAGAAACTAGCCTCGAATAAAAGGATTCGACTTACGAGGGATCTGGGCAAATCCAATCTCCTTCCCTTGGAGAGACATTAGGATTGTTTCTGATCTCGCCTCTGAGAGGTCCAGACCCAAATCTTGGCCCATCAAAATCTCTTCCAGAGAACCTACCACCACCTCTTCCTCGACCATAAGGCGGTGATGAATCTCGAAATCTACCAGGACCTCTCCCACCTCTGAATCCACTACCATGATGTGGAGGACCAGAATGACCAAAGTCAGATCTGTAGCGATAATCAAACTTCCTACGACTTATAGGTGATCCAGAATCTGCACGTGTACCATGTCCTGAAATGCCGTCGACAATACTTAAGCGACCACAATCGAAATATGAACGGGAAAACAAAAATGAAAACCTAAGACCATCCGTTTATGAAACCAAGCACACAATCCTGTCGCAATGGCTGAAAGAGGTTGCGGTACCAGCTACCCAATTTCAGTTTCTCTCTCCATATCGAGCAAGAATGAAAGAAACAGAACGGCTTACTGTAGAACAATGTAATAAACCCAACAACCCAGTCAATGTCGTTTAACCACATGAGCAGTTTACCCACATTCCACATTATATGACCATAGTTATAAGCTCATTTGAACCCATTTTTACGGTATCCACTATAGCTAATAACTGATGAAACCTCAATTCAATGACAAATCCAATTTTCCTACATGCAAACTACAAATGCCACTGTTCCTTTAACAGTCACCCAGGTTTAAGCCTTGTGTATTAGCAAACATCAAACCAAGGGAGAGATTTGGCTAAAAAGTATACCAAACCAATGTAGTGGCACCCAGAACAGCATCAATTTTGTTCCAGACAATAACAGACAGACGAGATATTAGACACCTAGAAGTCAGTGAGAACCCAATACCCATAACAATTATCACATAAGTATATATTTAAGGATCTTCAGTAACCTGCACTTGTCTATATGACACCAACTGAAATTTAACAACTAAAAGGAACTTCTGAGATTGAAGAACAGTTGCTGCAGGCAGTGCAAAAGAACATATCGTTTATTACCCTTCCGGTTCTGTTAGATTTAGAGAAACCATTCTACCGTCTTGTTAAAGATAACCCTCACCGATAACAAAAACAATAACAGCTCAAAAACAACTACCACCCAATCAATGTTGTACCATTCGGACATTACCATTTTTGTGGGGTTGATAATGAAACTACAGCAATTATAATTACGTTAACTGAAATGCCAACACAATTCCCTCGTAGCAATGGCTTCAAGTAAAAAAACCAAGTTCATTCTGCTACATCGGAATCAGTATCCAAATAATAATCTTTCCAGTCTTGAGTTCAGACTACTACCTAACGATCTACACTGAATACCAACAAAAACTTGCTAATTAGCAGAGGTCAATAATAAGAAGAAAAACAAACATCCCAATATATATTCACCCACTTTACGAACTCTAGAAAGTAGGTATTTTGCAGTAAGAGTTTCAACCATCTAAGAAGAAACCTAACTCCAAACCGCTGCTCCAGTAAAGTTTTGACCAAACTAAATCACAGGGAATTCCACGAAAAATTACTTGCTCAAAATTTGGAGTTGTTGATAACCACACACAACCATGGCTACCAAACTCCATCTTAATGACAACAACCCCAGCTTAAATTGAACATTATCAGAATCCTAACCTACCCGCTTATTACGCCGTTTTCAAGTGACGAATCCTACATCTAGGTTAAAAGGTATGCAATCTTCTCCTGGTTGATCATCTAGTGATCACCCCAAAAGCCTTCCCACATTTTGCACGACCTAGTGCTATTAGCATTCCTAAGTTGTAAGAGCATAATCCGTATAAGTTATAAACCAGTCCTGCATATTGTGAATGGTAACGGATCTGTACCAGTCAGTCACTATTACCACAGCAGTTCAACCCACCGAATGGTTGACCATCATACTTAAGACTATGCATACTTTTTCGTTTCATCCACAGTCTTATATATTGAAATACAGTGTCCACATTTATCCCATTAATAAAACCCATACCCAACCCATTCAACGAAAAGTCAATTTTCCCTCCCAATCACCCACTCAAACATTATTTCCTCAACAACAAGGTCTGCACCAAGCAACTTTGAAAGCTGTAACAAACAACAAGAGAGTTTGTCCTCAAATCTAGATCGTTTTCTGTTAAGGGTTAGACCAACACGTAGAATGCAGGCAAGAAATAAAAAGTTATGCTTCATTAAAAAAAGTACAAATCTCTAAAAATAATCCAATATCAAGTGCAGAGAACCCATACATCCTTAGAGGGTGTGGCATCCATCTTGCTATACATTAATTAGCATAATAAGTATGGTGAGACAGATGAAAAGAAATTTCACTCAGACTAATTATAGCATAAATATGGTACCTTCAATTTACTAGTAATTCTAATAGAAAATAGCAGTTGATTAATTAACTAATTAATCAATAAATGTTTCAATATTTGGTAGATGCGTGAGCCTCGAGGTGTGCCTCAAGGCGATTCGTTCTGTTCCCACAGAGATTTACGCATCTATAGACAAAAAGTGAAAAAGACTACTCCTATATCATGTTAATTTTTTAATAAACTCATCTATCAACCATTTTTTCGACCACAAAAGACGAACAAATTCAAAAGAAAAAAAGTTTGCAATTTTTAAAACCACCTATATGCGGAATCAAATTCTACCGCTATACAATTTTTTTCAACCACTACAAAATTGAACGCCTGTGGACAGAAGCAAATGGAGTACAATTGACAAGCGTTGCTAATGAACATCATGATCGGTACCTCCTTACTAGAACTAGAACCGAAAACCCACAAATAGAAGGCAGATGTATTTACCTGCCCTCTATTTCAAACCTAATCATGAGCAACAACTAAACCTAATCATGAGCAACAACTAAACCTAATCAAACCAAGCAGGCAAATAGAATAAAACCATTGACTAAATAAAAATCATCTTCTACTGAAACAACCAGGGTTTGGGACTTCATAAAGATACATCTTTTTAACTTCAGGGTTTCAAAGGGATCTGCTAGTAACAGTTATTTTACATGGTAGAACCAATCTTCGAGCTTGATTATTTCAAAAGTAAAAGTAACAACCCTAACCATATATTCTAGGGTTTAGTAGAAAAATAAAGAAAAAAGAGACTAACCATAGTTGTCATTGAAACGGTCATGGCGAGAATACGGAGGAGGTTCACGACGGACCTCCCCTGGTTCGTAATCGCTACCGCCTCCACCACTCTCAGCTGGCCGAACAACCAAGCTACTCAGGTGATGCGGTGGTGGTGGTGTCGTTGACTGATCTCTATCCCGTGAATCCATCTACGACCGGATTCCTGATATCTCCCTGACTTCGTCGTTTGCTGGTATCTTTCCCGACCTAAAAAAAAAAGTGAACATTTGAAACCCTAATTACCCAAATAATGACTCCAGCTGAGTCTTGCCATATTGGATTCCACAAACACGTGGCGGGTCACCTCGTCCAGTCTTTAGCTTGCTCGTAGGGCCTCCTAGGGATGGGAAAAAAGCCCAAAGCCCATTCAACCCGAGTCTTAGGGGTCTATGGGCGACACCCCGTATTCGAGTGTCAGAGCAAGTCCAACGGTGGGGGGAGGGGGCCTTATCCCCCCACCTCCAACCACAGTCGACCCTTATTGAGGGTCGGCTGAACAGCCCCATATGACCGTTGGGAAGGTGCCCAACAGTCATATGGGGGGCCTGATCTGGCCGTTGGAGCAAATCCAACTGTCAGATTTGGGTTCAACCCTTATGAATAGGGTTTGTACCAAAACAATCCCTCATTTCAACTCTTTCTTTATCTCCTTCAACTTCTATCTCTTTCAATTTGTTTTCTCCAATATTTTCAATCTTCTTCAATGGATCCCTTAAATGATAATGATTTGTTTAGCCAAAGTTTTATGGATCTCATTCAAACTCCCGGTTATCACTTGTGTCAATTAGAAAATGATGAAACTTTTGATGATTCTTCACGCGTTCCCTCAACAGTAGATGAAACTTTAGATGATTCTTGCGAGCAAGAAGGCACGACTTCAAGCAAGAAAGCTAAACGGGTTGCGTATACAGGTGATGAAGATATTATACTTATTAATTGTTATTTGAAAATCACGTTTGATGTGGTTGTCGGAAATTGTCAGAAATATGAAGTATTTTAAAATAACTGATGAATTTAATTCAAATGCAAAGTCTTAACGCAGAGTCAAGAGTTGTAAATCTCTTTAATTTTTCTATTGCTTTTTAGTCGTATTTACGTAGATTTAAATTTGTAATCAATTGTTAGTTTGTAATCAATGTTACTTTAATCGAATTATTTAAGTAAATTGAGAAATTAAAAATCAAACTTTAAGACCCCAAGAGAGCCTGGGGTTGGAGCTGAATTTTAGGGGTTGAGCTGAGGCTATAAAATTTGGGTGAAAAAGTGGTTTTAAGGGCACGAGACAGTCCCTGGTTGGACTTGCTCCCATCCCAGTTGTCCTTTCACCTCAATCTCCTTTTTGTCTTTTCAGGATGTCGTTTGGGAAGTAAAAGTAAAAGTTATTATACTTCTAGTAAAATTTCGATAAAATGAAAAGGAGCGCTGCTAAAAGCATTCGCCCAAAATGCTATAAGCGGGTGGAGTTTTTCTTGACTCTAATCAATAATCATTAACCCGAACTTTTTATAAGCACCCAGTCAACTAATTTGGGTAAAGTTCGCCTCTATCTTTTTTATCTTCTTCCAAATTTTTCTTTTCAAAACCCTAGCTAAATGTGCCTTACTGGACACAATCTCCACCCCTAACACTTACTGGCGGCAACTCATATCTTTTCTCTGTGTAATCTTTTAATCCAAAATAGTACGTTTTCTACTCGAAACTTCCAGTCTTTTATGATATTTTTTCTTTTTGGTATATTAATGTTGTGATATTGTTAAACACTTAAACTAATGGAGGATTGTAGATGATGGAGGTGATGCGGATAAGGCTGGAAAGAAGAGGAAGCGTCTTGAAGCTAAAATCGATGAAGAAGTAAATCAAGCAAAAAAAAACGTGTAATTTTATTTGTTGTTACTTCGTTCTTCTATCTATAATATTCTATCGAATATTAGTTGTAAATCTTTCTGTTCATTAACGAAGAAACATGAATTTGGAGTACACTAATTGAACCTAGAACAAAGCAAATGAATCAAATATCTACCTCTGGCCTTGAAAATGATTAATGATAAAAAAAACACAGAATCGTCTGTAACAACATTCTTTATTTAAATTAAGTTGTTGTTCATTGCTCTTTCGTTTTACCATTTTACTTATTATATATATTTGTTATATCATTGTACTGAAGGACGATAGCAAATGTGCGATTAATGATAAAGCTGGTTAAACCTAACATAAAACAAACGAAGGACATATCTACCTTTGACTCCTTGAATATAATCAATGATTTAAAAACCCAAAATCGTTTGTACTAACATTTTTAGTTAAAGTTTGTTGTTGTTCGTTGCTCTTTCATTTTACCATTTTACTTGTTATATATGTTTTGTTATTTCAGTGTACTGGAGGAGGGTAACAGTAAAAGGACGACAAATATCAGAAAGAAATGTGCGACTAATGATAACACATACATTAGAAATATATAAGGTCATAAAAGGTACGCTGACAATATTTATACTCGTTAGCGTATGTGGAAATAGATAAAAGAAGATATTTGTATCTTCTTCCATCTAACAAAAAGGGTTATTTCCCTAATAGCCCCCCATTTTGTGACATGTTTCCTGCCTAGCCCTCAATTTTCCGGCCAGCGACCTTCAAACATTAATTTTTTTTTATTTTTAAATTCTCCTCTCTCTCTCTCTCTAAAAAAATGTTTTTTTAACTCTCCCCTCGCCGAATCTAGAGAGAGGGGAGAGATTTAAATTTTTTTTAGAGAGAGAGGAGAGTTTAAAAAAAAAAATCATGTTTGAAGGTCGCCGACGGAAAATTGGCCGACCGGCGACCTTCGTCGTGAAGATGATGAGGTGGCGATAAGATGAGGTGGCAGAGAGAGGCGATGAGTTGGATGAGAGAGAGGTGATGACTAGTTAACGGTGTTATAACGGAATCTGAAAAAAAGGGGTCATCTGGGTATTTTTGATAAAGTAGGGGTCTAGACAGGAAACCGGTCACAAAGTTGGGGGCTATTAGGGAAATAGTTATTAAGAAAATAAAAGAATTCAATTTTGTCCTAATCACATATCATAATCCTAATCATATTAATTTTGTCCTAATCACATATCCTAGTCACATTATTTTCGCATTAATTATGTCCTAGTCACATTGATTTGTTTTGTAATATAGATATCCCGCAGTTGACTTTTACATTTTATCTTAAGGGATATTATGGTATCCACCCGTTTTTACTTTACACATTCATTTACTCTTTTTAAGATTGCTTACATTTAGATGTTGAATGGTTAGGATGTCTTACTCAAGGTTTTGTAAATAGTTTTCTACGTTCTTTACGCTTTATGGATCTCAGTGGTTTTCTTAAGGTTGTATTTAATAGACATTTTTCAAGGGAAAGAGAAAGACAAACACATCTAAAATATAAATCAAAAGTTATTTAATAATTTTTTTGGCTCGTCAATGTTATATTTGATTGAAAAATGTGATTATATTCTTGATTTGTTGAATACTATTGTTTTCCATTGCACTGAAATAATATTTTATACCTATTTTTACGGGAAAGGTTAGAGAAGTGGACCCTCGTACGAGTTTCTTCTTGTTAATATCAGGACGTTGGACTTTTAGATTTACGGGCAGTGATCAACAAATCTGTGGGGTATTTTTGTCGGAACCGAGTGCCAAAGAGATAAATTAGAAGAACCGACCAGTTCTATGTTACGGGTTGAATCTGATAATAAGAGCAGTCGAGGAGAATAAATAGAAAAAAGTTATTAAAAGGCAAGCATAACAGCTTCAAGTTGAATTTGTAGAAGCCAAAATTTACTAATCTAAACAAGAGATTAATCTTGGTGATTAATCGAGATGAATTGACACGATAGAAAATAGAAATCTGTAAGCTCTTGATATTGAAGATAAACAAAACCCACAAAGAATATTAAAATAATCTTTAAGTCGGTATACCATGTAAAATTATAAAACTTGTACAAAAGTAGAATTAGAGAAAAAAATATTTTGTTGATCTGTTTTATGTGTATCTATAAGTGTTACTTTATAGGAAATTTACAAATTTAGAACATATATAATTTATATAAATGAAAATACTTAAACCTGAAACCCCTAATAGTGGCGGTGCCCATGTCTATAGGCACCATGCAGTTATCTCAATAGAAGTGAGATACATAAAGCAGTAAGAGCATCTCCAATGCAACACTCAATCTTAGATCTCGGAGTACCACTTAGGATTTTTAGAATTTTTTCTTAAAAATCCTCTCCAATGCAACACTCTATTTGGATCTCCAAGAGTCTAAGATGACGTGTCGAGGGTGTAATAGAGATATCTCAATAAGACACTCTATTTCTAGAGTGTCCTTTTGAGATATCTCTAATTGTCCAACTCATCAATATTTAATTTTCAACCAATAGAAATCGAGTCTTCTATATTTTCCAAAATAATTAATTATTTATTTACAAAAATAACTATGCCACATAAGTAAATAAGATAAGTTTAGAGTTTTGCATTGCAGACAAAAAATTGAGGATCTCTATTAACGCCACATAGGAGTGAGAATCTCAAATGAAATTTGTCACATAGGAGATTCTTTTGCATTGGAGATGCTCTACGAGATCTAAAAATTCGTTTTGAATATTGCTGATAATCAAAGAAATTTTTTCGCACATGATAGTAGAAAATAAGGGTAAATCATGAAAGTGTTTACTGAAAATAGAGAGAAACAAAACCGTGATTTTCAATACGAGTTGGTTTCAAATGTAAGATCGTGGATCGGTTAAAATGGCAACTCGTATCTCTACTGTTGGATGAAGAAATCAAAGATGTGAATAGACAATTGTGAATATCTAGAATTGAATCAAACATCACGTTAAAAAAAAGTTACCGCTTAATTTTATTTTTTTTACACATGATACATCATGGTCAATATCTACAGATGAACCAAAAAATGTAGGAATTCCAAAATGAGTCCATGGGTATATAGACCAAAATAATGTTCAAAAAAGGTTTATGATCCAATCTTCCCAAAATATGGATATTTAGTCCTTTTACATTATGGACATAAAAACCCTCACTTTCTAAACACAGTACCGTCATGTTTCATGCTCAAATTTCACGCATTTTGGAAAGATAGATTTGGGATTTGGGCGTGATTTGGGGGATTTATTAGCAAAAAATGGATTGAAACAAATCATAATTTCTCTCTCCTCTAAACAGATTTGGAAATCAAATTTTCTCTTTCCTATTATCCGAATCAATCAAACACCAAAATCAAAATCCTAACCAAAACAAAACGCCATCACCACGGATATTTCCAAATCAATTTTCTCTCTCTTCTTTATAGATTTGGAAACCAAATCAATTTTTTCTATCTTGTTATGTAAAAATTTTTCGATTCAAATCAATTTTCTCTCACTTAACTTTCAGATTTGGAAAAAGTATATTTTCTGGGATCAATTTAGCGTGTCTTGGGGGTTAATATACAAAACATATATATATCACTTTCTCTCACTTAACTTTCAGATTTGGAAATAGTATATTTTTCTGGGAACATTAAAGCAACATTTGTTTTCGTTTTTACTCATACATAAATACATATCGAATACAAATTGCAAAACAAATACGTAAATTATGTGTTATTTAAGACGAGGAAATCATCATTTGTCATGTAAACAACGTAATTTATCAAATGTATGTGGGTCTTGTTCAATAAATTACACATAATTTCTTTTACATTACACATCGTTTACATTCTGTTAAAAAAAACGTACAAAATCTTCTTTGGTTTAAAAATGGTGCTCATCCATGTACTCTCCATTTGTAGTCTTGAGAAGGACAAACAACAATTACACTATATTGTCGAAGAGCATATCCAAATGCTTTTGCACCACCATGAAACAACTGATCAACTTCAGTAAATATTTTATCTGAGCCACCACGTTTTAGTTTCGTTGACTTACTTTGATTTGATGATTCCATTTGAAATTCCATATGTTACATCAAATGTACACACATAAATACACATACATTAAAAAAAATCATATACTGTATTATAAACTACATGTACAGTTCCGTAAATTATGTATAATGTTTGTCAAATTTTGACAATATTTGAAGGTTTTGAGTAGTTTGGTAAGCGTAACAAGGCTACTGTTTTGTGTGAAAAGTACGCGTAATGGTAAATAAATAATACATAATTTATGTGCACTTTTGGTAACTGTTTTGAGAAAAAAAATGACGAGAAATGTTGGATAAATTTTTCATACTGTATGAACTTTTGGTAAAATATTTTTGATATCATTGATAAAGTACGTATAATTTGTATGCTAAATACACATATATATTATTCAATAATAATAACAACTTACTGGAAATTTTGCGTAATGTACTGTAAAGTATGGGAATGTATCGTACATTACCTATATTGTATATTCTGTTATGAGAAACCGTACGGATAATCACCAGGTTCCAAAGTTGTACGGATGGATAAACTCGATCTGAAGAAATATCATAAACCATAGAAGATTAAACATAAATCTAAAGAAATATGATATTATCATTTAATGCAAACATAAAATATCAAATTTGAAGGAATGTTGAATAAGGAATAAACATCAAGATCTAAAATAGTTATGAAAATTTTAGAGAGAGAGAAAATAAACATCATACATTAGAAGTTAATGAATTAGTAAACAGATCTTATAGAATTGGATCATAAATCTGATATGATCCATAATAGAGCAACATAATCTGATAATTTAACATGAGAAACAATATTAGATCTTAACAATGGTGATTATAATGAATTTCACAGTGTCAAACCTGATAAAGGATGAATGTTTGCACAACAAACTAATGAAGATGAAACAAGATTTATGAGTTTAATGGAGATTTATTAAGTGAATCAGTTTTAGTGAGAGAAAATAAATTGTTTCTGTTACTGAAGATAATGAAGCTAAAATTACTTTGAATAGAAACGTGATTGGAGAGAGAGTGTGGGAGATAAAAATAGAACAAGATATTCAAGAATTTTGTTGGTAAATCAGTTCTAATACATGAGGAAGGTTATATTAGGTATTATGAATTAATAAATATTATAGGGATTTGTGCTTTCTCTCTAGATGTATACCAATGGACTAGATATCCATTTACAATACAGTATTATTTTAGTTTTCAAACCCTTAATGGGATTAGAGTGGACTAAATGTCATATTAGACCACGTTTTTTGGACTATTTTGCTTTCCCCAGAGCGCTGGTCTTACTTTATTGTGTTGGCACACAACCTACGTTACTTCTTTCTATGGATATTAACCTAACAAATACTTTATACACATACTATTTTTGAAGGTCAAAGGTTTCCTCGAACATGGATATTAACCTAAAATCTGCCAAACAATTTTGGGAGGTGTTTACGAGGGCAAATTGAGACCAGGGAGTAGGGGTGGGAATTCTACCCGAAAGCCTGATACCCGTCACGTTTACCCGCGCCCGACAATGTCCATGGACGCCCGCGCCCGAAGATGGGTACTACCCGCCCAGCCCGATGATTTTTCGTGGGCGGGCTCGGGTGAAAAGCTCTGCCCGCCACCCCGCCCATACCCGAGCCCGATATGCTCACCCGACGGGTGCCTATAGATGCCAATCACTTTGAGTGTCGATTATACTTCACTATAAAGGCCAAAGTAGATATAAGGTTTCTCCCAAGATATATAAACTACACATTGAAGCAACCCTAATAGTTTACCACATTGAATCTGAAAACTTCGGTAGCATAGAGAGAGAAAAAGAATCTACGTTATCTCTCTAGCCGTTTCTCTCTTATTTACTAGACCTTCTTGTGCCAACCTTCTTCTCTATTAAATAAGTTATTGGGATCATCTTCTTTCTCTATGTAGTGGTCAAATTTTAAGATTATTTTGATGTGAAGGAAGAACTAATGAAACATACAAAGACAAGAAAAAAAGTGGAAGACAACCAAGTCTCATGTTTGGTAATATAGATCTATATCAGTTGTTGATTTCTTATGTCACGGAATCTGAGTATTTCTTTCATTCTTTATTTATAAGTTTTGTGAAGATTTGGTATCAATTTGTTTAGAGAAGCTTATTTGAACAATATCAAATTTCTAGAGGTTCCTGATCTGGTAGAAAAATATCAGATAAAGAAACCCGATGCCCGATTTGCCCGAAGCCCGACTTGCCCGATGCTTTAGTGGGCTTGGGCGGGCTTTGATCATAGGAGATTTTAGAAAAGCCCGCCCGAATCCGCCCGAATCCGCCCGAGAACCCGAGTGGGCAAAGGAGAAACTTACCCGACCCGCCCGAGCCCGACTTAGAATTACCCGCGGGTGCCCATACCCGCCCGATTCCCACCCCTACCAGGGAGGGTTCAGCTAGTGAGCTAGCCAAGCAAATCTCTCCAAAAGCCGATCAACAAAATCAGATCCAACGGTTAATACTTTAGATTTCTAAACCAAAGTTATGCTCCAGACAACAGCGAATCACCATCGTATTAATTTCTTATAATAAATGGTGGAGATTGCTTGGTGATCAGTCACTTTTTTGGAGAGAGAAGAAGTCCCTCTCTAACCGCCACGTATAGAAAATATTTTAATACTTAAGAAGCTTACTGTTGTTGTAAACTAGGGTACACAGTAGTCGAACAATTCTCCATCTGACGAATAAACTAGAGAGTACAGTCAGTTCGAGTGTATATTAAGTTTCTGAGTTTTGTGGGACCCATATGGGTAAACTTCGTCACTGACTCGATTCATGTAGTTCCAAAATAGCTTTTACTGTTTCCATCTTCCTTCTTTTTTGTAGGCCCAAGAGAGAGAAAAGGAGAGGGTAGCATGTAAAGGGAACTACTGTGACTAAAAAAGGGGCACCAAAAAATTCAACATTTTTAACGTGCGTGAACAGATTGTAAAGATTCATCATGAACTTCATCCCTTCAATTTTTGTCCTCTTATCTAAACTCCCTTTCATCTTCGTCCTTTTAACCACAACCATCACCACCAATAGTAGGCGGGACCAAAACTAAAATCCGTCATGGACGTAAGTATGTTAGAGAGCCCACAAACACCAGAAAACCCAAAGACAAGTTCGAACTGACCGTCCAGATGAAAGAAACAGGCGGGGTTCAAGTTGTGGAGGGAGGGCTACTAATATCTCGTTCAACGTCAACTCGTTAGTAGTTGTCCGACATGACCCGCTTATTGATGTCTGCCCATCGAAGAATGGATAGGGAATAAAGTGGTTTAATCCCACAGTTGAAAGAGAAAACAAACTTTTGGATGGCGTAAAGACATCTTCCTTTTATATACGAGCGCGAACCGTCCGATACACGATAAACCTGAAAAATTTGACGAGCTTTGTTGGGTTTTGGACGACTGGTTTTTCATAATTATTCGTACGAGTTCACCTGATAATCATGATGGACATAAAAATAAGTGAATTAACAACATCGCGCTGGTACTCAGAAGAACTTTCATGAAATGTCATAGGCGTAGAGCGAAATCATGGAGTTTGACCTTTTTCCAGAAACGTCTTACCAATTAGTGAAACCAATCTCGTACAGTAAGATTTCACCTTTCTTTACAAAATTTCAGAATCCAAACTGGATTCTATTTTGGTTTGACCTCTTAATAGTTCTGTCCATTGTCGCCAGCATAACCATCTTCATCTTCTCCCTCTCCTTTCTCCTTCACCTTCATCTGACTTTTATCTCTAGCTCCTCTCAGCTCATCCTTTTTCCTCTCTGCCGTCAACGGTAAGGCGTATCCTTCCGTCTGAAAAAATACCAAGAGGATTGATGTCCCTACAAGACACCGGTGCCCGTTTACACCAGGTGGGTGTCCCTTTACACTAAGTTGAGGTCCGTATACATACCGCCCAAAGGGAGAGATGAACCAGAATGACTTTCACGGGCACATAAGTAAATAACGCCGATAATCTCTGAAATGTGAAAAATCTTCGCATTTCTTGTTTCTCACTCATAACTTTTTCAGTTGCTTCTTCAGGTAAAAGGAGATTCAGAGATCCTTTAACACAGGTTAGAACTATCTATTACTTCATCTCTCTACCTTTTTTGTTAACATTTTATCAGAAAGAAAGAGAGAAAGAAAGATTGAAGGTTTTGATTCGATTTAACTTCCAAGTTAATTTCGACGGATTAACCTCACATTTCGCTTAGTTGTTGTTAATCTTTTGTGATGATTTAATTAATGATTTCGGTTCTATCTGTTTTATATGGAAGAATCTTTCATTATGAAGTTAGTTCAGAAAATTAATTGATTTTGGATCGTAATTTCGCGCCAAAATTGATTGATTAGGTAAAAACTGAGATCCATGCAGTTAGGTTTACGTTTTATTATTTGATCATTCGATCTAAAAATTTTAGATCTCTATTTTATATCTCTCTATATATTTATTAGATCTGAACATTTTTATGATAAAGTGAAAAAGAAAATCAGATTTGATGTTTATTTTTATGTGTATTTGTCGTTTTTATTGATTCAAAGTTAGATATGTTTCTGAAATGTGTATTTAACGAATTGATTCTTCAGATGTGTACTTTGGTGTTTATTATTATCTTATTGATATATAATGGAATGGTGAATTTTGTGGTTTATGGCAGAGTGTGGCTTCAACAGATTTACGCATTAAAAATTTTGGGCGGAAAAATTGATTATTTAAAGTATGCGGGCACGTCAAACTCTTCGTGAAGCTTTCTCGACATACAAGCGTATGTCATCGAAAGAGTCGACAGATGTTGATGATAGAGATGCTGATTTAGGTACTCAAACTGCTTTAGGCTTGGTACCTATTGTTTTCGATTGATTATGGACTGAGAAATTAGAATCTGAGTTAAAACTCGGAATCTATAGGAAAGTTTTTATCGTAAGAACTTAAGATTTGATGCTTTTAATGTGAACTTCAACTGCATTGATTTTGATCTGTAATTTAATTCGATCAGATACTTTCTATAATTAATTGCAATTCAAAATTGATAGTAATTATTCTTGGTCCAACTAAATTGTTATGTGTTTTAGATCATGTCCAGGACAGTCTTGGTAAAGAGACTACAAACCCGTCATGGAAGCTTTCTTTCCCGCACATACTTACAGCAACCATTTCTTCGTTCTTATTCGGCTACCATCTTGGGTATGTTTAGTTTTTTTATAAGTCAATTATACTATTCTTCTGTATGACTACAACGTCTATTACATGTATGATTGAGAGTGATATCAACTGTCTTTGCTTTTGTTTTACACAGAGTAGTTAATGAGCCACTTGAAAGTATTGCCTTGGATCTTGGTTTTAGTGGGAATGCATTGGCTGAAGGTACTGCTGGTGATGGATTTAGTATCTTATTTATTCAATTTCAATCATCATTTTCTGATACGTTTCTTTTCTTAAATCTTAAGGTTTAGTAGTAAGTACATGTCTGGGTGGTGCTTTTGTTGGATCTCTCCTTAGTGGTTGGATCGCAGATGGAGTTGGGCGCCGTAGAGCTTTTCAGTTGAGTGCTTTACCAATGATTGTTGGGGCTTTTGTGAGGTAAATTTATACACGCAACAAAGTAAATGTTTAGTTAATTTGTGAAATATGAGCTATGTTCAAGAGCTTCACTTATTTATTGAATTTGTTAGAAACACAAATACATCAAAACATGATGAACTAGGGCTTTTGTTCGGAGATGGCAGTCTTTTTACAACGGCCCCCTCGTAGATTGGCGGGTCTCTACATTTGAACAAAGATGGAACAACTTACTATAGAATTAAGTGATTCTGTTTATTTTGTCTCTCTTAGGTAAAGGTTCTTTCTCCCTTCCCCTGCTGTGTTCGGGAGGGGGGTCAGTCTGAGTTTTGTGTTCCGGGGATACATGACCTTGACTAAGATATTTCGTATTTGCTTAAAAGACTTCAATAATACTCCAAACTTGCTGAAAATTAGTTAAGTAGTTATTTTTTCTCCTGCTTTTTGAAACCAAAAAACTTAGCCAGATTTTATAGTTGACTCGAGTCATCTAAAAGTTTAAGTGTCCTCAAGCAAATAATGTTATCGTAGCTAGGGTAAAGAACCAGTAATTTTGCAGTTTTAAAAAGTTTTTAATCAACAATGGCCGAAGGTATGTAATTGTATCTAGTTTGTTTAATTTTCCAATGTAAGACGTTATAGTTATTTCTCATTGATATTTGAGTCTATCACAAGCTTCTTAGAGAGATTTTCTTTGACATGTATTTTGCAGTGCTAGAACACAAAGCCTGGAAGGCATGCTTCTTGGGAGGTTACTAGTTGGAACAGGTATGGGCCTTGGTCCATCAGTTGCTTCATTATATGTGACTGAGGTATGATAGATGGTTGAATTTTGGAAGTTGGCTTGATTCTTAATTAAACGTGGAACTATTGCTTCATTATTAATCTTGTCTTGTTTGTGGAATCAGGTTTCACCTTCTTTCATAAGAGGTACCTATGGGAGCTCTATTCAAATTGCGACATGCCTTGGACTTATGTCCTCTCTGTTGATTGGAATCCCGGTCAAGGAAATAATGGGCTGGTACGGAACATGCATCGAATATATACCGTGACCATTGTTTACTTATTTTCTGTAGTCATATACTGAGTGAGTACTAATGGTAACCTTCCAATAATGCTTTTAGTTTCTAATTCTTTGTGCTTAGGTGGCGAGTATGTTTTTGGGTATCTGCTGTTCCTGCTGCAATATTGGCTCTCGCTATGGAATTTTGCGCAGAGAGTCCACAATGGCTTCATAAGGTTAATATTTTCACTTGTCATTTCTTCCAAGAAATGACTATTTTCCTCTAATCAACATGTTCCCTGTCTATTATTCTGCATTCTCTCTCTATCATAGGTGTCTTCCTGTTTTTTATGAGCGCCATTTCTTATTAAAATTAAAGATAACAACTATATGATCAGTTGGGTAATGAATGGTATGCTTTCATAGAACCAGTGAATTACGAATAAAACAATTAAGAACAAGCTACTATCATAGTTAACGTTGTTCTTGCTCTCAGTGACTGGGCTTCGCCTGACTATACCCAATTTTTAGCCATTTGTGTCTTTTCTTCTTAATGATTTTTCCATTTATATGCACCCCGTGAAAGATTTAATGTTTCATTTTTGGTACGTAGAGAGGAAGATGCGCTGAAGCTGAAGTTGAGTTTGAGAAGCTCTTGGGAGGATTGCATGTCAAATCTGCAATGGCAGAACTATCAAAGTCAGACAGAGGGGATGAATCAGATACTGTAAAGTTCTCAGAGTTGATGTCTGGCCGTCATTTCAGAGGTGTCAAAATGACCTCTTTCATTCATTTATCTGTTTCTAAGACACTGTTCTTTTGCATGCTTTTGTTCTATTTGGTTAAGTTCGTTTCATTTACAATTTCTTTTGGCAGTTGTTCTTATTGGGTCGGCTCTATATGCTTTACAACAGCTATCAGGAATAAATGCTGTATTCTACTTTTCCTCAACCGTCCTTAAAAGTGCGGGGGTTCCATCAGACGTAGGAAACATCTGTGTAGGACTCGTAAATTTATCTGGTATGGGAACTTGATCTTTGCTACTTGCATGTGTCCGATGAGATTCCTTTTACTCCTTATTGATTTGTAATTGTTTGCAGGATCGATTGTTGCAATGATGTTGATGGACAGATTAGGAAGAAAATTGCTTCTTTTGGGAAGCTTCTTTGGCATGGTAAAGCCACTATCTATAATGATCTCAAATATAACATATCTGAATCTTCCGTAGATCGTAACTTCGTTGAATAAATCCACACGTTTTACGGGAGACTGTTGTAAGTCACGGAGTCAGAGCTAAAATGATTATATGATTATGTTCTTTCTTTAATCATATAACCTAGAGATTGCTCATACCCAACAAAGAGAAACAAATTAATATCTTATGTATGTATCTATGCAGTTGGGGCCGGATCAGCTAACCCGGGATCCCGATTCCCATAATGGGATCAAGCCGAGGTTGCCTTGGGATCCGTGACCATTCAAACTATGAATATATAATTTCTAACATTTTTATACATACATCATATATAAAATTGACTGGGGCGATTGTCATTGGATTGGCTCAGTCTAGCTCCGATCTCGACCTGATCCACAAGTTACTATGGCGATCCCAAGTCCCGACTCCCAAGTGCACATATATATGTATAATATTCTCTGAGAGAAGATCCCGAGCCTCCCCTCCACCACTACAAACACGCGCACGCACCGACACACACCTTGTTCCGATCTTTTAGGCTATCTCCAATTCATTTGACGCGTCAAAGTGAACTCTAGCAGACTGGGTTGTTCTCCTTGCTTGAATGGGATGATATTCCACATCTAAGGGCAGATCAGATTAATTGGAGTGACCAATGAGTACTGCCGTTGCTGCAGAAAACTCAAAAGCTTTCATAATTTACAGTCTATCTTCCTCGACTTTTGCTTGAATTTGAACCCACTGACTCTTTAGTATATGCATTCAATTGTTTCAGGCGGTAGCTATGTGCATCCAGGCTTCTGCATCAAGTTTTCAGGTAGCAGGAGCAGGGGCTTACTTATCTGTTGGTGGGATGTTACTGTGAGTAATTATCACCTTGAGTATCTTTAATATGTCAAGAACTGATAGCTGAAATGCACTTCCAGACTTGGATTTACACATCCAATTTATATGCCAACACATATTTTTGATGTATACCAGTTGACTGTTTTCTATGGGAGACTGCTGGAACTGTTAAAATTTGTGAGGGAGATGGGTGGAACCCGGATAGTTATATAGCTTACTTTAGTCTGGTTTTTTCATGACAATATGTCGATACTATTAACAATATTTAAGTGAAACACAATTTAGCATTGTTTTTTAGGACATTAAAACATTTGTGTAGTGTCGGCAAGGACAGAGTGGAAGTTTTAGCACGAATTTTGCAAATATAAAATGAAGCACACCTATCTCTAGAAAGAGTTAGAAATAAGTCAGATAACTGTGATTTGCAGATTTAGGTGGTGTTTTAATTTCCCATTGTCTGCATACGACTCGTCTGACGCATCTAAATCTGAATATTCTGGATCAAATAGACCCAAATCAACCCGAGTCAGAAATTCAGACGAGCCAGACAAAAACAAACAATCTAAAATATGACTCGAGATAAAGACTACCTTAGGAGCTGATTCTTAATTGTGTATGCAGGTTTGTCTTGATGTTTGCGCTTGGAGCTGGTCCAGTCCCGGGTCTTCTCCTACCAGAGATTTTACCCAACCGACTGAGAGCAAAGGCTATGTCAGTTTGTTTGGCAGTTCACTGGGTATTCTTTTGCTCGCTTTCTTATTTTATATATATATTCCAATTTTATCGCCTGTTACTCAAGTAGTTTGGTTCGGCACTTGGGAGGCACTCAGCGAGAAACTCGGCTACTTCCATTTAAAAGTTACATATATAAAATAAATAGAAAAGAGGCAAGAAGCAAAGGAAATGGGCGGGGGAACTCAACTCTGTTCCCGTTACGCTAACCTAGTTCGGGCAGCCCCGGAGCCGACTTGAGAGCCCGGACCTCTAATTAAATTTGCATGATTACTTTATGCCTACGGATTTCAAACATTTTGCCCTCCAACTTACCCCTCAAACCAGTGAAATTCAAAGCCTTGTGACTTGACCTGTTTATATTGAATTCGCTGAAATGACATGTTGGGTCTGATTGGTAAAAGGGAAAAAAAGGGCCTCTCAAAACAGCAAGAAAGAAAAAACAGAAGGGCCAAAAGGAACTGTTTTATTTGATCAAGTAATTTTTGTTTGTGATGGTTTCGCTTATCACTGTTTTATGTTCTCACTGCTCGAACTTAGGATTAGGACTGTACTTTTTGTTCTTATGTTCTCTTTTTCAAATTCATGAACTCTGACTCCTCTCTTATCTTCGATTCTGTTTGTTTTTCAGGCTGTAAATTTTTTCATAGGACTGCTGTTCTTACATTTGCTGGAGAAACTCGGTCCTCGAATCTTGTACTCCCTGTTTGCTTCATTTTGTTTGACGGGAGTATTTTTTGTAAAGAAGAATGTGGTGGAAACAAAAGGAAAATCTCTGCAAGAAATCGAGATTTCGCTTCTTCCACCAGTATAGAGAGGTACTTCCTTTCAATCCGATAAACGTATGATTATTTCTTAAATCCAATCTATTATGAGAACCTTACAGAGTTTTTCAATGGTAAATAAAGTTTCATAAGATAACTTTCAGCAAACTGTTTTATTGTTGAACTATAGAACCTTTAAAACGGCCCGAGTTCTGATTCTTTGTAAGATTTTCTGAGTTTCTGGAGAACAAACTCGGCAAGAGTTCCCCAAAAATCACAAAATCTTCAAGATGAAAGGATTAGAAACAATATTTCTGAAATATATGGTTCCATCCCTGATGCATTCCGTCACATCAGATTAACATTTAAGAGAAAGAAACACACATTGTAAATGAATGGTTGTCAGCCCTTACGGTTCTGTTCGTAAACCTTATTTCTTCCATTCATTGTTTGTTTGATTCACAGGTACGTTTAGGTAAATCCAGGATCATTTTTTCCTCGAGTAAGCATACCGGTCTGAACAATTATCTTCAATTTAAACTGTTCACTTTGTCCAAATGATTGGTTTGTTCGAGAAATTTCTGCAGAGACATCAAAACGACAAGTGCTTTCTCGACAACACGGAAATGTAAATTCTGAGAGCTTTTTATCTTAGCAAAAAAAAATTCCGAGTCGAAAATTTTAGTTTTGAATTGTTAGTATACTGCATATATCCAAATTTTATTTCAGTCTATTAGATTTATAGAAATAAATGCATTTTACCAATGTTTTCTAACAATTCTATTCAGTCTGAGCCGTACGCCTAACTTTGGTCAGAGTCTTGATGTGGTTCGTTATGTTACTGTTGTCTTGTATCTATGAAAGGGGTTCCTCTCCTTCTTGAAGAAACAAAAAAACAGGTTTAGAGAAGTGCTATGTGTACAGATGTGACAAAGACGTCCGAACTACAAATATGCATTTAGGCGGGTGATTTAGGACCATTGGATGCTGAGATCGTTGACAATCTCGAGGCGATGTAACAAGCATCCATTATCCTTGTTGAGTTGGAACTTGGAAAAACATGTACAGACTATTTTTTGTTTCAGACTATTATGGCCTGCACATGTAGAAATTTTTATGGGTTTATGCGTGAAGGCATAGATATCGGGATCTTTTATAATCTAAATACCATAAGAAATTACTACTTCAAAATTTCAACAAAAAAAAAATAGACTTTAAAAGGATTCAATCCTACATTCTTATGACATCAGTTTTGCCACGTAACTTACTAAATAAAATGTACTGACCTGGGCTTTTTGTCAGTCCGCAAATAAAAGATTGCACATAAAAAATCTTCTCTGGTTGCTCTAGGATTGGTTGAGGCATTGCCTAAGATTTCAAACTGATCAGTCCGAGACTTGGCCTAAGCTTTCAGATTGACATGGCCTAAGCTTTCAAACTGATCAATCCGAAGCCATTGGCTAGGTCTCGTACTGACCAGGCTGAAACCTCTTGGACTGGTCAGTTTGAAACCTTCCGAACTGGTCCTGTTTTGAGTTTCGGACAAGTTGATCCGAAATTTTTATACCCAGGTGCCAATAGATGTTTGAGGTCAACACATATTGATTTTAGTCAATCTCCTCCCCTGGTGCTAACAACAATTTTTCAGGTGCTTTTAGCTCCCCCTTATGTGAAGGAGGGCAAAAGCCGTTTTTTTTAGTGGTATAAAAAAAAACTTAAGTTACATGATACAAATACTTAAGTTATTCCGAATTTATGAAAATTTTCTTTCATACATCGTGGAACATTGGTGGACGCGGGAGGATGTTTGAAATGTCTCAAACCAATGTCCCAAATATTGGGAATATTTCCATTGTATTAACTTCTAAGTTAATGACCCGTATAGTAGGGGACATTTCAAATGTCTCCAACTAATGGCCCATACATTAATGGACATTTCCATCATATAAAAAAAAAGGACATTTCCATGTTCACCGACATCTTCTATCTCCATGTTCTTGGTTTCTTGACTTTTTTTCCCTTCAAAGGCTATTCGGAATATTGTTAGAAGCTGGGTCACCTTGTTTTGTGATGGTAGTATCTACTTGCTATCTACAGTGAGGTCGTCGAACAACTAGATTCTCAACAGGAAGCAAGATCCCAGGTTTAATATTCAAATTAGACTTTGAGAACCTTTTAACATGGCTAACCTTATCTCAGTCGTCGCTGGATTCTCGATCCTTAATTATCAAAGGAAAGACTTATGGTTTCTTTACAAATGCGCAAGAAGAATTCGTCAACGAGATTCTCTTTCACCTTTTCTTTTCCTTATTATCGGTGAAGTTTTTTCTCGACTCATGGATATAGCTGAATTGCTTATCGGCCTAATCTTATCTCAGATTTCTCGGTGAGTAAAAAAGGTACTCCGATTACTCACTTGCAGTTTGGCCATGACATATATAATTATCTTTCTCAAAAAGCTGAACTAAATCCAGTCCAAGAGCTAATCAAGAGAACCTCCATACCTTGGAATCCAATACTCAGAGAAAATAGCTAAGAAACTAGCCCCTTGGAATCTAAGAGTGGCGCAGGTTGATATTGACTAGAAGTGTCCTTGCTTCTATGCCCCTTTTATCTTCTCTATTCGTATTGGCGTTGCAAATAAATTGGAGATAATCTCGAATGGATTTTTTGTGGCGTTTGCAAACATAAATAACATTCCTATAGGTGAAAGTTGGATTGTATACAGTGTTAAATACATAATACATATGAGAGAGGCCATGTGACATAGACCATGTTCGTCTCACGTCAACATAATGTTATGACATATTTTACCATTTGAACTTGAAATGAGGTATTTTCCACCCGAATCTAACTATTTTTTGTTCGGCCTTTTTCACATTATTTGTTGTACATATTGGGTTGATTCCTCATTTTTCCTCTTAAAAGCTAATCCGTTGTCGAATTGCTTTAATTAGTCTTAAATTACACCCTTTTATAAAAGATTGATCCACAAAAATAATATAAATCAAATATTTATTTTATATTTCTCATTCTTGACAATTTGTAAACGGTTTACCTAGTCAATGCTATTTTTTCCTTGTATTAATGTCAAATCGATCGTTATAATTAGCATAACGTTACCATACTCAGTAACAAAAAACCTTTTCCTCATCACAATAAGATCTAGGGCACTCATGCTCACCCATCATGGGTAAACCGTAAATGATATTACGAATTAAGCTAAAGCTTTTGCTCTGGAGTCTATATTTTTGGGTTGTGTGAGAATAGTCCACGTAAAAAAAACAAAAAAATAACTTTGCAATGACAAAAAAAATATAATGTTTTGGTTCTCTTTGTTTATTATCAATTAATTTAGGATATAAACTATATTTTTTTCCAACTTCACGACAAATGCCCAAACCCATGGAGACCAACATGCATTCGTTACCTATATCATTTGTTAGAGCCTATTGTACACTCTTTCATGCATGAAATCTGCATATACTGAGATTCTTTTTGTGTGTATCCTAATCATCTTAACCAATTTCTTCCTCGTCTCGTTGAGTAATTAACTCTCTTTAGTCTAGATTTCTCATGTCCATGATCTCGCTCCTCAGTAATAATCTCTGCATTTCTCCAAAGAAGTTGGAAATTTTGCATGTCTTATTTGATCCGTTCTTGCATTACTTATATCTAAAACCTAATTTATTATAGCAAAATGGGATAAAAGTTTTCAAGAATTAGGGCTATGAATAATCTCCTTCTCCTCTCATAATTATTTTACTGGGGGTTTATTGATATTTTTAAGGTGGGACAACCATTTGTTATCTGTCTTCGAATGTTTAATTTTTTTTTTCTTATCTTGGGTTAGGGTTTACCCTTCTCTTTAATTTTATTAACTCGACATTTCTATTTATTTCGTTCAACTTTTATGTGCACATACTACAATAGAAATGTACAGATTCGTGACAAAAACTTCTAGTTATATTCAGGATTGGTCGTATTTGTTTAAATCAATTTGTATGCACACGTACTACAATAAAAATGTGCAGTTTGATGATAAAGACTTAGCGTTATATTGAAGCTTGGTCTTATGACCCACACACCTTATTCTTTGGTAGGTCATTTTTAGTTTTCGATACAAATTTACTTACGTTCAGTAAAATACTCGTTTGACTGAGGACTTCTAATGGGACATAATTATATAGTAACTAAGCTAAACCTAGGGTGATTAAACAATTGTTAAGATATCAATATAGTGTGATCATATTGATGAGCATATAAAAATTGTTTCCATCTCCTCAGTGAGTTGGGTGGGAATAAAGAAAAGAAGAAAAAGGTAATCCAAGAAGGGCATGTCAAGAAAAAGAATCTCAAATGAGCATTTTTTGATCTTTTTCAATGAGAGTTAGGTTTAGGGTTAAGATTTATTCCTTGGGTTGAGTTAACTTTTTTGGTCTGGTGAAGTTAGGGTTAGTTTTTTTTTTTTTTTTTGTTCCTGTACTTAATTGCCACAAATTAGGGTTTCAATTTGCAAATAAATTGTGATTATAGTGGGCATATAGAACATGGAATCATGTTGCAGATATCCAATTGGTCAATTTTGTTTTCTCTCTCTAAACCCTAAAAATGTTGATGACATGGCATGCCTGCCTAATTTAACCTTGTTTTACGGATGGATAGAAAGTTAAAAAAAAAACTCTCTTTTTTTTCATTCTCTTCCTCTCGACTTTCTCTCTCCCTCCCCTCTCTCTCTATCTCTCTCTCTCTCTTGTATCAAGAACTCATCGAAGAGTTGAAACCCTAATAAACTAGGGTTTGGTTTACATCATCCACACTCAAATTTCTCTCTCAAAACACCTCCAAAATATCCCCAAAACTCACTTATTTAGCTGGGTATTTGAGCTGCTAAAGTTAGATCATTTCATCAATTTGAATCCTCTTTGCCCTTTTCTTTAAGTAAGTGATCTCTCTCTCTCTCTCTCTCTCTCTCTCTCTCTCTCTCTCTCTCTCTCTCTCTCTCTCTCTCTCTCTCTCTCTTTTGAATAGTTCATGATTTCTCGTTTAATTTCTATTATCAGAAGTTTTCATTTCCACATCTATGAGCTTTAATTTAGTTGAAGTTTCCATCTTTTTTTATTTTTGGTTATTATTTTCATGTTTATATAATTGAAATTCACATAGAGAGATACATATCTAACCTGGGTTTTGCTTCAAATTTCATTTTCAGGTAAGAAACTAATTAATCAAATTTATTAAAGGCTAGCTAGGGTTTACTGTTCTAAACTTGAATTTTTATTTGCTTTAATATTTATATACTTCAGTTTTCATCTTAACTTTGTTATTTCATAATGAAATGTCCAAATCTTACTGATTGTGTCCCTTAGATGCTAGATTAATGGTATTTCTAGTCTTAAAATCGTTATTTTATGTAAAAAATTTCAATTTATTGTAGTGGGTAGGTCTGATATTTGATCAACATTGTTATTTCATGATTTAATTTGAAATTAATTCAGTCGATACATTAGCTAAAATTGTTCGTTGCATCTATCTGTTTGCTGTTTCATTACGAGTTAATTTGCAATTAGTGATCATAGACTTTAATATAGTTACATAATTAGTAAATTGGAGATATTGTTTATGTTATTCGAATCACACGTGTTAAAATGTGATTCATTTGTAGTCAAGAACACTTACATAGACCCGTTTTCTTTGTATTTTCGTGGATGAACGGGATACTGCTACTTTCCTTGTCAAACCTAATAGTAATACGTAACTGTTAGTTTTAGAATGTTATTAACTTGGTATTCCTATTGTTTGATAACATATTTTTCAAATCAAATGGTAATTATGTGGGTAATTGTTGACATTCTTGTTAAGGATATAGTGGGTTCAGAATAGGTTCAACACCTCATTCATCGTATTTTCTTCGCTAAGAGGCAATAAACAACTTCCCGTTTTTGATATTGATTGATTTTCTTATATATATTACACATGTAATTGGTAATCTAACCATATCTTTGCAATTAATTATCGAATCGAACATTTATGTTCTATTATTAATTTTGAATAAGCCATTGTCTATATATTTCAGTTCTTTTATAGAGAATAGATGGAAGAGAGAGGAGAGGGAAATTGTGGTAGAAGTAAGTCTATTTGCTCACATAAGTCTAGCAAGTCTGGTTGAATTGGGATCAATGGAGCTTGTCAATGTCCCTGAGAAGCAAAATGTTGAATGTGCGCACTTCTCTATTCGGTAAGCTTCAGATTACATTCGTTCAGCATATATACAGTAATTGATTTAGTTTCTACTTCCTTGTTCATTGTCCATGTGAGTTATTTCACGGATATAAGTATGAATTGTGCCAGTTATTTTATGCCCTAATTGCGCTAGGTGGATGTGGTTGCTCCTTCACTTCTATGCGCTAGTTATGATTCAATTATTCCTTTATTCACTTTGCGATTCAATTGATAATGAGAATCACGGTCTGCTACAATCCATTATGTGGAGAGAATGGGGCTCTAGGAGCTCTTGAAACACAAACAGTTGCCGCACACCGCTTTCAAATCTTGTCTTATTTCCAGTTTTATCCCCATTCAATTTTCGTTGTATTTAGTATTTACTTTTACTGTTTCCTCTTTTAGTGTCAGGCTAGTTGCTTATTGATAACATAATTAGGCTTGCTTTTTGGTTGGTTCCGTAGATCGTAAGAGATTTGAGTTGGAGATAATAAATTACGTATAATCTTTTGGTATCGACGAAAAAATATATGCATAGTTTAACTAATTGCTTCCACTGGTTTAGACTTCTTGAAGTTGTATACGTTTAGATTTCCATACCGAGGCAAGGACGCTGATCTCTTTTTGTTGTTTTAATTCCTGTGAAACGCATCTGTTTTCATTTTTGTACCATGCATCGAATTGGGGTAGTTATACTTTTTCCCCCAAAAGTAATTGACCTTAATTTCTTCTTAAATATCAGCTTAAGTACATATTCTGTTATAAGAGGGGAAATGCTATAACTGATGATTCTTATCATTTTCTGTGAGATATGCCATGAAATCAATACTGAAGTGACTATGAGTCCCAAACCAATTATTTGAATGCAGCAATTCAATATAATATCTTGGAGAGGAAATATTATCTGCTGAAAACAATCGCTGGGTTTTATTGGTTAGTTCCTAACTGTTTCTCTTTATCATGAATGCAGAGGATATGTTGTTGATGTTCGAAAAACAAATAAAATCGCTTGTTTGCCATTTTCTACTGAGCTTGATAGCCTTGAGGATTTGAAAGAGCAAGCAAATGCACTTCCCCCTGTGCATGTTCCTAAGTTCAAATGGTGGCGCTGCCGAAATTGTTTGATGATGAGTACTAATATGGTGGGTGGAGATGTTGCTGCTGAAAAAATTGGTTCTTCTCTTGGTAATGCTGTCATATCGTCCCATGAAGATGGATCAAGGTTGATTTGTGGATGCCAGGTGGCACCTGAAGAGAACATGTCTGAAGGAGGACAAGACAATCCTGAAATTCCTGTTGGATTGAATGGTAAGAAAAGTGATCTCTCGTTATGTAGTCAGAAGAAAGAAGATGCTGCACCAGTGCACCCAATTAGAAGTGGTATGAGTCTGTCCATATTCTCTGTCATCTGAAAATCAATTTCTTTTTGATCTAATATGTATGCTTCCAAGAGTACTACCCAAATTTTGATCTCTCTCTCTCTCTCTCTCTCTCTCTCTCTCTCTGTTTCTGCAGATAATCATGCAGCAATGGGTTCTAGTGATGGTTCCGAAAAGAACGTGGATCCGGTCTTAAATGGAATCGTTTCGGGTCCCAGGAAAGTTAAGTCGAGCCTGATTGTAGACATAGGATCAACTGAATCAGATAGGTCACCAGTTTGTGTTGGAAAAGGTAAGCAGAGAATCAACTCCAGCCATGGTGAAACTGCAACTGCTTTTCGATCTGTATGTCGTGAAAAGAATGCTCCAAAAGAATCTTCGGATGTTTCTTTACACAATAGAAACTTGAAATGCAGCAGTGGGAAGAGACCCACCAAAATCTTCTCAAAGGAAAAGCCAGCATTCGCCTGGGACAGTTTAACCAAGTCAAATGAACAACATCAAAAGGTAATGGAAGCTATTGAGTTAAATGGGGTACCTGCCACGGAAACTCATAAGAGCGAGGATCTAAATGTTATTAAAGCTCGAACTACTAAGCTTCAGTTCATGGAACTAGATGAGAGTGATGATGATTTTCCTGGAAATCCTGATCGAGATCTTCCCAATAGGAAAGATGTTTTGGGTGGCAGTGTGCAAAGAAGAAAAGTAAGAAAAGTGCGCTTATTGACTGACATCATGAGAAGCGAGGGGATGAACAAATCGAGCAAAGGTTGCAATTCTAATAGAGATGCTTACCTTGACTCCATCTCGACAGAAGGTGCTCGTTCTAAAGCAGATAGAACAAGTACATTTAATGGGATAGATCTAAATGCTGATCCCATTAGTAATGTGGCAGATCAACAAAACAATAGCGGGATTTTCCTGAGTAAGAAAAGGAAAAGGGGAATGATGTCTCAGGAGGAAGATCAAGGTCTTCTGTTGAATTACCCAAAATATACACTTGATAAAGATGTGATCTCTAACGAAGATTCAGAAACGGAAAATATCAACACTAGAAATACAGGTCCTGGCCCCAAAAGTTATTTGAGCAAAAACAAAAACGATCGAGAGATTAATTTGGAAAAGAAGAAACAGAAGAGGACTAAATTCGAAAAGGGGCAGCCTTCCTCAAGACATGTGCAAGACAGTGAAATTCATATTACAAGGAGAGAGATAGAGACTGAATCACTTCAGCAGAGAGGTGCTCATCATTATGCCAAAGCAAGAACAGATAATAAGAGAAGTACTCCAGTCAAGAACACTAGGAGTTCTGAAAACAGAGATTCGAGGTTCTCCTTGATGAATTGGGAAGGGGAGTTGCCCGAGAAAAACCAGTTTATTAGGAGAGATATGGAAAATAAGCACGAGGGTTCTGCAACTTTTCCTTTTAAGTATGAAGGCTTGACTGTAGGCGATGTTCAACAATGCTTAAATCATATGGCTAGTCATAGGAAAGGCAATTTAAGAAAGAAACGAAATGGTATCAGGCAGGTCGGTAATGGAGGCCTTAATCCACGAGGTACAGGATTTGATTCCTCTCTGAATTTTCAGACAAAGGTATGTGATTCTTCTTTTACTATTATTTCTCGTAACAGTTATCATGTTATAAATGAAGATAGGCCGATACCTATAAATTAATCATCCATTAAAACTGAGTGTATGATTATATAGCATATTATCTTATGAGTAGCTTTTGTATTCTCCATGGAGAACGTTTTGGATGATCCGTATATGAATTATACAAGTATTACTTGTTTGTTCTTGCCGGGCCTTTATCTCCTCAATGGTCCATCATTTTCCTCAATGATTGCTAGCGTGAAATTTGTGTTGAATAGTGGAAGAATATGTGTTTGTGGTTATAAGCATTGATTTCTATTTTTATTTCAGCCACCCTTCGGGACAACCAATTTTGAGAACTCCAATATTAATCGAAGAAAATCGGACATGTCCAGCATGAAAACTGATGAAAGAGCCAAGAATGCATCCATACGGGCAGCTTCTGATGATATTCCTATGGAAATTATTGAACTCATGGCGAAAAATCAGCAGGAGAGGCGACTCTGTAGTGCTGAAGGGACTTCTGGAAACAGCTACTACTTCTCAAGAACAGGTGAGAAAGTAAAGGATGCTGACAAGACGGATCATTCAAGATTACTCTTCGATAAGAACTTCATGTTACAAGATTCAACCAATGAAAGAACTAACATTTCTTCTAAAGGTAAAGGTGTGGTACCCGCCAAGCATAAATCGGATGGTTCCTTATTTTCGGTCGATGGATACAAAGACATCAGCTTCAATATTAGTCAACCAAATCAATCTAATGGATCTATGGATTTTGGAGCATTTCCACAGTGTCAAGATCCATCAAGACTTGTTCAGTTTCCTTATAGAGATTCCGGTTTGAACTTTGGAAAAAATATCAGTTGGGATGGTATAATAGCCCATAGAAGCTCTGCCACTCGTTTTCCATCTGGAGAGTCGTACCCTGTGCCTCCGGAAGTTCCAGCACAGAGTCCATGTAGAGAAGACACTCAATTTTGGTCTTCAATGGGATCAAATTACTTGCCTTTTGCAATTAACGGCCCTCAGAAGTTCGTTGGTGAATCTAGTCACTCAAAAATGCTTCCCAAATGTTCGGAACCATTGCCTAGAGAGAACTTGTATACCGATCATTATTTCACATACATGTGTCAAAACAATATCGCCCGTCAAAAACAGGGAAGGGATCTCGAATCCAACAAGAAGAGAGGAATCTCTAGATATCCATTTTCTTATGGCGAGAGGGAAGACGACAGTCGTCTGGAGAACATGGAACCTTCGGATTTCTACACCAATCAAATCATACCGGCGCTGGATTTATTAAAACTCGTGGATTCAGGCCAAAATTTCACTAAATCATCAACCTTCACCACGAATCAACAACAAAATAATTTTACCTCTGATTTATTTGGTACAAGTACCCACGTAAAATTTCGTGAACATTTTCCTCGGATTCTCAATTTTGACATAGCTACTTGTTCGCGAGAAAAGAATGAAACTCTTAGAAGGATTACAAAATCTTCAGCTCAAGGTTCTGATGAAATAGTTGCTTATCCTCCTAAACCTCAGGAACAAGAAAAAAGAAAAAGAAAGCAGCCAATAACACAACCCAGAGACCCGATCCCGAAAAGTTCAGGTAAAATTCATGAATCAGTTTTATGTCTTTAATCTGCAGAATGGTAATGGTTTCGTATATGTTTTGAACTTCATTTCATTTGCAGGTCAAACCAAAGCAACGAAAGGTCCAATTACCCGTGTTGATTCGGATGTAGCAATTTTGCCAGTATCAACCAGTTTCAGCACTGAGATCTGCAGTATTAACAGAAACCCTGCTGATTTTTGTTCACCAGGACCAACAAATATTTACATGATTGGAAGTGCTGATCTTAAACGTAAAAGGACTAATTCGACTAGAGAAAAACCCAGTCCAAATAATCAAGATACGGATAAACAGAGGGGAATAATGAAAGTGACACCTACCCGAAGGCATTAACATCATTCGAAAAACTGATACGAGTACTTGATTTTGCTTGAATTTCGGGTGTCCATTTCTATAATTATCAAGGGGGGTTTAAATTGTTTCATTCGACTCCCAGATGAAGAATCTATCAGCTTTTATCGAATTCTACCCTTTCAATCAAGTGTAAAACTTATAGAGGTATTTCCTGTATAAATTTACATCTGAATAATTGTATATTAAAAATCAGCTGAAAATGTGAGAAATAAGACTTGATAGTTAAAATATGATAGTGTGGGCAAGCGTTTTCAAAGAAATGGATTTTTATCATCTTCATGTATATTGAGATATTCCATTTCCTTTTTGTTGTGTCTTCCTCTCTTTCCTCCCACCTTCTCATATTTTTGTATAAGTGAGAGCTCACGCCAACAACAAAATTCTGAGGCACGAAGTGGAGGCTAATCAACAACAGTATCAGTAATTGTTGGATATTGGGTCGTTACAGATGATATGAGAGAGAAGATACTCGGAAGGTGTTTCAGAAGGAAACGTTTAAAGTGAGTAAACTAATCTGGAGCTAATCTACTTTTCTTCTCTTAGAGTTTTAATTCATATATTTCCCCTACATAGTTTGTATTTTAAGCATTATGTTTGAAAATATGAACATGAGCTAAGTTGTTTAAAAATTTGCATACTTGTTTGAGTAAATTTTAGTGTTCTATACAAATTTAAAGGTAAAGTTCCATTCTTAGGCATCCACTTCCAAATCTAAACTAAATCTCAACCTTGTTTTTGTTTATCTTTTTTTGGTGCATTTTGTTGTGATCTTTAGTTTCCGAATGGTAGGTCAATCCATGATATGGTTGACATGCATAAAGTAAGCCTAAATCTTAAAATGGTTAGATTTTCTAGACAGTTAAAGTTGCTTTGTGCTTTTTTCCTTATAAGTATCTGACTCAACCACTTGATTGACTTGAGTTAGATTTTAAAATGTTATTTTTTACCCGATCCGTATTGTCTTACTAAGTTACTCGTCTGAATGGCTAATGTAGATTCATTTGAATCTGATAATTCAGATACAGAGACGTCATACGCCCCAATATCCAACAATTACTGATACTATCATTGATATCCAATGATAGTGGGTTCCAGCCTTAAGGTTCAGCTATTAGACTTGCTATTTTTCCGCGTCTGAAATTTGGTGGAAATGGTTCCTATCCAAATTTACCTTGGGTTTGTCCTACTGGCCCTAGACCTTATGGTAAGACTGTTCGATTGTTGCTCATAGGTATGACAATAATCAAATACAAATCGTCTGTGCTTGCCACGGATCTCACGTGTCTTCTGAGTAGTTCGTTCAGCATGCAGATTTATACCAGCGACACCAGCCTGACCCAACCCGGTATAGGTCCAAGTATCATCACTGAATAGCTGACCTGAAGTATATCAGGTAAGAGTCGATATTTACTCCGTTTTAGCTTCATCTTGTGTTTCTTCCCGATAGTCATAAAATGTTTAGTTGTATAGAAAGCTTACCAACTTAGACTTCTAGTACGAGATAATAAAAACCGCCAAATTTGTAATTGGGATATTGAGTGAAGAAATAGGAATTTGTGTACTTGAATTCGAGAGTAAGAATTTGTTATTTGTTGATGTTCAAAATGAACTAATACTGTTTAAAGAACATTCAAGAGGCATATTTCCATGAAATCTTTTATAGTCTCTGCAGTAATTGTAAACCCTAAAATTCTCTCTAACCCATTTCAGCTGACCTTCTTGAGCATAATTTAGTTTTCTGTACATAGGAGATGTCCACCAATTTACAGTAGTATTAGCAGAACACTGAGTAATACTGGTTGGTCCGGTCCATTGGCAGGCTCTTGCCTGAAGACCCTGGAACTTGGCCATGAAAGGTGCTCCACTCCAATCAATCTTTACTCGACCACCTCTAGTTGCCCACTTTTCTCCATTCCAAATACTTGAATACAAGTTCATTCCTTGATCATCTGGGTAAGGAATTCCATAATTCTTGTAGTTCGGAAAAATTCTAATAGGGATTTGATCGACAAACCACCTAGAAATCCGAGAAGAATTATGCGTTACAGATTAAAGGCTGATTTATTGTGAAGATGATGTACTCATCATAATGTCAGTCAGGCATAATCATATGCGCGCAACTATCGTCATGTGATGGCCTACAACCTAAGCTAGCCTACTATATGTGTTGGGCTGGACAAATTTGAATATAGTTCGAGCAAGCCCGTGTGATGACAACCTAATCCGAGTATGATATGATTTGTGTAAGTTGTCTTGTCGGGTCGGATTGACTCATTAGAGTCTGTCAATTACAATCCTTATTAGTACTACTGCACTTGTTTGCATCTCTAAACAATTCTATCACCGAAACGAAACAAAACCTAACAAAAATCATATTATTCTTAACCTTCTTAAAATTTAGTTTACTTACACAATTTGTGACGGGTTCCAAAATATGGTGTAGTTATGAAAATCATCGGTTGGATCAAACCATGGGTAGAATTGTTCCTCTCTACTCCCATTTCCATTAACATAGAGATTTGTGTGGATGACATATGGCTGTCCTGATACATTACCCAAGAACTCGAAATCTATTTCATTATGACTTTCACCAGTAGAAGACATCTACAAAATTTTATTTTAAAAAAGAGTTATCGGTACCAAAAATTGCAACAGTTGTACAACAAGATTTCTGATTTGAAACGTCACATAACTTACATAGTTTGCTGTAACGACGCCAGCGGAGTTTCCAGGCACTAGTTTGATTAGCATTTCAATACTTCCATATAGAAACTTTTTCCGTGTCTGAGCACCTGAACCTGAAGTGAGAACAAGGGAATTGTCAAACAACCCAAACAACAATTATATTTGAAAATTTAGGATGTGCTGAAGAACCCGTCTAAGAAAGCAGATGAGAACCGAAGATCGATCAAGAACAAGGAGAAGTTGATCGGCGTTGATTGAGGCTTTCTGTTGACCCCAGGTGAGATACATGCTATCAGAAATGTCACCATTGACCAGTAGAATCTCATCAAATCTAATCAAACACAGGAGAACAAGAAGAAGAGAGGAGAGAATAGCTTCTAACTTCCCCATGATCATCCCAAATTAAATATCATAACTTAAAACAGCCTTGATTTGTATATGAATATGAGTTTTCAGCTCTTTTAATTTAGTGAATTGAAGTAATTGGACTGCTTCTTATTAAGTGGGAAGAGTTGTTGACTTATATGTATAAGAAGAATATCTTTATAATGGTTTATGGTTGTCACTATAACCATTGAAAAATGATTATTCTAAGGCTTTGTTTGATAACAAAACAAATTAAATGGTGATTCAGTTCTGTTGAAGAGGAGATAACTAACAATTGGAAAATAAAAAAAGTTTTAAATTTTGGTATGTACTAAGTTACTAGTATATTAACTTATAGTGTTACTATTATTCTTGAGCAGATTGACCGAAACATATACGGGGTAACCCTCGTGAGAGTCATTAGGGAGGTGGATCCGACGAAGCCCTGCCACTTGAGCCCTGACATGGGAGGTCGGCATGAGTATCCTTGATGCTTTGAGCGCTTTTCTATCTTAGAGACAACCCGGAAAAAACAACCGAGTCAGCCCTAGCAAGAGCCCTGTGTTGACTTAGTTTTTTAGGGATTGTTATACAATCAGGTAAGGTCAGAGACTAAATATGCAATTGCGTCAGAATCATGGTCATTCGCAATCAGAAGAAACTTGAGGACCCAATTGTAATTAGTGGTCTACATAGACATATTACGTTCGCCATAATCAAACATCTCAATTTGTAAACTCAGACTTTAAATTTGATTCTTGAACTGCAAAAACAACCTACTGACTTGAACTCTGATAGGTATGTGGCTTTTTTGCAGGTTTTGCCTCACAAATTAGAAGGAGAAGTTCATTGTTTTCTTCGTTTAGTCTTCATTATCTCAACGATATTCTAAAGCCATTTTTAGACATCATCAAACAACAAGGCTATCAACCAAACCTCTATAAGCATATCAGGTTTGCCTTAAAAAGGGAGATGTCTGATTTAACTCAGACTTTAAATTCATCTCCTTGACTACAACAACACCCATCCAACTTGAGCGTACGAGTCGTTTCTGGGTTTGTTCAAGCTCTGGTTCATCAATTACATAGAGAAAGTTCATCATCTGATCGTAGATTTTCATCATCAAGATGATAACCGAGAAAATCATTTTTTGACATCATAAAACCCAATTTTGTAATCAGCTGTAAGCAAGAAGCGAGAAAGAAAATATTTAGTAGTAAAAAAGTTTTTGTAATCTTTTGCTTCCCTAGCCGCTCTTATTTCTAACAAAGTGGTATCCTGAGCGAGGTTCAAAAAATTGACTAAAATCGATACCAGTCATTTAGACAAGTCTGATAAACGAAGAGGAACGTAAATGAGGGGGGTCCAACCAGTACAAGCATTTATGTTTGAAGTTATGTACTTGAGTTAAGTTCTTTCAAAATTTGCATATTGTTTGAGTAAATTTTAGTGTTCTATTCACATTTAAAGATAAAGTCCCATTCTTAATTCAGGCATCCACTTCCAAATCTAAAGTCTAAACTTCAACCTTGTTTATTATGTAGCTTTTTCTGATGCATTTTGTTGTGATCTTTAGTTTTTGAATGGTAGGTCTGACATGCATGACGTAACTCTAAATCTTAAAATGGTTAGATTTTTCGGATAGTTAAGGTAGTTCTGTTCTTTTTTCCTTCTAAGTCAGATCTAGATCTGACTCGACCACTGAATTGACTTGAGTTAGATATTAACATGTTAGTTTTTACCTGAACTGTGATATCTTACTAAGTTACTCGTCTGAATGGCTAATTTAGATTCATTTGAATCTGACAATTCAGATACAGAGACGTCATATGAGCCATATTCAAACATGGTTAGATTTTTCGGATAGTTAAGGTAGTTCTGTTCTTTTTTCCTTCTAAGTCAGATCTAGATCTGACTCGACCACTGAATTGACTTGAGTTAGATATTAACATGTTAGTTTTTACCTGAACTGTGATATCTTACTAAGTTACTCGTCTGAATGGCTAATTTAGATTCATTTGAATCTGACAATTCAGATACAGAGACGTCATATGAGCCATATTCAAACATGGTAAGAGGTAAGAACCCTTTCCAGCTGTTCTAGGTTAACTGTCAAGCTTCAATCTTCATAATATGTGATAATTTCTTCTTTCATATGGTTTATATCTTAACAATTTACGAGTTAGTATTGTTTTCTAGAGTATGAATCTAACCCGAGTAATTTTCTGCAAAACGTAAGGGTTTTCTCCACTTTGACCTTGTATAATGATGATGTGTAAATGAATGATCATTAGGTATAGTTTTTAAGGCGATGTTTTCACACATTCATGCATATGGGGGTTAGTTCTGAATCAAAATAGGGCTTTCGGATACAGACAGATCTTTGCTGAACTCAATCTTGGTAGAACCTGATATTTTCTCATCAAGTTCGTTTTGGACCATTGAATATAGATTTTGTTGGTTAATCGTCATGTCTATTGGGTTAAATTTTTTTCTTTTGTTTCTTCAAGTTGGCTAAATGCATGTAAATTTCCTGTTCAATTTGTGTTTGACCACCATCATTTGGCATTGACTTTGATGAATTTCTCTTTATCTTCTCAATGCAGCAAACACCCAGAGACACGACAAGATGAAGGTCTGGGAGTTGGCAAAAGTTTGTGGAAAACAGCATGTTATAGTTATAGAAGAAGGTAGTTAGTTACTAGTACATCTTCATCTTCTCATTCACAAAATGAAACTAAAGAAACAACGTGCATCGAGGTCGAACGAGCAAGAAGTATTGCACCAACAAATGGTAGAGAGGGATGTGTGCGTTAGGGAAGAGAGAACCTCTGACACCGGCGAGAACTCCGACATCCTCTCCGGCAACCCCAACTACACCTTTCTTGCTAGGCGGATACTGAAGAAGGGATAGTAGGGGAGAATCAACAACGATGAACTTGACAAGGATAAGGGTAGGATTCACGAAACCACTATATGTGGACAGAAAGAAGTTTAGGGTTGGGAGTAGGAACTATGGTAGATATAGCATTTCCGAGGTAGGCAAGAAAAAGTATGGGGAAATTTCTCTCCACAGGGAAGGGGTGGAGAAACTGAGCAAGTTTCTTAGCGAAGTTTCACCGGCAAGGCGAAGCCTGGACAAAGCTAAGAAGATCAGCTCGTACAGAGAAGGATCAAACTTGTGGTTATGGGAGAGTATGATTAACGAGCATGGCGAATATATCTGGGTCCATAGAATGGGAATCGGGAAAAATGGAGGTAGGTTGATTAGATTTCCGGCAACCGGAGGCGATCCTGGTTGGGACGGGTTGGCAAGAATTTTAGGTGACGTCATCAGAGTTGGGCCGAGCAGGTTGAGGGAAGGGGTTGGTATTGAGACGTCGGCTGATGTCTTCACCACAAACGAGGCAATCAAATCGGCAAGGCATGGGGGGCAGAACGTCACTTCGCCGTTTGCCCGCCCGATTCATATCCCACGGATCACATTTAAACACAACAAAGATCTCCATTCCCACGATCATTTCCCTCCTCTTCCCCTCTCTCTCTCTCTCTCTCTCTCTCTCGTCACAACTCTCTCTCTCTCGTCACAACTCTCTCTCTCTCGTCACAACTCTCTCTCTCTTTCACCCTCCATGGCTGTAGCAGATAATGGCACTATTTCATGGAAGGATACCATCATTCTGGAGATGAACCCACCAGTAGACGACTGGACGAGAGTACGTAGGGTACTTCACAACAGTTTCGATTCTCTAGAATTCGATATTCTTCCCTTCCGACATGGAGAAACAGTCCTACGAACGTCGCTGAATACTGATCACTTGAAGGAATTGGAAGCGATCTTCGTAGACGAGGTAGAGTCTACACTATCGTTGAGACCCTGGGGCCCTGCATGCAACCGACTTATCAAGAGATCTAGTGTATATGTGGTTAAGTTTTACAACCCTAGTGGAAGGTGTGGGTACCATTCTAGCTATTCATGACGATACTGTTAAGATGAACAATCTCTGGTATGCTTCAGCCACGGTATTATGTGAAGACAACAAGGAGATTCCAGTTAACCAAGAGCTAGTGATAGACGGGGTTAACCATCTGGTTTACTCTGAAGTGGAATCCCTTTCGGATTCTGAATAAAAAATTTGGCAGGAGTTATACCCACCGACAAGGGTACCGGTTAACATACCAAGGAATTCCTTCCCGATCCTCCGTAGAAACAACAACTCATCCATAGGAAGCAGCAGGATCCATAACCCCACCTAAGCTCAATCTATAGGGTCGGTGAGAAGAAAGAAAGAGATAATACATCGACTTAGAGAACTGGCTGCAGGTGTCACACTGAAAGTTGCAGAAGACCAACTAGGGTGGCTCAAGCCGGTAGGGAGGACAGGGGAGGCAGGCCAACCATCGCAGGGAAAGGAGATAAGAGAAGAGGGGGCAGAACCAGACAAGGACTCTCTCATTACGGTTAAGGAGGCTCCACAATCGGAGGAAGTCTTCTCGGCGATGAAAGTCCTCATGGACATATCGGTAAGATGGGCCAAAAACACCGTAGGTCCGGAACGTTTGAAGCAAGCAATTCATAAGGCCAGAGGTCTCAAAAGGATTGTAGATGAGAGATGCATGAATTTGGCAGTCAATGGTAATCCTTTCCCCTCAGTGTCGAGTGAGCTGTCCCTAGCAACACCTAATCCGACTGCCTTAGGGTCAGAGGAGGCTACGGGTTCGGCAAAGGTAGATATATGGGAGAAAATGAAGGAACTCGGCTGGACGGTGGGACCATTCTCGACTTCTAAGGATAAAGGAAAAAAGGTCGTGGAATCGGAGCAAGGTGAGTCAGTTCTGGCAAAACCTCTGCAATTTTTAGCATCGCTTCCACCCCAACAAGATCGGGTAGTGGAATACGAAACTTCTCTTACAGCTATGAGATCTAGGTTGAAAAAGAAGAGACTGACGGGACACAATAGAGATGTAAAATTATTGGAATGGAACTTGGCAACGCCAATGAAGCAGAAACCACACAGGAGCTCGTCCAGGGAGAAGGAAGATAAGGATCAGAAAGAGGAAGACACCGATTGAGCATGGATGCGTCTCGGACAGCAGCAGGGGAAGTATTGGGGATGAGGGTTAGTTCTAAGGGGTTGATATTGTCGAGGGTAGTAGTCTGTAATTTTGAGGTCTTAAGTCAGAGGGAGGCAGGATGGATAGGGTCCCCAAGAGGGTGGCATCTTTGGTTATCAGAGTAGTCCTCCTGAGTCATAGTTTTGTAAGGCCACATTACTTGATGGCCGGTAGTTAGTCAAGGGCTAGTCTACCTCGGATGGGAGAGGTAGCTGGGATAGTCTTAGAGGGCCGCTCAGGAAGGGCCCCTGGGGAAGTTTCTTTATTAGCTTCACCAATTTTGTCTTTTGTTTTATTTCCCATGTCCATATGATTTACCTCCTATGGTCTTTTGTACTAGATTCTATTATAATATTAATCAAATCTTTCAAAAAAAAAAAACAAATGGTAGAGGGGTTCCCTCCTCAAGGTTAAGAGCTATTAGACTTGGTATTGTTCCCAATCTGAAATTCGGTGGAAATGGTTCTTGTCCAGTTTTACCTTGGGTTTGTACCACTGGACCTGGACCTCATGGTAAAGACTATTCTGAACTTGTAATTGGGGGGATATTGAGTTAGGAAATATGTATTTGTGTACTTGAATTTGGATTATGAGAGTGAGAATTTGTTATTTGTTGATGTTCAAAATGATTAACTAATACTGTTTGTGAACATTCAAGAGGCATATTTCATATTTTCGCAAGTATCATCATGTGATGGCCTACAACCTAAGGTAGTCTGGCTAGCCTACTATATGTGTTGGGCTGGACAAACTTGAATATAGGTGGATGTAATGACAAACTAATCCGAGTATGGCATGATTTGTGTAAGTTGTCTTGTCGGGTCGGATTGACTCATTAGAGTCTGTCACTTACAACCCTTATTAGTACTACACTTGGTTTACATCTCTAAACTATTCTTCTACCAGCGGAACGTAAAAAATCATATAACTTATTAAAATTTAGTTAAGTACTTGCGCGATTAGTGACGGGTTCCATAATATGGTGTTAGTTATGAAATTCATCGGTTCATCGGTTGACCCCATGTGAGATACATGCTATCAGAAATGTCACCATTGACCACTACAATCTCATCAAATCTAATCAAACACAGGAGAACAAGAAGAGAGAAGATAATAATACCTTCTAATTTGACCACTTACAAGTCCCTGATAAATTAGAGAGACAAAGAAATAGAAACTCCTTTTAGTAAGTAGATGTATTTTCAACCGTCACAACAGAGTTACTAAATTTCTCCTCCCAAAATTGGAAACTTCTTATCAATTATCCCCCCAAATTAGAAAGTCGGTTTTCCAACAATTACTATATATAATTGTATCTGTAGTTCTCTTTAACAAGATTTCTTAGATATCAATCTGGTTACTACTGTAAAGAGAGAGAGAGAAACAGAGGAGGAGAGAGAAACAGGAAGAAAGATTGAGTTAGAGAGAGAGATAGTGAGAACCCTAGTAGTTTGATCATGGCTGATCAAAGTGAATTTGCAATTGCAATGGAGATTGCAATATTGAAGGCAAAACTTATTAGACACTTGGACCCATCATCCGAAGAAGAAGAAGAAGGAGGTATGTCGTCTTTCGTGGATCAAATTATGAATTTAAACTCCCAGGTAAGATTGTTAGAGGATAAATTAAAACTATATTCTCCTGAGGGAAGAATCAGTTCAGAGACTGAAACAATTATTCGGAATGAGCTTCTTAGATTGTTAACTGATAACTCGAATTCTGATAATAATGGGTTTGAAAGGTTACTTAAAAAGGTAATGATTCTAGATAGTGGGGAGATTTGTTCAGTTTGTTTCATATTAATTGTATATCTAAGTGGATGAACAAGAAACTGACATGCCCACTTTGTAGACATGATATGAGAATCAATATGGTCAAGAACCAAGCCAAAAGAAGAAGATTAAACAACAACTCCAAGAACTAGTTCTATCAGTTCGGATACCCGTTCAAAAACCTCGAGAACCGCTGGGGTTTAGGCCTTAGGGTTAGACTTGTTAATGCTCAATGCTCAACCCCAAACTAGGGCAGCAGCTCTGATTAAATAGAAGAAGAGATGCAAAATTACAGTTAGGTCCTTATAAGTGTAAAACCTAAAGAGGAGACCCTAACCGAACACAAAGTGAAAAACACACCCATAACTAACTATTATCTCTTTACATTAACAAGACTTACAATGAAGAGTTTTATGGAACACTATAGGTACACACGAAGTTCAGAAGAATGCAATTGCTATGAAGAAACAGAAGATTAAAGTAATGTAGTTCGATTTTTTTTTTTTGATGTATTAGACTTTCACCCAAAAATTTAGATAAATTCAATGGTTAGAGAGCTCTTAAGTTTGATGGCTTATTTTTCGACTTTCAAATGCTTTTGAATGAAAGTTTACTTGTCTGAATGACTGAAATCTTAGGTTTATTACATATTCGGATATACCTTTTTGAATTTCTTTAACGAGCTCGATTGAGCTTCATATTTATCATGTTTGAATTTCTTTTTGTTCATAATACAATATCATTTTGTGCTTGTTCGTAATGTATTATTCCCTATTCATAACGTACAATAAACGAGAAGTAAATTCCTTCTTGAGAGAAAGCACTTGGTTTGGAAAAAACAACGCTTTTGTATTTCAAACCGGAAGAACAAAAAAAAGAAAGAAGATTTTTGTCATAATATCCGATATGATAGTTCATAATACATTACGAATATTTAGAAAGAACATTTTGCAAATACGCAGTGCATAATGTGTTGTGATAAATTCTCGATATCACATAATTTATGAGTGAGAAGGGTATTAATGTATGTAAAAACGATTTACGTTAAATATTATTAACATAAACTACAATTAGTCTACAAAATTAGAAGGAGAAGTTCATTCTCTTCTGCGTTTAGTCTTCATTATCCGAACGATATTCTAAAGCTATTTTTGGACATCATCAAACAACAAGGCTATCAACCAAACCTCTATAAGCATATCAGGTTTGCCTTAAAAAGGGAGATGTCTGATTTAACTCAGACTTTAAATTCATCTCCTTGACTACAACAACCAGTGGCGTGGCTGGAAGTTTAGAGGTCCGATGCGAAATTTCTAATGGGGCCTTTTATTCTAAAAATAAATTTGGGCGAAGAAAAATGAATTTCTGCTGGAGCCTTTTATTCTAAAAGAAATTTCGTGGGGAAAAAATAAATTTCTGACTTGGGGTCTTTATGTCGAAAAACAATCAATACTCTCAATGCTAGAAAATTTATATAAAATTAAAAATCGCTTAAAAAAGTACAAAAAATTAAGTAGTGAAGAATTTCTGAACAATTTATATGTTAATTAAACTAATCGATTGAAAATCTCCAAACATTATAGAATTGGGCGAACTATGATTTTAAGAGAGTGAAGTATGAATTAATAAACTTCAGATGGAGATTATCTCTTAATTGTAGACCACTTTAGTGCCATCTGATAACCGATTGAAAGTTTTGCAAGGTCTGACATTAAATTTAGATATAGAGAATGTATTATGTGAATTGAGTAAATTAAGGTCAAACGTCTAACAAAAAAAAAGAGAGAATTAAGGTCAAACTTGTATTAGTTAAATAATGGGAGTAACAATAGAAATTGTCTAAAAAAGAGTACATTAAGTTGCCTTAGAAAGGAGTCACCAGCTCACCCCGTCGCCACTCCATGTGGTGGAGGGGCCCAGTGCCAATGCACTGGTGGCACCCCCACCACACGCTACTGACAACAACACCCATCCAACTTGAGCGTACAAATCGTTTCTGGGTTTGTTCAAGTTCTGGTTCATCAATTACATAGAGAAAGTTCATCATCTGATCGTAGATCATCAAGATGATAACCGAGAAAATCATTTTTTGACATCATAAAACCCAATTTTGTAATCAGCTGTAAGCAAGAAGCGAGAAAGAAAATATTTAGTAGTAAAAGAGTTTTTGTAATCTTTTGCTTCCCTAGCCGCTCTTATTTCTAACAAAGTGGTATCCTGAGCGAGGTTCAAAAAATTGACGAAAATCGATACCAGGCATTTAGACAAGTCTGATAAACGAAGAGGAACGTAAATGAGGGGGGTCCAACCAGTGCAGTCACACCGAACCCCCTCAAACCACAACATTTCTTTAAAAGCGAGAGACCCCAAATTAAATCTAATAACGTGACTGTCTAAAATGATTCAAACAAAAAAAAACGCAGTTTTGGGTCTCTTTGATACATGTGAAATTACTTGGCCTAATATTCATGATTTTCTGGCGGGAAAGACAATCAAAATTTTCACATCAGAAAATCATTTGTTTCTATTTGGAATGTCATGAGAAAAAAAAGGAGGAAAACTTTTAGAGTCACCGCCACATTGGTGCAGGCGCCATATTTACACAAGAAAGGGGCGCCAACAAACTAGGATTGAAGGATTACAAGGATCTCATAGCTCTTACAAGTATATAAAGCTGATCTCCCAATTTTAAGGTGGGAAGAAGGTTTCAACAGAGTAGGTTTCTTTTTCTTTTCTGTTTTTTCAACATACTAGGGTTTTTTTTTTCCAATTTCAAGTTGATCTTCCAAGTATTCTTCAGCGTGATTGAAGGGGTTTTTTCTAGTTCAAATTCACCTGATCTTCTAATTTCTAGTGCAGATTTCAATCATTGTTGTCCAATTTTTCACGATAAGTTATGCGAGAGATAGAGAGATGAGAAATGAAGGTTCTGTTTCTGCTTAAATTGGAGAGAGAGAAAGAGAGCTTTGGACGAGCGAAAGACCTGTGAGAGAGACAGGATGTTAGAAAGCTTAAATATGAGGGTGGGACAACGAATTTCTTATGTTTTAGGTGGTGAAATTTGTAAGACTTTTTTTACACGGGAAATCAACTTTCACACTTTTTTGACCAACCAAATAGTGGAAAATCGAATTTTCTGGGAAAATCGGTTGTCCCAAACATTTTCAAATGTAAGAAACGAACTCTTAATTGTAAACATCTTGTGCGACAATCATGAGGTTTTGGATAATCATTAACTTTTAAGTTAGTTTGTATAAAAACTAGTTTATGAAGTTCAATACTTATTGTTGAATATATTTCTCATGGAATGAGTATAGTTCGACCAGAGTGGTTCTTGGTGATGCCATTTGTCGTTCAACTATCACTCAAGATGTTGAGACTGCTAAGTTGAATCCCGTTTTGCTCCTCTCTATCTGGGGGGGTGAAACCTGCAAGGAACTCGGAAACCTCTCTTAGACTCAAACTAGTCAGATTACTTTTACAATTAAATAATTGAGAATTGAGTTTGAGATCTTTCATAGGATTCGCGATTAAGTTGGTAAAACATCAAACACGAGTCTACCCCCATATTACGAGATTGAAGGTAGACGTGGTTGTATTTTAACCAGAACATGACTTAGGCGCCTAAGAGAATTGTAACGACCCCCAATTTTAAGCTTGAATAACACAATTCTTTTAGACTCACCCCCCTATTGACTTGATATTGGTTGACCTGTTGTCTTTTCTTGACTTATTGACCGTAGTCAACTGATGACTATTTTTTAGATTATCAATTCTTGTGTAAAAATATTTAGATCAATACCATACGGTTTAAGTTCATCTTGGAGAAAAATTTCTTAACTTGGTTCATTTTGGATTGTTGCTAAGTACATAGCTTGTAAAAAAGTATTTACACGTTAACTTTATGGTCCCAAATATTTTTCACACTCAGCTTCCAAATTCTCAACCCTGCCACTGCAAACGAATCAGACAAAAGTCTCAAACAAATTTGTTACGTACGAAGGTACAAAAAGGCCCATGAACATTTTGATCGTTAAAAAGTGCAACGGGCACTGTTACATAAACTGAGAATGTTATTTCAATTAGGAAGTTCCAAATCTCATCAAAAAAAATAAAAAATTAGGAAGTTCCAAAGTAAAAAAAAAAAGCCCCCCTAAATTAAGAGAAAAAAAATACTCTTTCTAGTAAGCACATGTTCCATTTCAACGGTCAAAACAGAGTTACTAATAAATTTCAGCTCCCAAATTAGAAACTTCTTATCAGTGGAGAAGATCTTTCCAACAATTAGTAACTATTGCTCAAGTATACCAGAAGTTCCACAAAATTAGAAAGTCGGTTTTCCAACTGTATACATAATTGCATTGCATCCAGGGTTCTCTTAAACAAGCATTCGTAGAGATCAATCTAATTAATTAGTGTAGAGAGGGAAACAGAGAGAAAGTTTGAGAGAGCCCAAGTTCAATCATGGCTGATCAAAGTGAATATTTAGTTGCAATGGAGATTGCCAGACTGAGGGCAAAACTTATTCGATACGTGGACCCATCATGCCCAATGGAAGAAGAAGAAGATGATGGAGAAGAAGGTATGTTGTCTTTTGTGGATAAAATTATGAATTTAAACTCCAAGATAAGATTGTTAGAGGATAAATTAATATATTCTCCTGAGGGTAGAATCAGTTCAGAGACTGAAATGGTTATTCTGACTGAATTTCATAGATTGTTAACTGAAAACCAGAATTCTGATAATGGGTTTGAAAGATTACTTAGAAAGGTATTGATTTTAGATAGTGGGGAGATTTGTTCAGTTTGTTTAGATGAATTGAAGGTTAAAGAAGAAGCAAGAGTAACTGAGTGTTCTCATATGTTTCATATCAATTGTATATCTAAGTGGATGAACAAGAAACTAACATGCCCACTTTGTAGACATGATATGAGAATCAAGATGGTCAAGAATCTTCTATTTGTTCGGCTACCAAAACCTAAAGAATCACTGGGGTTTAGGGTTGTACTTACAATGAAGAGTTTTATGGAACACTACAGGTACACACGAAGTTCCGAAGAATACAATTGCTATGAAGAAACAGAAGATTTAAATGTTCGATTTTTTTTATATATTAGACTTTCGCTCAAGAATTTCGATAAATTCGAAAGTTAGAAAGCTCTTAAGTTTGATTGTTTATTTTTAGACTTCCGAATGCTATTGAATGAAAGTTTATTTGTCTAAATGAGTAAATCTTAGGTTTATTATATACAGTACCTTTTTTTGTTTGGAATATTCGTATATACCAAAAATTTAATTGTTTCAAGTTCATGTAATAATCTTTTAACAAAAAAAAAGTTCATGTAATAATGAACTAAATTATCCAATCAAGTTTCTATAACAGTCTCTTGTTCAATTTTACAAAGAAGTCATTCTTATAGGACTTGGTCAAGTGATGAATCCTGAGGCGGAGCCAGGAATTTGAGTATGGGCAGGGCCGGCCCTGGGCCTAGGCGACTCAGGCGGCCGCCTAGGGCCCCCAAAATTAAGTAACATTATATATATAGATAATATTATTATATGTGTTATTTATGCACATTTACATAACATCTGTTAGGGTAGTAGAGTTGACAGATTAGTTTACTAATGACCCTAAGGTCGTGGGTTCGACTCCCACGACTTGAAATTATATTTCAGTTTTTATATTTTTTCGACTCAAAGTGTAAGGGTCCCGTCGATACGTTCAAATATTTTGTAAAAAACGGATTATATAAATGATCATAATCACAGTACTAGCTCGCATTTATATTTGGAAATATTTCAAAGTTTGGCTAAATCACAGAATCATTGGATCTATATCTATCTTGTATAAAAAATAGACATTATTGGGTTTAATACTAATAAGAATCTTTGTACGATTTTCTTAAAATATTTAATATGATAAGAGAAATATACACAAGAATAAAATCTTAAAATAGTGAAGAACTTTATTTATGTTATAGTTGTTGATATGAGAACTAGTTTAAAAAAATCAAATATTTGTTAATAAGGGAACTCGACAACCTCGTGGTAAAAAACTCGACGCAAGGTTGAAATTACAGGTGGGAAGATCTGGGCTGCAGCCTGGCTTAGCCCACATGTAGATCCGGCCCTGGATGAATCACCTTAGTTGAAGCAAATTCGTGTTCTTAATTTTATCATCTCACCCTTATTTTAACCAGTTGATTTTGATCATCAAACTTGGTTAATCATGAAGTTCCATTAATGTTATTTCTTTAACGAACTTGATTGAGCTTCATATTTATCATGTTTGAACTTTTTTTTTTTTTGTTCATAATGTATCATGAACAACTACTTCACTTTGTGGCTTTGTGCTTGTTCATATGTATTACTCCATGTCTGTGTCTCAATAAAATTAGACCACGTTAACTTCATCACATGGAAAATAAAACTAGTTTGATTATGAATTATGCCGATCTTATTGATCATATAACGATAGTTCAAACAATGTGATCTTATTTAAGTCATCTTTCTCGACTCACTAAACAACAGGAAATTGTAATTGCTCTTCCATCTTATAATAATTCAAAAGAATTTGATGTTTATAACTTTTTAATTATACAAAAATTGAAAGGAATGCTCCCATTTCTGATGTCGAACTCGTTCTTCTTCCAAGACTCATGTCTTATTATATGTCATTTGTTGTTATTAATGAGACCTGCGAGCATCTCTTTTAGTTTGCTCAACAATTACTCATTGTTGCCATGCTTTAATTGAGTTTGTCACTCTCTCTGTTTTACTCTATTAATAAGTCTCTATTTGTATTAGAAACAGAGTATCCTTTCCCGGTCTTTACAGATAGATAAACTGATAGTTTTCATTCGGATGTCACCAAGTTAGGCATATAGGTTAAGTTGAGGTGGGATTGAATCTTCTTTCTTAAGACATTTTAGACTTCTGTTAAAGTGTAGGGTTTTGTATGTATCTAATACACTAACTAATGTTGTAAGCGGAATCTCAAACATCTAATGTTTAACACTAGTTATCCAGGATCTCATGCAAGAACTAATAAGAACAAGAATCGGGAAAAACAAACCTTCAACGCAATTTTTTCCTCAAACCTTTCCAATCACGTGTGAATATCAAAGGCTCCAATTGTCGTCCTCTACTTGAGACACTTAGTAGGTTAACTTGATCCCCCTTCCTTAATGTTTGCTAGGACTTAATAGAAGGTTGAGAAGAACCTTTCTTCTTGACTAGATAGAAAAAATGAAAGCTTTTTCTCTTTAATCTTCTCTCTCTAAGATGTGTGAGAGATGATTCTCTTTGAGAAAATTCCACACCTTTTCTGAATCCTCAATGGTCCTTATATATGCATTACTTTAGTAGAGTCCCACTCAAATAAGGAATCCTAAAAGTCCCTCAGAAAAGATAAGCATTAGTTAGAGTTTTATCTAACTGGGATTCCCTAATTAGGACTAAACCCTAATTAGGGTTATTCCCTTACTGTGGCCGGCCATACCAGCCCCTTATGGGCTTGGCTTGGCTGGCCCACTTATGTTGGTCGGCCATGCTATGGCCGGCCAACATGAGCCTTCTCCCGGGCTTCTCTTTTAACTTCGGTTCTTCTATCTTTGTTCAGAATCTCCATTCGAACCCTTTTGGCTTATTTAGTTGGATCCAATCCATCTTTAGCCCAGCTCCCACTAGTCAAAACTCTCTGATCAAGTTATCCCTCTTATGTGTAACCCGTTGTAGGATCCGGTCTGTTTTAGCCGCGAATTAACGAAATAATCCGACGATCGTAAGCGGCTTCTAGCAAAGCATTACGACCCCTAATTGGATCGGACTGGATGATCTTTATGATTAGCTCATCGTTATCCTAGTTGAGAAATTGATCGCATTGTTACCTTGGTCGAAGGACACTCCTTCAGAAGGACATCTCCTTCAGACCTAACGGATATAGCAACACATTTTCAGTTGCTTCTCCTCAAGTGGCCCAGAAATACTAATCCTAACCTAGTTAGGAGGACATAAGAAGTTTAAAAATGTGCCCCCACCGAAAAAAGTTTCTGGCCTCGCCACTGGGTGGAAATGTAGATTTTGTTAGTGTTCAATTGCATTTGGCCTCTAAGGGTATTTTTGGTAAATTTTAAAAATGGACTGTGAGGGCCAAATTGAACCGCGGACAATTATGACTGCCAAAACGTTGAGTTAGTCACAAATTGGGGGCCAAAAGGGAATTAACCCTTTAGTTAGTAGGTTCCTAAATTTAACAGTTTAATAATACTGGGTATGTGTATTTTCAACGGTCACAACAGAGTTGCTAAATTTCCCTTCTCAAACTGGAAACTTCCTATCACTAGTGAAGATCCTTCCAACAATTAGTAACTCTTGTTCAAGTATATCTGTAATTCCCCAAATTTAGAAAGTCGGTTTTCCAACTCTATATATATATATAATTGCGTCTGGAGTTCTCTTTAACAAGAATTCTTAGAGATCAATCTGGAGAGAGAAACAGAGGAACAGTTAGTTAAAGAAAGAACCCAAGTTCTATCATGGCTGATGAAGTGGTCTTGGAGCTTGCCCGACTGAGGACAAATCTTATTCTACTTTCTAACTCATCATCACTAACGGAAGAAGAAGAAGAAAGAATGTTGTTTTTTCAAGATCAAATTCTGGATTTAATATCTTCTCCTGAAATTAGTATTAGTTTAGAGTTTGAAAGGATTGTTATGACTGAAATTAATAGGTTTGTCACTGTAAACCATAATAAACCCAATTCTGATAATGGGTTTGAAAGATTACTTAAAAAGGTATTGATTCAAGAAAGTGGGGAAGTTTGTTCAGTTTGTTTAGATGAATTAAAAGTTGAAGAAGAGGCAGGAGTTACCAAGTGTTCTCATATGTTTCATATCAACTGTATATCTATGTGGATGAGCAAGAAACTCACATGCCCACTTTGTAGACATGATATGCGAATCGAGAAGGTCCAGAATCAAGCTAAGCGAAGAAGATTAAACAACAACTCTAGGAGCTAGTTCTATTTGTTCGGTTGCCTGTTCAAAAACCTCGTGAGAACCACTGGGTTTAGGATTTTAAGGTTTAGGGTTTGCACTGACTTCGACGAAGAGTTCTATAGACCATTCTATGTATAACGAACTGATATGTGGAATACAATTGCTATGAAGAAGAAAGGATTGAAGTGATTTGTTTGGATTTTTAGTTTGTCTTTTGATGTATGAAGGTTAGAGGGGAGAGTCTTTTGTCATTGTTCAAAGTGTCTTCAAAGTTTATTCAAGAATAGATTGCTTATTATTCGACTTTGAATAACATCCTTATGAAATTTTACTTTTTCGGACGTATAAATCTTTGGTTTATTTCAATTTTATGTATAACCTATGTGAAAATTAGCACGCTGGTTATTTGTTTCAACTAGGTGTAATGTTAATTGTTTATCGAACTATCATTATATAAACTGGTTCTTCATGTTGTTCGAGGTCGCAGGTCTAATTATATCTCACTTTTATAGCTTTAGAAACCCTACCACATGTTTGCTCAACTTATATTATTATATAAATTGCTCCGAAATTTAGGACGTGTTTCAACAGTAGATTTCCAAGTCGGACATGACTCATACTTCTTCCCCATCAAGGGGTTGAGAGGTCATCTTTATAGCGAGGAAGACAAACAAGTAAAAAACCTCGAGTAAGCACCACTCGAGAACTATGGTTTCAAGTAGTTCTGAAAATAGTGATGGAGATAGAATGATGATAGAAAGGAAGAAGCTTTGGGAGAAAGCAGTGAAGCTTGGGTGGGGTGTAACGAAACATGATTTTAGTCACAGTAGTAAGGCAATTTTATCGTCTGAATGTTTTTTTTTCAAAACAGCATGCTTTGTTCAACCTGATTATTCGATACACGTTTGGATAGTTTCAAAAGCTTGGTTTAACCAGACTTGAGACTTCTGTATGAATACACACTAATGGTGAATATTCAAATCTCAGAATTTATCAGATGATTTTGGGTTTTCCACTCTTAGTGCTCTGACTTATTTGCTTCTTTTGATCTGCTTTATTTTACTCTGATTCCTGGATTTTACGTCAATTCGGAGAACCCAAATGGTCTTATACATGAAACATAACAAGTTCGATTTCTGAAAATGAGTACTGAAATTTTGGTATTCATAACTAAAGAATACATGACAACAGAACACAAGAAGAATGAATATCGCAACAGCTTCATAGTTTCCAAAATCCAAACAGAGTCATACTAAAGGTTAAGTTTACAAGCTGTATGCCCGTAAGACTTGATCATCAGTAGAATGTATGATAAGTTACGCAACCTTGGATGAATCTTCTAAAAGTTTCGATTGGAAGTTTCTTCTTAGAAACTTTGACATCTCTGTGCTCGCTGATCTCCCTCGTTCAAGGCAGTTTAGGTAGTCATCCACTAAAACAAGAAAAAAGTAAACTGTGTAAAAAACCTACGTTGGTGTACAAAGAAGCCAGTTAATAAGAAATATATCGTCTTCTTTCAATTAGAAGATCATTCTGAAATGGAAATGCGAGGTTTTTGGGTGGGTTCACCCTCGATTTAATTTTATTGAAATTGGTAAAATTGGTAATGAACATCTTCGTGAGATATTGGTAATGAGATGATCCCACAAGGTCATATAGGGGGATATACCATTAATAGTAAATAAGATGAAAACATGAAATTGAAAAAGTGATAGATTTTGGTATTCGAAAAACTGAGGAACAATTCATTATACCTGCCATTGCACCACGACTAACAGAAGTGATGATTCCATATTCCATTGGTTCACCTTCTGCCCGTAAAGATTCGTCAGGAAGGACTGAATGAACTGAGTTGGGAAAGACTAAATAGGTGAAGGCTTGCAGGTTCTGTCATTTTATAGAAACAGACCGATTTGAGGATTTTAAACAAAAAGCAAACAACAGATAAGCTAAGAAACCACATATCAGGAAGGAGCTTAATGTCTCAATCTACTTAGTTTACGGATTATGGACATAAATAGGTTCTCGAGCGATTTACATTTAGAGTTATGAACCTAAATATTTCCTGAATACCAACACGACTGCTAAATGGTGGTACACGATATTTTGGATGGGAGAACTATAAGAAAGATTAAGACAAACTTGCTCACATACTTATAGGTTAACAAGGATTGCTGTATACGTATGGTACAGGAATTAATTCCTATGCTGCAAAATAAGTATCAAGAAAATTATGAACAGCTAGGACTGATAAGAAAACCAACCTTCTCTTCGACCTGGGTGGGGTCGAGAATCACAGACCCATTTTCTGAAAGACCGCAACAAATAGAGACTGCAGAGAAACCAGTAAATAGTGAATGGGTTTGAGAACATATGAAAAGAAAGGAAAACACCATGAGACTACTTACCAGCGAGATGTTTTAGAGGAATCCCAGCATCTACAAGTGCAGCGCAGGCTGCATTTACAGCACAAGGGAGAATCTAGAAAAATGATGTCAAGGAAGTCAACCTGATCCTTCTCTCGGAAGGAATTCGTATAAAAGAGGATCTTGGAACTACAAAATTGGAAGCTATTATACGAATATATTAGTTACGTGAGCTATTGAGGTAAAATCGCTAATAAATACTGTACTGTTTTAATTGGCAACATAAGATTAAAGGATACAGCGCCATCGTCATTAATAACCTGCATAAGAACATAACTCATTAGTTTTGAATGAATAATTACACAAAAATCGCTAATAAACTCCATTGGAATGTTATCACAATTCAAAATGGCGTATATATCACAACCAAAATGGGAATATTTACCTGAAGTATAATTGAGGTTGTGGTATTTGGGTTGATGTTCAAATGGCAGATACTTTGCAATGTTTTTCTCAGTATCATCTCATACTCCTTTTCTTCTTGGCCTAAACAAGATGGGAATATGTTATGCACAACCAAGAATTAATGCAAAGTTATAAAAAAAATCTGATTGTATAAAGTCTCAATGGTAAGAGGTCACAAACAGCAGCACCTACTCATTGTAAGTTCCATAGTATATATAGGTATTGGAAAATCACAAATTAGATTATCAAAAGAGAACCATAACTCTAAGCAAAACCGTGCACAAGTGTAGCAATTCAAACGCGGCAAAGATAACTTACAATTTATATACACGCGGAAAGAAATATATAATCGCGTCCTAAACTGTTGTATAAAGCCAGGGTTTTTGGGTAATATGTGGTACTGGTAACTTACCTATCTGCCCAGTTTTGGGCTTCCAAATGACCTCTATCGAAGCTTTTTCAGGGTTCTCGTTCTTCCTTATTCCCGCTTTTGGCCCGTAAACCGCAGCAAGAACAATAGTATCCCCTAAATCAATCAAAACCCATTAAAATTAACTCTAGAAAGCAAACATAAAACAATGTAAAACACTAAACAAGACTTTATTTAAATAGAGAAGAACTTGTTACAGGGATTATGACCTTGAGACCAACGAGCCGAACCATGAGCACGATTAAGAAGATTGCGAGAACAAGCCAGTGGCCTTAACTGGTTAGGTGTACGGCCGTCCGCTCTATCAATCTTCATCTTCCTTTTTTTCTCAAACTTCAACCTTCTTCAACTTTTGACAGGAGAAGTTCCAAGTTACTGATATTGATACATAGAAATTACGAACAAGATATTAACAAGGTAAAAAAGAATCAATCAATTGTTTCTGAAACTTGTGAAAAATGAGTAATTTTGACCTAACCATCAAATTTTACATGAACTTTAAGTTGAAGAAACACAAAAACTAACATTTAGAACAAAAAAAAATTCTGCCCTAGATAAACGAACAAATTCCCAACGGAAGTAAAGCTCACTACTTCAAACACAAACCCATTTGAAAGGAATGCCTACAAAATTTGGGCATACGATATCAGACATGCGGAGAACCAGGATTTCCATTCCGGGGGAGACCCTCAATTAAAGTTAGTAAAAAAATTGTAAGTTACTACAAAACCTATCTTCTACTTCAGATGCATCTACTACTTCTAAAAGTAAAACCTAAAAGCGCAGTTAATTCGTTTAGTCATTCTATTTGATTATAAATGATTTGTTATTTCTTTTGTTTTTCGTTTTATATTCTTTCTTGTTTTGGAGTAATTGTATTTTGGCATCTTCCGAATTATCATCACCAATGGCAGAACAACAATATCCGAGAAATCAAGAAACCCATGAAGTATTAATATTTTGCTAGATTCTCAAATGTGTTTACTAATTAATCGAAAAACAAAGTTGAAAAAGGGGAATTTTTCTGCGAAAATGATGAGAAATTATCACAGAATAAACAACAGCAAACATCAATTAGAGTTTTGATTTTTGAATTCAAAGAAAGAATTGAGTAGTGGATTATCTCATTCATTTTCAGAATATCTTAGATACCTCTGTATCAAGTTGTCCATCTTCAATGAGATCTTTCACCAAGTCTGAATTAGTGTGAATGGTGGAACTTAATAATGCAATTCAAGGAGCTATTTCTCATAGAACAAACAGTAAACCCATTTATAGTTAATCTAATTCATAATGGAAGCAGTAAACTACATCAATTAGCGAAACCCTAACATAAATAAATAACTAAACTGCATCAGGATGAACAGACAAGTCGACAGAGAAAACTGAATCAGATTATGCTAACCTGATTGATTCGCCGGACTGATTGTTCACCCAAGTTTAAATGGAGGAAGTCGAGATTCGTAATCCGTTCAAGAAGGAAACTGCTCTTTTTTTTGAATCAATATGTCTGAAAGTTTTCAAGCTAGCTAGGGTTCTTTCGTAGCGTAGAGAAAGCAAGTGCTAAAGGAAACAAATTGAAAGAGAGAATTGGGGTTTAGGGTTTTTAGCAAGAATGGAACCTTTTGTTATTGGCCGGGAAAAACATACCAAGTTTTTGGCGGAAAGTTTCGCCTCTAAGCATCTCCATTGCGAAACTCAAAAAAAAATAGAAAATGACTATTTGAGTTCAAAAACTTATCAAAATAACCAAAAAAAAAAGTCATAATTTTTTTCAATTAACTAAAAGTTGTCACATTATTATTGATAATGATACATGAGGTTTGAAATAATATTGGTAATTAAGAATCAGGTCATTTTCTATTTTTTTCCTTCCCAAAATATCCTTGTCCACTAAAATTCACTTTCTCTCCCATAAAACCCAAAATATTAGGGTTTTTCCTTCTCTTCTTCTTCCCTTAGATTTAACTTCCTAACACCTGAAGATTCATCTCCGTACTCTTCTCAAATCGCCATACTCATTCTCAGTCGACCTATCTTCTTCTTATCATCGCTTATTAATCATCTAAGGTCAGTCTATAATGGCGAAATGGGCATCTATTGAAGTAGATATAACTGTTGGCACTTCGGTTGATATGTACATGAAAACTAGCAATGTTGAAGATGGAAGGACAGTGTTCGATGAAACGCCTGAGAGAAATGTAGTTAATTGGACTACTTAGCTAGCTGGGTATACTAGGAATGGGATGGATGATCTCTCTTTAAAACTCTTTCTGATATGTACTTGAAAACTAACAATGTTGAAGATGGAAGGAAGTGTTCGATGAAATGTCTGAGAGAAATGTAGTTACTTGGACTACTTTGCTAGCTGGGTATACTCGAAATGGGATGGTTGATCTCTCTTTACAACTCTTTCTTGAAATGCAGAAGGAAGGAATTAAACCCAACCCATTCACTTGCTAGTGTTTTTGCCGCATCTGCCGCAAGTGGTACCATTGATAAAGGAATTCAAGTTCTTAGTCAAGTTATTAAACTTGGGTTCGAATCGACTACATTTGTAGGCAATTCTATGATTAATATGTATTCAAAGTAGGGTCCAGTTAGAAATGCTAAACTGATTTTTCAAGCCACGGAGGAGAAAGATGCAGTTTCATGGAATGGTATCATTGCAGGTTTGGTATTAAATGGATTTGATAAGAAAGCATTATAACTATTTTATCATATGAGAATAGCGTGTATGAAACTTACCAAGTTAATTTTTTTGGTTCCGTCATTAAACTATGTGATAATCTTAAAGAATTGAGTTTCGCCAAACAACTACACTGTCGGGTTTTAAAGAACGGATTCGAATTTGATACTAATATTAGAACAGATCTTATGGTTGCTTATAGTAAGTGTAGAGAAATGGATGATTCTTTTAGCCTATTTTCGAATATGTCTGGATCACGGAACGTGGTTTTATGGACAACCATGATTTCCGGGTACTGACAGAATGATGGAACTGAGAAAGCAGCTAATCTTTTTCGCCAGATGAGTACTGAAGTGTCAGACTAAATGATTTCACATATTCTACAATTCAGTTGTTGGTAAAGTTGCTGTCTCGAATGCTACAGCTACTATAACTTCTATTCAGTTGTTGTTGGTTGGTTTCTTTATCTCCTGGTTCCATTTCTAAAGAGAGAGAATGAGAGGTTGTGGCTTAAACACAATACAAATAAGACTTGGGCAGAGAGAGGCAGAGGGAGAGCAGGTGTGTTTCCTTTAATTTCTTCTGTAAACACATTATGTTCCCTTCAGTTTTGGACTTACTCCATGAAAATAACAAACTCAATCAGCCATATCATTTGATCTTTTGCCATTGTTATATCTCTCCAATTGATACGAGATCCTAGATTAGTGTTTTTATGGCAGTACCAGCCCTCTTATGATGTTTGTATCCATGGATGTTCTTACAAAACTGAGACGTTCTTGAAGATCAAGGAATATAAATGTTAGCCCAATCAGATTTAGTTGAGTTCTTAGTGAGGTCATATTTCAGAATTGGGTATATTAGTGGTTTATAATAAATGGTTGATATTGTAAGATAGTGATGTTCGATCTAGTGGAGAATTCTCTCAGGGATGTATTGAAGTTTATGGAGAATCTTTTTTTTCTTTTATTCTTTATTATCATAACTTTGTTCATCTCTTCTTGTTTAATTTTTAGATAGTTCTCTTGAATTTCTTATCATAAAATTTTGTTGTTATCAGGGAAAAATTTTTGGAGTATAAAGTTTTCGGTTTCATCCTTTAACAAAAAAAAAAAAAAGTTTTCGGTTTCATAGGGTACCCACATATCTCTTGGGGTTTCTAATTTTTTTTGGTTCCCACATCTTTTTCTTCCTTCGTGGTTATCGGGAAAAATTTTTTTATGTAGACTTGATTCAAATCTTCCTCTGATGTGATGATGACAAACCTTATGAAAGAAAAATTCCAAACTCAAGATTTCGCAGATACATACTCTTAGTTTATATTTTCGATTCGCAAATCGAGCTTGCAAAATATGCAACCCAAGATTATATTCTGTGAAGCTTGCAAATCATGTTTGCAATCTATATTTTGCAAACACAGTTTGCAGTTTACATTATGCAAACACATGTTTGCAGATCAGATTGTTGCAAACACGTTTGCAGAACAGAATGTTGCAAACAGGTTTGCATAACAGATTTTTGCAAACACGTTTGCATTACAGATTGTTGCAAACACGTTCGCAGAAAAACGTAAAGGAAAAAAACGTCGATTTTTTCTGGTTTTTTTTTTTTTGAAAAAAAGTATTGAAAGTGGATCTTGTTAGAAAGCTAATGAAAAATCATTTCTAAATATATAATTTTTATAGAAATCCGACATCTCAAACAAAAGTTATATCGATTTAAAGTTTAAAGAAAAATAAAAGAATTTAGTTACACAAAATGACAAAAAGGGGTATTTTAGTATTTGCACACTTTTTGACCTGAATAATAATTTTCAAACGTTTTGTGCTTTTCTACTCATTTTCAATATTATTTTGACCTTTCTAGAAATTATCTCCAAAAAAAAAACTCTAATCAGACGTGTTGAGTCTCAAATGAGATTCTCTTTCCTATGTGGCTAACTTAAGTGTCTCAAATTCAAGTCCTTCTCCAATGCAACACTCTAAAAAAACTCTAATATATACACATGTCACCCATACATTTAATAGGAAAAAGTGATTGAGAAAGAAAAGCTTTTTATTGGTCCAAAAATTAAATTTGATGACTAGGACACTTAAGAGCATCTCCAATGCAAAACTCAAAAAAATCTCTGTTCATCCTATGTGTCAAGTTCCATTTGAGATTCTCACTCTTAGGTGGCGTAATAGAGATTCTCAATTTTTTTGTCTCCAATGCAAAACTCTAAACTTATCTTATTTACTTATGTGGCATAGTTATTTTTGTAAATAAATAATTAGTTATTTTAGAAAATATAGAAGTCTCGATTTCTATTGGTTGAAAATCAAATATTGATGAGTTGGACAATTGGAGATATCTCATGAGGACACTCTAGAAAATAGAGTGTCCTCTTGAGATATCTTTATTCCACCCTCGACACGTCATCTTAGAGATCCAAATAGAGTGTTGCTATAAGAGCATCTCCAATGCAAAACTCAAAAAAAACTCTAAAAATCCTATGTGTCGAGTTTTAAAAATCAATCTCTAATTTTTCTCTTTCCTATTTGGCAAGATTGAGACCTCCTATTTGAAAGACTTCTCCAATGCAACCTTCTAAAACTCCAAAAATTTCTTACGTGGCATTACTTTTTTTCGTTTAAAAAATCTAAAAATTCCAATAATTCAACCAACCCCGCCAAAATCAATTCGCGGGAAGTTTTCATTTTAGTCCAACCCGTATATCCCCCGCCAAAACCAATTGGAGGGAAGTTTTCTTTTGGTCGACGATTTTGGAGGGACACTATATAAAAAATTCAACCAAATTCATTTGAAGACTTGTAGAAAGTGGATTACTAGGGTTTTTCAGAATTTTGCTTCTCTTTGAAGGTGTATAGTAAGAAGAATCATCCATTCTCGGTAATATCTTCACACCCCTGATTCTATAGATCTTTTTTTTTTTCATCTTCATAGCCCCTGATTTTATAGATTATTTGTTATGAATAGTTCTTGATCTATCTAACATTTGATTATGCCATCAATTTGATATATTTCATCTTCAAACCTTATGGTTTTGTAGATTGTTCTTCCTCCATCATTATCTCTTGAGTTTCATCTTCATCGACCAAATAAGTATCTAAGTTATGCTAGTAACCTGTTTGAAAAAATTCCTAACCCAAATTGTTACTTGTAGATTGTTCTTTCCTTTACTTAATTCAACAAGCAAACTCACTAATTTAACCAAATCAAGTTTGCTTTAAGAAAGGGGATTACTTGTATTTTATGACAAAGACCCCTCTACTTGTTAATCATACTTTTATTCCCTAACCATCTTCTAAACCCATTAATTAATCAATTTTTTTATGGGTTTTAAACATAATAGGATATAACTGCAATTTCAGAATTAACACACTAAACATATTTCTGTTCGCAAGTTTTGGTTTGTCATAATCTGTATACAAGAGCAAAAAAAACAAGTCAAATTGCAGGTATGAACATAAAGGATTACACAACCGAATTACTAGGTTAAACCATGAAAATCAGGAGTTTACTTTTTCATTCTTTCCGAGTCCAAGTAGTCGACGAAACTTCAGTGCCTTGAATCAACAAAAAAGTGTATTTCAACCTCGGAGAGTAGGACAAACTATATCCTTCCTCCTCTAATTATGTTAATCAACTAAATATATTTCATCACTGTTTGTGCAAATAGATGTGCTATATCTCAGTAGTTGTTTCGGCCAAATAGGATATAGTTTTCTCTTTTTCACAACTACTAAAATGTGTTGATTAAGATCTAAATCGGATTGCCTCTTATATAAGGACCAAACCTGTTTTGTGCAAATACATTGTAACACTGTTTTGTGCAAATACATTGTAACACTGTTTTGTTCTAATAGATGTGTTATATCTCTTGGTAGTTGGTTCCGCTTAATAGGTTACAGTTTTCTCTTTTGGCATACCAACGAAAACTGCCGCTTAATAGTATATAGTTTGTGCTAATAGGTTACTGTTTTTGTGCTAAAAGATATGTTACAATCAGACTGCCTAATAGCAAGGACCAAAATGTATCAAATATGATCGTAGTATGCACTTGAAGTAGGAAATTTAGAAAATATTTACAATTAGATCAATGATTTAAATGGGTGTAAGGTTGTTCAGTTACGTGAATCTAACTACATCAGTATTCTTAATGGTTAGAGATTATGCTATATTGATAATGTCAATTTATATATAACCAATGACCCACTATTTTCTTATTTGGCTGCATGTACATGTGCTATTGGATTCATTAGACTACGATTTCATGGAGTCTCAACAATCTGATATGCACAGGGAAAGGGTCATTGTTGGCGATTCCCTCGAAACAGAGAGCCAGACTGATTATTCAAATGAGTTGCCTCAATCACAAATGGGTTATTCTAATCAATTTTTTCATTCAAACCAACTGAACACGGCACAACTCCAATTTAACCCTAATTTTTGTTTAAATCGAGTTGTTGCTCCATTTCCTACCATGGTTGAACAGATGTATGGCAATGGAGGTTCCTTTCAAAGTCTTCTCAATGCTCCTAATCCTCATCTTAATTCTCAGACTCCTACTTCTAAAGGAGCCAAAAAGACAAACCAAACACCGAACCGTCGTTGGACCGTAGAGGAAGACATTGGGCTTGCAAAGTCATATCTATATGTCACCATTGATGCAATCATAGGAAAAGACCAAACTAGTCAATCAATGTGGGACCGTATTTTCAAGACCTGGAAGGATAAAATGGGAACATATGATGAGACCAGAAATGCCAAAGGCTTACAGTGTCGTTGGGGATCTATACAAGGAGCCGTCAACAAATTCCATGGGATCTACGAATCGCTTGAGCGAGCTCCACAAAGTGGAACGACAACTTCAGATATGGTAACAATTATTTATCTTTCTTTTGTCAATATGGATTTACTAATTTAAGTTTTTTTTATTTTGTTATTTCTTGCACTTGTAGATCAAAAGTGCAAAGCGTATATACCAAGAGATTGGAGATGGAACATCCTTTAAGTTTATACACTGTTGGGAGATAATGAAAAACAGTCCTAAATGGTGTTCACAACAGCTTTCGAGGACTAATGGTTCAAAAAAGACAAAGATTGTAGCTGATAATCCAGTTAGTTCTCCCCCATTAACACCAAATACCATTACCTTGACTGGGGATGGTCATATTGCCTTGGAGGCACCTGCTGATGAAAGTAATGATGTAGAAGAGATCACCCGACCCCCTGGACGAAAAGGAAGTAAAGAGAAAAAAAGGCGATTAGGTGAGCAGAATGAAGTGATAAATGTGTTGAGTAACCTCCAAAGCTCTTTAGAAAAACAATTTGCTGCCAATCAACAAAATCTAGAGTCACGGGATAATTTACTGAAAAGAGGTATAGAACTTCAAGAAAGAAATCAACAGTTTAAAGAAGAAGTTCAAAGGCTTAAGGAAAACCGGAGAGAGAAGGCGGAAAAGAGAAAAGAACAAGAACGCATCATGAACACGGATCTTAGCAAGCTCCAACCTGCATTGCGAAATGCTTTTGAAAAGATGCAAGTTCAAATAATGAAGGAATGGGAAGAAGAAGGCCTACTAGGCGATGCTTCCAAAACAAGCTAGATATTGTCAAGGATTTAAAATTGTTTAGTTTTAGTTACTTTTGTCAAGCTAGTTTAATTAGTTCAATGTTTCTTACTTTTGGATTGTGTTACAATGAATTGTCTTTATGAATTTAAAATTTGGAGAGAAGTCAAAGAGTTTGGGTTATTCATTTTTTTACTTTCAAATTGTGTTAGAATATTGTTCCTATCCCTCTTTGCATCTCCTTTTTAAATTTGGTTTGCAGGTTTTAAGTTCATCCCAAGTATCTCAAGTCTAGAGTATTTGATGAATTTTACAGGAGATAGAGGTTGAGGAGAATTGACTTGAATTTCAAGATTTGCTGGAACCCAATCTGGTGCAGCAACCAGCAGCTCCAAGCTGCTGCAGTGGGCAGCAACCAGCAGCTCCAAGCTTTGGACTCAATTTGTTTAAAAGATTGGTGATTCCTCTCCATTTGTATCTTATTCTCAAGTTTCGGACTTAATTTGTTTAAAAGAAGAGCAATTAGAAAAGGAGATGTTATCCCATTAACTGATCATGGCACCTGTTTGGGATAAGCCGCCCAAAGTAATAGGAAGTAGACGTAACACGACTCCGAAAAATAAACGTCAATCATTACTTGCATCTTTTGTTACTAAAGAATTCTATTTATACTGTTCTCTACTTGTGGTCCTGCGCAATCTGGTCTCATTAAAGAGGAGAAGTTCTCGACCCTTGCCTTTTTCAAGCCTGACGGCCTAGTCACTAAAAAACCTCGATTAGTTTGTTTCTCAAGAACGTTGAGCTGGGTATGTAAGCCATGTATCTTGGAGAAACTTAAAAACAGTAATGGGATCCCGAGCCAGCCAAACTAGACATGAAACAACTACTTTGGCTGCTCTCCCATGTTTTCTATCCAAGGAACTCAAAACCACAACACAAGACCCTCTGCTAGACTTGTTCTTTTTATTTTTTACTAATGCAGTGCACAAATAGAGGTAACCGAAATTCAAACTAAAATTACATGGAGCCATTAACACCAAAAATAGTTAATATCATAGTCTATTATTTAAAACTCAACCAAAAGTAAAAACAAATCGAACTAAGTGAATTACATTGAAATTAAATACTGAAATAAGCAAATTCAAACTAAATTTCTCCATCTCCATAAATTTCCCATAAGTGATCAATTAGGTCATTCTTCAAATTTTTGTGTACGCCTTTGTCTCGAATTTGATTCATTCGAGTAATTATATTTGTAATAAGAAATGCATAATCACGCTCTAACTCAACATGAGTTATGTTGTTGTTTGTCAGTGGCTCCCAACGTTCCGGATCAATTCCTTGATTATGTTCACTCTCAATAATCATATTATGTAAAATGATGCACGTCTTCATAATCTTCCCCAGATCTTCTGCCTTCCACATACGTGATGGACCCTTGACAATATGCCATCTACTTTGCAACACTCCAAATGCACGTTCCACATCTTTTCTTACAGCTTCTTGTTGTTTCGCAAATATTTTCTCTTTCATACTAGATGGTTGAGAAATTGTCTGAATAAGAGTAGCATATTCTGGATAAATTCCATCAGTCAAGTAGTATCCCATATTGTAGTTATGACCTTGTAATGTGAAATTACATGGCGGAGCTACTCCATGTACAAGATCATCAAATAAAGGAGATCGATCAAGAACAGTTATATCATTATGTGTACCTGCCATACCGAAGAAAGCATGCCAAATCCATAAATTTTTTGATGCGACGGCCTCTAAAATGAGAGTAGGAACCCGTTTAAAACCATTTGTATGTGTACCATGCCATGCCGTAGGACAATTTTTCCAGTGCCAATGCATGCAATCAAGACTACCAAGCATACCAGGGAAACCTCGTTTCTCTCCTTCTTTTAGTAACATTTTGATATCATCTTTATTAGGCTTTCTCAAATATTGTTTTTCAAAAATCTCGATTACGGAATCACAAAAATGTTGAAGGCTTTCAATTGCAGTGCTTTCACCTATCTGAACATATTCATCAAGAAGATCAGCTGAACACCCATATGCAAGCATGCGAATTGCCGCAATCATCTTTTGTAGTGGACTCAGTCCTTCTTTCCCAATTGCATCAACTTGATGTGTAAAATATTTATTGTTCTTCCCAATTGCATATAAAATTCGATTGAAGAGGTTGATGTCCATCCGGAAACGACGACGAAAATGCTCTGGTGGATATTTTGATTCCTCACCTTTGAAATAGTCTTTAATAATCATATCGTGCCGAGACTTTCTATCACGATGAATATACCGTCTGCCTGGAGTAGATCCACCGTGCGGGCGTTTTCTTTTCATCATTGTAGTTGCCACTAAAGGTTGAATATAAATCGCAACTGTTTCTGCCAAGCTCTGTGATATTTCATTTGATTTTGAGATATCGCTTGATATCTCATCTAATAAGAACGTTGAGTTAGACAAAATGTCGTCACTACAAGTGGAACTATCATAACTCGATGTTGAACTAGATGTCGACATTGGATGTTCGTAAAGCAGAAAAAACGAATCAACAAGTCTTATCTACTCCTCTGCTCAACACTGCAAATTGTAAAAAAACAAAAAATAATTAGTCTTTCGTAGAGATACTTAATTCGGAAAAAGTTCAAAAGAATTGTTTATGATATAACCTCATTGATCCTATCTATAAACAACCATAAATTGAGACAGGAGTTAAATAGACAAAACTGTTTGTATGATCCATTCATACCAATGAGAGAAAGAATTCAAACTCAACCAAAAGCAACAGTCAAAGTAAAGTTATATCAACCTAAACTTGGGTTGTACAATGAAAAGATGGTAAGATTAAAGAAAGTAAGGCATTCCATGATTCTCTCTATAATCCGTTAATGAATCGAAATAGGTCATTGTTTTTTAAATTGATTAATCAGTGATGATGCTTATTATGTTCTTTACAATCCACTGATGAATCAAGATCAGTCTCTGATTTTTAAATTGATTCATCCATTATATTCTCTATAATTCATTTATGAATTAATGAATCAAGATGGATCTCTGTTTTTCAAATTGTAAAGAGAAGAGCAAATGGAAAGAAACAAACAGAGAAAACTATATATCGAAGTTTCATTCTTCTTTTTCTAAATTAAATTTATAAAACTCCATCTAGTTCTAATTTTTATCTTAAATCTTCATCAAGGTTCATCAAGGAACTCATTTAGGGACACTCCATATGCTGATGAATTCTACAATCCTTTTACCTATCTTCTTTCTCTTACCCTAAACATAGAGAAATATAAAATAGAGAGAAGCAGCCACCAAGATTATTAAATGTTCGTTTAATTTTCTTCCGTTATGAGTACCCCATGTTTGATGGTTTTTTTTTTCATGAAATATGTTTGATGGTTTTGAAATAGTTTTCTAAAATTTCACATATAATATTTACATATATAAAAAAATGCTAAAATTATCATGATTTTTCCAGGTCTTTCATAAAGGAAGAATAATATTTAGAGAAGAGACTTTAATAATTTCTTGTATTAGGAGATGGATAAATTCTTTCAATTTTTAACAAAGTTAATTAAAAAAAAAGGGTTAATTACGTTTTGACCCTCAATTTGTGACCAACTCACCGTTTTGGCCCCAATAAGTGTCTGGCAGTTCGATTTGGCCCCAAAGACCACTTTTCGAGCAGTGCTGACATCATCAAGTCAAATGCAATACTTTCCTATACCTGAAATATCCCTCTGACAATATCTTCTCTTTCCCACTTCGAATCTCGAGCAATCACATCAATCCGACTGATAAATGCCTTATTTTTTACCTTCCCAAGACATTTACTTTCTCTCCATTATCTCCATGAAACAAATGAAGGTAAACTACTGTAAGGATGGAAAAATGGGTAGCAGAAATTAGATAACCAAATAAGAGATCGCTCTGTAAGACTTAATTTCCCTGCATTTGTTTTTGACGAAGATGAACTTCGTGATGATAACCAAATAAGAGAAAGCTACTGAAATCTTTCTCTCTGTAACTTCCTCTCTCTATCTTATATAAAGGATAGGCAGATCTTGAGGGTAAAGGATAAAGTCAATACTACTGCAATATCATATTAAAACTTACCCAAGTAAGATTTACATGAAATAAGTGAAATAAACCTCAAGAACATTATATGTTTTTTTAAAAGTCAAGAACAATATTTGGTTATAGCAGGCATGTTCCTCATTAAGTATTTGGTCAATAGCTAACCAAAATAGATTGCTTGAGCAATTGTGGGTTATCACCATTATAGTATACAAACAGTAATTAAAGTTCATATATTTTCTCTATCGTTTGACTTAGTATATCGTGAATTGAAGTTTCAAAATTTTCTCTAATCGTTTAACGGAGCTCGATTCTTTTATCAGATTTAACTAAGCTAGGGCAAAGAATCAGGTTTGGCTATATATATATATATTTATATAAAAAGAGAGGGAGAGAGAAGATTAATTTTTACGTGTGATTTAACAAATAAATTTTTTTATACGAGAAGAAGAACATAGTATTTATACAAATTTGTTTGAATGAATTTTTTAAGAGAGAAATGTTTCTTTTCTCTTTTGTGAGCATTAAGGAAGAAAGATGAGATAAAGTGAGTATGTGAAGAGATGAGGTTTCTATTAACTTCATGAAAGGAGATTAATTTCTAGAGAAAAAAAGTATGGAAAAGTAGAGAGAAGAAGAAGAATTAATTTCACAGTGGTGATTGTCTGATGAAGTTAAAGGAGAGAAAGTAAATGTAGGAAGGTAAAAAATAAGACATTTATTAGTCAGATTGATGTGATTGTTCGGGATTCGAAGTGGGAGAGAGAAGATATGGTCTTAGAGGTATTTCAGGTATAGGAAAGTATTGCATTTGACTTGATGATGTTAGCACTGCCCGAAAAGTGGTCTTTGGAGCCAAATCGAACTGCCAGACACTTATTGGGGCCAAAACGGTGAGTTGGTCACAAATTGGAGGCCAAAATGGAATGGGTTATTTCCCAAATGGCCCCCCAACTTTGTGACCAGCTTCCTGCCTAGCCCCCTAGATTAGCAAAAAATACCCATATGGCCCCCTTTTTGAATTTCCGTTATAACACCGTTAACCAGTCAAGATTTCTCTCTCCTCCATCTCATAACCTCTCTCTGCCACCTCATCTTTTAGCCAACTCGTCATCTTTTCCGGCGAAGGTCGTTAGCCGAACAATTTTCTGGCCGGCGACCTTCAAACTTAAATTTATTTATTTATTTTTATAATTTCATATCCTCTCTCTCTCTAAACTCCGGCGAAGGGAAACCCCCTTCGTCGGAGTTTAGAGAGAGAGAGAGAGAGAGAGGAGATGATTTTTGTTTTTTAGAGAGAGAGAGAGGAGAGATGAAATAAAAACAATATTATTATTTTTTTAAGTTTGAAGGTCCACGGCCGGAAAACTGGTCGGTCGGCGACCTTCGCCGGAGAAGATGGCGAGTTGGCTAGAAGATGAGGTGGCAGAGAGAGGTTATGAGATGGAGGAGAGTTAAATGTTGACTGGTTAACGGTGTTACAACGGAAACTCAAAAAGGGGGTCATATGGGTATTTTTGCTAATCTTGAAGGCTACGCAGGAAGCTGGTCACAAAGTTGGGGGCCATTTGGGAAATAACCCAAACGAAATTAACCCAAAAAAAACTTCTTGTCTAGCTTTTAGAATAAAAACAACTAATGTCTTAACAAAGCAAGCCTTGTAGCCTGTAGGGTTTATGCTCTATGATTAAGTTTTAAAAATGCGAAGTAACCTTAGCAAACAAACTATCTTAGCAAACAAACTCACAACTCTAGATTATCTTTCTGTCTAAATTATCTTAGCAAACAAACTCACAACTCTGTTCTTAATTGTCGGGGTTTTTTCCCAATTTTTACTTGGATTGCTTTAATTAAGATTGATACCGAATTCATCATAGAAAAATAGTACATTTTTCATATGTTTTCAAATTTGTACTTTCTTATTTCGAGAGAAAATAATCGTACAAGTAAATTCACTGGTACAAAATTACAAAGGGGCGTTTCTATATAGAAAAAATTGAAATATTAAATTCTCTCATTACCAAGTTACTTCTAAACATATTGATATTTGATCGGGTTTAAATCAATCAATAATGACATTATACTCAAAACAATAATGTAAATCTTGAACTTCATGGATAACAGTTTTAAGTTTCTTGTAGTTCTTGAATGAGTGGACATTGCAAGTTCCCTCAGTCTACCTCTTTTTCTCTGGTGCAGGATTCTTGATGATAAACGCTTCGCTGCATTTCACTATCCCGTAATGGATGAGGATGCGCCAGAGTATCATGAAATTATTCAGAATCCCATGGACATGTCAACTCTACTGAAGCATGTGGACTGTGAAAAGATTACTACATTAACATCATTTTTGCAACATGTTGACCTCATTTCATCAAATGCAAAGGTGTGATTACTTCAGTCTCTCGTATTGCTTCAGTTGGATTATGTGTTTCCGTCAATTATCTGATTCAAAAAATTTCTGAACTTTATATCTCCTTAATGATTACTTTTTATCTTCAAATATAAACTAACACACTTAATATGTTATGTATGATAAGATACGATGTGTGTGCGTGCGTGCGGGTGCGTGTGTCTAAGAGAGAGAGAGAGAGAGAGACTTATTACTTTGTTTAGTTCATTGCCACCTAGAACGCAGTTCGTTCCGACACATCGTACGCTACCATGGGACTATGCGGTACACTAGGGGTATTCCGTATACCTCCTCTGCATGCTATTTTAGGGTCTGCAACGTTTTGGAATATTTTTGCCAGACAATAAATACTCTCTATGATGCATATAGAATAAATATACCTACCCTCCGCAGTTGTATATCTACTAATTTTATAATCATAACTAGTTGTAGTTAATAACTCAACTAATTAAGCTTATAGATCTTTACGAAGAAATTAAGTTCATTAGTCCATGTTTGGAGTATGGGATCGCGAACTCTCACCCAAAAAGGTATGGGGAACCAATACACGGTACTCAGGGGAAGGTAGAGTATCTGGTTAGTTGTTATGGCTATATTAACTAAAAGTTGAATCTACTACAGACTTGTAACGTTAAAACATCAGGAATCGCTAACATAGGCTACGAGCTCCGAGATACAGAAAGTATTCTCTACTCTGTTTTAGATTTGTGGCATCATTTATTTCAACTTGTTGGAAACAAAATTTTGTCAGATTTATGGAATGGTCTCAGCTATCGACCCGACTTTGGTCCAATCTTGTGAAATATACCATTCTTTTATTGGAGAACATGCTTACTAGTTCTTTGAAGAAATGAGTAGGCCTCATCTGAGAGAATATACTAAAAATGTTAATATCGCCCACAACAATCAACTCTTCCTCCATTAATGTATTTTATGCACATAAAATACAATAATCATATTTTGATTCATATTACGTACTATTCTTTTTTTCTGCAAGATTCAAATTACGTACTAGGAATCTTAAACTGATGATCCCCATCGGTATAGGTGAAGTTATTTATATCTGTTTTGATGCAGATGTCTCGGAAATTTAGGGTTTAGAATCAAGACTTGAGTGACATTACCAAACATAACGCCATTAACTTGTCAATGATTTTTTTTTGTGGTATTTGGTGGGACGCAAAAACTTGGTTCAAAGTTTAGTACACTACCTGAGAGTTGACGTTTGTAAGGAATGTAAGCTGGAATCGAACCCGTGACCTTATTGGAAAATAGTTGTAAAAGAAGCTTCCTGAGTTTAAATTTGATGGACGCCATTTCCTTCATGTAAGAAACTACACTCGTGTATTGCAAAAAAGATCTGTGAGGTCAAAATAGATGAATAAAGTACCAAAACAATCTAAAATGATTATATCTAAAGAGCATAAAAAGAAAAGAATACATAAGATAATCAAACCAATGTTTAGACCCTTAAAAATTACTCATCTATAGAATAATGAAATTAATAATTTAAAAAAATCATCTTTAATTTCAGAATAAAACATTAGTATCTTTCTATTTTAGTCTAAATATTATTGCAACTGTAAACAAAATTACAAATATAAATTTCCATTATTGCAACGGTAAAGAAAACAACAAATATAAATTTCCATTATCTCGAAAAGAAGTACAATTTCAAATTGGTAAGGTATTCCTAGACATTAGTATATCCAATTCACTTGGAGCACATAATACGAAATACATTTTTTTTCCTGTCTAACTTTGAAATCTTGGAAGTGGACTTTGACTTGATATTATTGAAAAAAGGTGTGAGGATTATTGGAGCGGGATCGTCGAGAAGGTGACCAGAAATGTCACCAACCAAAAATATAGTAAAACTTAAAGGTTTAAGAGGTTGTGGTATTTTTGAATCTCATGATTGCTCATAATATTCTTGATATAATTAAAGATGCCATGCATGTTGAATCTAACACTTTCGACCCAAAAGGAACAAAAAATGCTAACCAAAATTAATCTAACAAAGACAATATAATAGGAGAAACAATGAAAACCAATCACTATGAAGTACAAAAAAGAATTAAGCAAACCTTGATTTTCACTCACTTCCTTTCATGTGGCTAACTAAGATGGGGGAAAAATTTTAGAGAATAAAAACGAAGGGAACAAGATGGGTGTGAATGAAAACAAGAAGCATTGGGCATTATTATATAGAGAAAGCTGACGTTGTTTGGAAGTCATGTACATGATCTTCAGACGAAAGCAAGATCCCACAATTAAATGTTCCATGAATATCAAATCAAAATAAAATTTGAAGGATTTTCTATTATCTTCCCCAAATTTTGTTCCTTTTTAAGTTAGAAATCTTGGAACCGGTACAATTAATGAAGAACGTTCAAATTAGACTAAAGAAAATTTGGAAAGATTTACAACTTATTATGTGCCCAAAAAGTTGTAGGTTAATTTTTAGTGGTTTAAGATACCAGTTTGTTATCGAACCCAAATTTATAAAATCAGTATAAATGATTTTAGAAGGGAAATAAGAATCCATTTAAAACGACACTTATGTAATTACACTTTAACGACACAAGGAAGATAAGTTATATTTAATTAAGGTGGCCAATATATGAACAACTAAATTTCTTAGACGGACAACAGAATTAGGTGGAAGTAAATTTTGTTGGAGGCCACTAAATCTAAGGATCTAAACTGAAATATCCAACCTTGTTATTTGTTCTTTATGATCATCATCTTTTTGGATTACAAACGACCACCATTTTATCCGGCAAGACCACCACTAAATCTAGCAAGGGCCATTTTCTCCGACCATTACATGTGTTGAGATTCTTCAATCTTCATCACCCCCTTCTCATGTTGTTTTTAATGTTCTTTTTTTTTACATTACAATAAACCTTTTTGGGGGAGTTCCAGTCATGGGAAAGTATGTGATTTTCAGGCATAAGTGACCCTTCATAAATTGTGGAAACAGAAGATCACAATTGCATTCTATGCAATCCAATTAATTGTGAGAAGAAGAAGAACAGATAGTACTAATCTTTTCATTTTGAAGTTTGATTAAAGGTTTATAGTCAAAGAAGGGGATGAATCTTTTCTTCGACTGGAGTCTCCGAAGCCCACACTGGATTAGAATGACTAATTCATAGAATAAAATCATTGTAGAAGATATTGGAATGAAGAATCCGATCTTCCAGACCTTCGGATAGAAACAAGAATCAAAATTTGAGATTCACCATGAGAGTTGGATTATGTAGAATCCAACAAACCCTAACAACATAAGCAACAACATGTTGAAACCCACTCCATTGCTGAAGCAATTTGCGGGAATCATGGTCAAACAAACCCTAAATAGGTGATACCAGGTAGTGGTGGTGGTGGGAGGTGAAACCAGGTAGTGGTTGTGGCGGTGAAACCAGGTAGTGGTGGTGGCGGCGGCTGAAAATAGGATGAAGATGGTGTGATGAAGATTAATTAGGAAGAAAAAGAGAAATGAGTATTTAGTTTTAGATCCTTCCATTTGATGGTCTCAAACTTAGTTTACTTACCCCCAAAATGTGTTTGTCCACCTAAAGAAATTGGTTGTCCATATATTGGTGGCCTTAATTAATGAGTGTTTAAAGAAAAATTACCTAATTAAAATCAGACGCAAATTAATGAGATACAAATGTTAAAGAAGAACTACTCAAATACTACCAGAGCTCTTGAGAGTGTCATATGTAGAAAAAGAAAAGGTGTTAGCCAAATTAGTCAATAAAGAGGCTAAGAACAAAATAAACAATGTAATTAATCACACCATATTCTCTCTTTGCCTTCTCAAAATTCATCATTGATCTACACTGCGAAGCCCATCCACATTATAGTACTTCGTGAGAAAATCTCTCTAATATTAACAAAAAAGAGAGAAAAATATCTCATGTAGTTTTAATTGAGAGCGAAGCCAAAATTTTGTTCTAGGTAGGGTTGACTTAAGTAAAATTTGCGTATCAAATTTGTAGCCAGAAGCATCAATGCTTGCCAAAGATAAAGACCTTCCTATTCAATTACAATGGTTCATATATTCAATCAATTATACGTTTAGTTTTCATGATAATTTTTTTTCTACTACTGGACATGACTATGATTTGAGAAGCGAAAAGTTTTTTTTTGAAGTTAGATTCGATACAAAACACAAAAATAGGACCTAAACCCTTTTGTCTTACCAAGTAAATGAAACAAAATATAGTAAAATACTAAATTACGTCTACGAAGAGGGAATTTTTCCACAAAGGGGGCCATCCCCTTCCCCATAACAACTAAGAGAGAGAGGGAGACGAAGATAAAGAGAGAAAGATTAAATACCTGAGAGAAAAGATGAAGCGGAAGAGAGATAAAAGAAAATATGAACGTAAAAATAGCAAGAAAATTAAAGTACAAAAGAATAAGTGAAAAGAAAAGAGAGGTAAAAAGGAAGACTAGACACAATTGAGTGCCAAAATGACAGGTTACGAGTAAAATCAAGACTAAAATTGGGGGACAAAAAACAAACGCAAAAAATGTTAGAATCACACTTTTGGGTGAACTCAAACCTCCGACCTATTGGGAGATAGGTATGGTTTCTACCAACTAGGCTAACTCCGTTACTTGTTGTTATCTTGAACGGAACTGTTAAGAGCTACCCTAAGCTATAGCCTGGATTAGTCTTCGCATTGTTCCGTCCACAGTTTTAATATTTCAATTGAAATGCGGGTATAAGTTTAAATACTATGTTAAATAGGAAACATCAAGAAACGAAGCTTGATAATTTTAAAGTACACTTTTACTATATACAAAATATACCTGATCAAGATGCATAACTTATTATAACTAAAGGTCGCGGAAGCTATCGAACCTACCTAGAAATTGATCCGATTATGAAGATTAATCGAAAAGCTAAGCCAAAATCAAATATGCGAACAGAATTTAACGAGGTTCGGCTTAAAGCCTACGTCCTCGGGCGAAAAAGAAATCTTTATTGAAGGATATATGAAGACGACTCCCGCAAGTTCGTCCCAAGATGGTACCGTATAGTAATAACCTTCTATACTAAATCTTCGACGACCGAGAAATTTAACATCGCTCAAAAACTATGAAAAATTCCTCACTCTTGCTCTCTCTCTCTAGCTCTCTAAAGAAGAGTTGTTGTTGAGTAGTTGTGTTGGTGTGATTTTGTGGTGGCACTCAAACCTCTATTTAAATATAATATAAGCCGACTCCAACCATTGAATTTGAAACCGCCTCTTACACCATTCCAAAAACCGCCTATACGTACATCCATCTAAACCGCCTATAGTCATAACCATCTAAACCGCCTCTTACAATTCTCCACCTCGTACACAATTTGAAATACTTCAAATTTTGGACGAACACCAGGATACTCCTTGTAAGATATATCTGCTTCTTGTAACTTCTTCCGACTGCACCATATGACCATGGCTGCCTACGTACCCTTTTATAGGATCAAGCCTACCGTAGTTCTACCAACCCTTCACATAAAGTTTACCTTGTCGCCATTACGCCCTTTCGGGCAACTTAACACGAGCCGATTTGTAGCAATTCCAGGCAATGCTGAAACTTGCTACATGTCACCACTTTAGTCAACATGTCTGCGGGATTCTCATCTGTGTGTACCTTCATGAGAGAAACATCACCTTCCTCTATGACATCTCGTACAAAGTGAAACCTGACATCGATATGCTTAGTACGAGCATGATGTACCTGATTCTTCGCCAAGTGGATCGCACTTTTACTATCACACCATACATCTACGCACTCCTGCTTAATCCCTAGATCATCCAGAAGACCCCACAACCACAATGCTTCCTTCACACCCTCGGCCATAGCCATATACTCGGCCTCCGTAGTAGATAACGCAACTGTAGATTGTAACATCGATCGCCAACTAACTGGAGCACCATGTACCTTAAATACATAACCAGTAGTAGATCGTCTTCTATCTAGATCGCCAGCATAATCCGAGTCAACATAACCGCTTACCTGGCATGTGTCTCTACCAAAGCACAAACCTGTATCAACGGTACCCTTCAAGTACCTCAAGACCCATTTCACAGCTTCCCAATGTGTCTTCCCGGGGTTTGCCATAAACCTACTAACCACACTGACCGCTTGTGAAATATCCGGACGAGTACACACCATAGCGTACATCAAACTGCCAACTGCACTAGCATACGGTACACGATTCATATGATCCTTCTCCACCGTAGTAGTGGGAGATTGTTTTCCTGAGAGCCTGAAGTGTGGTGCCAAAGGTGTTGACACCGCCTTTGCATTCTGCATCCCAAATCGAGAGACTACTCGTTCGACGTAATCTTTCTGATTCAAGTACAGTTTCTTACTTGACCGCTCTCTCTTAATCTCCATTCCCAGTATCTTCTTTGCAGCGCCCATGTCTTTCATCTCAAACTCTTGACTGAGTTGAGATTTCAACTTATTTATCTCCACCATGCTTCGAGAAGCAATAAGCATGTCATCCACATACAAAAGGAGATAAATAAAGTCACCTTCGCGAAGCTTCTTAATGTATACACAACAATCATAGTCACTTCTGCGAAAACCATGCTTTAGCATGAAAAAATCAAATCGTTTGTACCATTGGCGAGGGGATTGTTTCAATCCGTAAAGAGACTTCCTCAAACGACATACTTGATTTTCTTTACCCTCAACCTTGTATCCCTCAGGTGGAGCCATAGAAATTTCTTCTTCCAAATCTCCGTGCAAGAAGGCGGTTTTAACATCGAGTTGTTCCAGCTCAAGATCCCTGTGAGCAACAATACTCAATAGCACCCGAATAGAAGTATGTTTCACGACCGGTGAGAAAATCTCATTGTAGTCGACCCCTTCTTTCTGTGCATAACCCTTGGCCACTAGTCTTGCCTTATACCTTGTACCCTTGATCTCGGAAGAATCCTCTTTCTTCTTGTACACCCATTTACAACCAATAACAGACTTACCTTCGGGCAATGGGACAACCTCCCATGTCTGGTTCTTGTGAAGAGACTCCATCTCTTCTTGCATAGCAACCAACCAACTCTCTCTTTCCGCCACGGTGATAGCTTGTTTGAAGGTGACCGACTCGTCGTCTTCCACCGAGAGTGCATATTCAACCACATTTGCCTGCCCGTAATGCCTAAGAGGTTTGTCTGACCCTAACCTCTGTACCGGCTTATATAACCGTTTTGGCCTAGTGTGTACCGAAACATCCTGCTGTTGTTGTTGTAAAACTTGTGTACCTTCCCCTTGAACCTCCTCATGATCGGGTTCATCAATCTCCTCATCCTGAGTTTTATCTTGATGCTCCACCTGATCATGATTCCTAGAAACCCGTTGGTCTTCGGCTTCTACTTCCACTACTTGAGCTTTAGTAGACCCAACATCACCACAACTAGGCACCGTAGCTTTCGCCATAGCTACAATAGATGACTCATCAAACACCACATCTCTGCTGATTACAAACTTCTTGTCTTCCGTACACCATAGCCGATAACCTTTGACTCCTGTAGCATATCCTAAGAAAATTGCCTTCTTTGCTCTATTGTCAAGTTTGTTACCTTTAACATGGTAATAGGCCGTACAACCGAAAACCTTAAGTCTCCCGTAATCTGCATGTTCACCTGACCACACCTCGTAAGGTATGCCGCCATCTAAAGAAGAATATGGAGACCTGTTCACAATATAACAAGCTGTAGCAACAGATTCTGCCCACCATTCTACGCCTAATCCCGAATTGGAGCGCATACATCTAGCCTTCTCAAGTAGTGTACGGTTCAATCTCTCTGCGACTCCATTCTGTTGAGGTGTGTTTACTACTGTCCAGTGCCTCACAATGCCTTCCTGATTACAAAACTCCTTGAATGCCCCATCCGTGTACTCGGTCCCATTATCCGACCTTAACGTCTTCAGCTTTCGACCAGTTTTGTTCTCAACCATTGCTTTCCACACCAGGAATGTGTTGAATACCTCATTCTTATGCTTCAGAAAATAAAGCCAGACAAATCTCGAATGATCATCAACGAATGTAACAAAATACCTGGAACCACCCTTGGAAGGTAACTTTGCCGGTCCCCAGACATCGGTGTGTACGTAGTCTAACACCTCTTTGCTCCTGTGCTTGCTTGTAGAGAACGTCACCCTGTGTGCCTTCCCGAACACACAATGCTCACAAAACTCCATGCAAGGCTTCTTCATGTCCTTCAACAAGCCTTTCCCGCACATCAAAGATAGACCCTTTTCTGACATATGCCCAAGGCGCATATGCCAAAGCCTCGTACTAGCCGTTGGATCCCTTCCACTGATTCCTACTGCTACATCTCCCGTAATTGTTGTCCCCAACAGTTTGTATAAATTACCGTAACGAGTACCTCTCATTACCACCAAAGAACTCTTAACGACTTTTATGGAGCCATTCTCTATAATTATCTTACAGCCGTTCCGCTCTAACACACCAAGGGAAATTAGATTTTTCCGTAAATCGGGTATGTGTCTTACGTCCGTCAATGTTCTCACCACTCCATCGTGCATCTTGATCCGTATTGTTCCGAGTCCCACAGTTTTACATATACTATCATTACCCATTATAACTGTACCACCATTTATATTCCTATAGGTAGTAAACTACTTCCTATTTGGACACAAATGGTGTGTCGCCCCTGAATCAAGCATCCACTTATCGGAGATCTTCTTAGACACCTCTGTCACCGAGAAACATTCGTCCGCCTCTTCTGACACATATCCCGCCTCTTGCATCTCTTGTTTCTCCTTGTAGCCTTCGTTCTTTTGCTTCAACTTTCTCTGTGGACAAGCCGCTTTAAAGTGACCAAACTCACCACAACTAAAGCACGTTTTCTTGAAAGAGCCTCTAGATTTGGATCTAGATTTCCCGCCCTTTCCCTTTCCCCTTTCATTACTCCTCCCCCTCGTTACAAACAACCCTTGTCCTTGATCCTTGTCTACTCCACCCGACGCCATACTGCTAGTAGCAACCTTACGAAGGTCATCTGCTAATAACGAATTTCTCGTCTCTTCCATGCTTAGACTATCACCAACAAGCATCAAAGTTTGAACAAGGTTCTCATAGGATTTTGACAATGAAAGTAATAATATGAGGGCTTGGTCCTCATCTTCAACCTTAACATCAATATCCTTCAAATCTGAGATAATCCTGTCAAACCTATTCACATATTCCTGAATAGAAGAACCCTCTTCCATTCTACATGTGAATAATTTGGATTTTAAGTAGACCCGATTCGTTAAAGTTTTCGTCATGAAACTGCTTTCTAGTTTTAACCACACACCCGCCGCCGTTGTTTCTTCGTCTACTAGGAACGCCACGTGCCTCTCAAGACACAACATAATGGTAGCCCGTGCTTCGAGATCTAACTCTTCCCAATCCTCATCTGACATATCTCCTGGTTTCTTTCCCGTCAACGTCTTGTGTAATTTCTGCGAGATTAACAGATTCTTCATCTGCATCCGCCAATAAGAAAAATCGTATTTCCCATTGAACTTCTCTATCTCATATTTCCCTGCTTTGACCGTATCACTTCTCGATCCCATCTTCTCTTCGTTCAATCTCAACAAGGCTCTGGTACCAATTGTTATAACTAAAGGTCGCGGAAGCTATCGAACCTACCTAGAAATTGATCCGATTATGAAGATTAATCGAAAAGCTAAGCCAAAATCAAATATGCGAACAGAATTTAACGAGGTTCGGCTTAAAGCCTACGTCCTCGGGCGAACAAGAAATCTTTATTGAAGGATATATGAAGACGACTCCCGCAAGTTCGTCCCAAGATGGTACCGTATAGTAATAACCTTCTATACTAAATCTTCGACGACCGAGAAATTTAACACCGCTTAAAAACTATGAAAAATTCCTCTCACTCTTGCTCTCTCTCTCTAGCTCTCTAAAGAAGAGTTGTTGTTGAGTAGTTGTGTTGGTGTGATTTTGTGGTGGCACTCAAACCTCTATTTAAATATAATATAAGCCGACTCCAACCATTGAATTTGAAACCGCCTACTGCCAAAATTTGGAAACATAGGAAACCGCCTCTTACACCATTCCAAAAACCGCCTATAGGTACAGCCATCTAAACCGCCTATAGTCATAACCATCTAAACCGCCTCTTACATAACTCATCATAGAAAAATAATTAATATTTTGGAGAAGGTATGCAGTTTTCGACTGCTCTATTTCTAAAACAATATAGTAAAAGTATATTAAGTCTTACAACATTACAAAGAGATGTTGCTCTCTACAGCATATTGAAATATTAGTATATTTCTTCCGAAGCCTAGTTAGACCTCGTTTAGGTACACGTATAGCTTACTCAAAGACTTTCATATTACCCTTTCAATCAAAGTGTTCTTTACCAATATATTTCAGCCGTTCAAAGGCTACCATGTGGTGTTTGGTAGTGGAGTAGTGGTGGTTGTGATTGGTCTGGGTGGAGTTGTGGTAGTGATTATGGTGGAATAGAGAGGGTGTTGGTGAAGTTGTTGGTAAAGTTGCAACGATAGTGACGGAATGGTGTTACTAGAGTTGGTGTCGTGTGGTGGTGGACTAGTTAATTGGTAGTGATGGTGGTGAAGTGGTTGTGGAACAATTGTTGTGGCGGTGGAATTGCGACATAAATGGTGAAGCGGAAGTAATAGAGGTTGTGAAGTGGTTGTGACTGTGGTGGCAGAGTTGCGGCGGAAGTGGTTAGGTGGTAGTGGTGGAGTTTCACCGCATATGGAGTTGCGGCAGAAGTGGTGGAGTGGTGGCGGAGGTTGTGAAGTGTTGTGGTTATAATGGCGGAGGTGGTGAATTGTAAGTGATGAAGGTGGCCAAGTGTTTGTGATGATGGTATATGTTCATTGATGGTGGCCTTGGAGTGGCGGTGGAGTTGCGGAGAAAGTGGAGTTACACCATAGGGAGTGGAGTTGTGGTGGAAGTCGTACCTTGGTGGAGACGTGGAGTGGTGGCAGAGGTGGTGGTGGGTGGCAGTAGTGTTCCTTTTCACAAAAAAAGAACGACATTTTTTCCCTTAAGTTTCACTGCAAACACGTGTTTGCAACAATTTGTTTTGCGAACAAGTGTTAGCAACAATTTGTTTTTCAAATAAGTTCTGCAAATATGTGTTTGCAACAATCTCGACGAGATTAAATGAAACATTTGGGTTGCTTCCTTTATCTTTCCGCATTTCGCATACATGTCAATGACTGAATTAGGGACTTCTCTCTTATTTTTGAATTATAAATGCACTCGCTATTCTTCTTATATGTTCTCCCATTTAATGTAGTTTGTTCATGTAAAAATACATGTGAGTGTGACAAGTAAACATGGTAAATGTATTTAAAATTTCCCATAAAGTATATGCCCTAACTTTTTGCGACGGTTGACAGTCGCCACAAAGTGAAACGCAAACCGTGGGCATACCATAAACTCCATGAGTAAGACTACTAACTATCTAAAGATAGGAAATTATGTTAGTTTATGCTCAACTATTAACACTTAAATGTAATGAAGCAATCAATTTCTCCCTAAAAAAACTAGTAAAAGGTCCTTCTTTGATATTGCTTGGAATTAGCTGAAACCACTAAGTCTCAGGATTCTCATGCATACATTCCTTAGTTAAAATTAGGGGTGAGCAGCGGTCGGGTTTTTTCGGTTTTTGTTCGAGCCGGAGCCGAACCAATAAGTGGCGGTTTGACTAAATCGTCAGCCGAAGTCGAGCCGATCATTCGGCCGGCCGACAAGGTTCGGCCCGGTTTGGTTCGGCTCGGTTGAGTTCGATTGATCGGTTTAACCGAACACAATTTAGAGAAAATGACAAACTAATGTTATTCATTTCATTGGATATGCGGAAAATAAAAATTAAGAGTCCATCCTACTTTTCCACCATTACATATACGGAAAATAAAAATTAAAAATTCATCGTACTTTTGCACCATTACAAAAAGAGAAAGTGGAAGTGCGAATGCAAAATCTATATTTTTAAGTTACTAACTAAGAATGAGTTGTGGTACATAGAACATTAATGAAGACTTACCTCTAAAAACCTTTCAATCAAATTGAATAGGTTGTGGTTGACGAAGCCGACAACAACAACTAGGAAAGAGGACAAATTTAGACTTGGAAGATTTGATTTGGTTTTTCTAAATTTTTTCCTTATTAACTTTACAAAATTATTATTTCCTCTTTTCAAGGAGTTCGGTCGGTTCGGTTTGGGCGGTTTCTAGAAACCCAAGCCGAGGCCAAACCAAGTCGATTTGGGTTGTTCGATTTTTCGGCCGAACCGAGTCGAACGGTGATCGGTTCGGTCCAAAAACCGATCGGTGCGATTCGACTTGATTTGGTTTGGCCGATTGGTTCGGTTTTTGCTCACCCCTAGTTAAAATAGCAGAAGAGTTTGAAGAGTTCACCAAGCAAAGAGGTCTTCCTTGCTCATCTTTGGAAAAAAAATTAGCTTTGGACTCGAAACCATCTTCCAAATACTCTAATTACTTCAGCAGACCGTCGAGAGCCCTACTGAAAGCCCACTTTTGACAACCTTCAAACACATTGATGAGCCCATCAATTTTATTTGAGATACGATGCCGTTGTAACTCCAATGGCTTCGTTTTCGACAATCAGTTAGTTGAATATTGTTGTTCACATCAACGAAAACACAACATCCAATCAGTGGGTGATACAAAATCTGATACGTTGAAACTTCGGATCTAGGATCTGCATGAAATAAATCATATAACCACTCAAAACTACGAAGTAAAAGTAATTTGTGTTTCGTTTTTTTTTTTGCAGTTTCAACATTTCGTCGAACAATAAAACCAACGAAAGAACAAAACATAACCAAATGAAAATTGAAATGGTTTCCCACAACGAAATATAGAACCTTCTTCTTGACAATGGAAGTCCTCTCAACGGATAAACTAAATCATTCATAAACCACTGAATTGAAAGTCTGTCGCAAACAATTACCAATTAAAAACATACCATTTCCAAATTTGTAATTCTGATATCTTATAATGCTTCAATTTGTTAACCGTATAGCTCATTATTAACCATCTGGTGATGCATATTAATGCACTCCATTCTTTTTATTGGTCCAAAAATTAAATTTGATGACTAGGAGACTTAAGACTCTCAAAAGAGATATAAAAAATAGAGTTTCTAGTTGAGACATCTTAAAATTTAATGCTTCCACATCATCTTAAGATCTCAATTGAGGTTTGCATTGGACAGGTTTTTTTCTCAAAAAAACTCTAAAGTCTTAGGTGGCACTTAGGATTTTAAGAGTGAGTCTTGCATTGGAGACACTCTTACTAAATGTTTGTTTAATTTTCTTCCGTACTGAGTACCCCATGTTTGATGGTTTTGAAATAGTTTTCTAAAATTTCACATATAATATTTATATATATATAAAAATGTTAAAATTATCATGATTTTTCTAGGTCTTTCATAAAGGAAGAATAATGTTTAGAGAAGAGACTTTAATAATTTCTTGTATTAGGAGATGGATAAATTCTTTCAATTTTTAACAAAGTTAATTAAGAAAAGGGTTAATTCCGTTTTGGCCCCCAATTTGTGATTAACTCACCGTTTTGGCCCCAATAAATGTCCGACAGTTCGTTTTGTGCCCCAAATACCACTTTTCGGGCAGTGTTGACACCATAAAGTCAAATGCAATACTTTCTTATACCCTAAATACCCCTCTGACCATATCTTCTCTTTCCCATTTCGAATCCCGAGCAATCACATCAATCCGGCTAGTAAATGCCTTATTCTTTACCTTCCCAAGACATTTACTTTCTCTCCATTATCTCCATGAAACAAATGAAGGTAAACTACTATAAGGATGAAAAAATGGGTAGCAGAAATTAGATAACCAAATAAGAGATCGCTCTGTAAGACTTAATTTCCATGAATTTGTTTTTGACGAAGGAACTTCGTGATGATATGTTTGATGCTTGATTCGAAAAAAGCTACTGAAATCTTTCTCTCCGGAACTTCCTCTCTCTATCATATATAAAGGATAGGCAGATCTCGAGGGTAAAGGATAAAGTCAATACTAGTGCAATATCATATTAAAACTTACCCAAGTAAGATTTTCATGAAATAAGTGAAATAAACCTCAAGAACAATATAGTATGTTTTTATTAAAAGTCAAGAACAATATTTGGTTATAGCAGGCATGTTCCCCATTAAAGTATTTGGTCAATAGCTAACAAAAATAGCTTGCTTGAGCAATTGTGGGTTATCACCATTACAATATACAAACAGTAATTAAAGTTCATATATTTTCCCTATCGTTTGACTTAGTTTATCGTGAATTGAAGTTTCAAAATTTTCTCTAATCGTTTAAACGGAGCTCGATGCTTTTATCAGATTTAACTTAGCTAGGGCAAAAGAATAACGTTCGGCTATATATAAGGACAAAATAAATGCTAGGTAGTGAGTTGGATGCTGATTTGGATATCCACATCTAGATGTTGATTGTTGACTAGACATCCACGTAAACATATGATAAGGACAACCTTCATCTTTTAATCTTGACCATCCGTTTCATTTCAACTCAAATCCTGACCATCACATCCATCACCCCTTTCAACATGTTGTAACGTTATTCTGGGTAGCTGAACAACAACAACATCCAGATACTCTTCACCCAAATCTTTTCCTCTTCATCTTCTCTACCTGTCTCCAACCCTAACGCCTATCCCCTTCTCCATCTTCAATTTTCAACCCCCTCATTCATACCAGCTCTCAATATTGATTATTACTCTTTCTCATCTCTTTTTTTTGTTGTTTTAACTCTTTTTCTGAGTTACTCATTTACTTTTTTATTTTCCTTCCTGGTTCATCAACAACTCCAAATATCTCAATCTCAAGGTGAAGTCTGTTTTCTCTTTAGGAATTCTCCATATGAATAAATGTTAAGATTTAATGTTTCTCTTTAGGAATCTTATTTTGATTGAAATATACAACATTCTCCTTTCATTTGAATATTGATGTTTGTGATTTCATCTATACCTATATAGTTTAATTGAATACGGTTGAGCTAACATTGGGAAATTTTGAAACCCCTTCATCTCCATTTCAAGCAAAGAAAACACCTGGTTAAATCTCTGTTAAGGAAAGTCGAAGAAGAAGAAGAAAATGAATTCCTCAAATCTCAATCTAGGATTTTAGCTCCAGCCTGAAGAACACAACACTGCATGTTCCCAATCTCTCTGAAACTCAATCGAGGAACAGGAGAAGCACATACTCAAAAGGTGAAATAGTTTTTAATCTTTTCTTGAGTGCAAAGTGTTCGATTAATTTCCTGAATGGTCCTATTACTGATTATTTGTATAGACAATTCTTATCAATTAAAGAAAGTTATTGCTGTGTCTGCCTTTATTCAAATATGGTGGATGGCATCCATAAAACATATTTCAAAATATGTTGATCTAAATAGAAGGTAACAGCAAAGGAATGGTGAGATAGTGAGATATCGTAGCCAAAACCATACTTTTTCATTATTTCTTCAACTGTTATTCTCACAACATGTATTTCATCTCTTTTCATGGGAGTATGGTATTTCGGTCAAATGCTTTTGCACTATGAAGTTGTTTCCCCTTCAGATAAGACAGAATCATCATTAAATTTACGGTTTAAAGCTATAAGATGTTCGTTTTACGCAACTTTAAGTCGTTATATAAATAATGTAGACATGTATGTTCATGTTGTAAGATAAGTAAAATAAAAATGTTTGTTTCCGCGACTCCTTCGTGAAACATAAACTGGAAAACATTTTTAGGTATAGAAAGTTCATTCACAAAATCTTTTCTTCAGTTGGATTAGAAAATTTCCACTAACTTTGTTCTTTTTGTAAGAAAAAGCTCACCATTTGCTTTCTGAACTATCAAATCACCACCTTTAAAAGTTAGTACTCTCTTTAGTTCCCAATTACTTGGATCAAAACCTGTCGGTATATATTTAGTGGGACCTTGGTGTTCGAAGCAGCAAACAAGATTAGAGTCTAAGACCCTCTCTGCAACAACCATTTCTAGAAAATTAAATAGATAGAAATTTTGATTTTTATAACATGAAATAAGAACTCCGTTTTGCATAGTTGTAAGGGTTTGGGAGTTTGGCCAAGTACCCGTTTCTTTTCCATCATTTTTTGCCTTACTAACTTTTCTGCCGAAAAAGCATAGTTTTTCTCACACATTTGCAGCGATGCGGTAAAGTGCGTAGAGATCTGTAAGGGACTCTTCCATTTGATAACAGCTACAAACCATGCCCACTAAATCAACAGTATATTGGAATAACAGTAAATAAGCTTTTACAAAAATTCCAGCTGATGACGACATCTGTTATGAATAGGTTATGGCTGGAGCAGGGAATCATGAATTTCTTATATTCGTTCACTCTATAAAGGAGACAGTGAAAACTGCTCGGGCAATACCAGATGCTGCTCTTGCTAATGATCACTAGGTCAGTTCCTAAAAGAAGCTGGTGCAAGTTACGTAATTTTGCGAGGAGAAAGTGAAGGTGTTAAGACCAATGATTTAAAAGACCTATTGCCGTATGGCTTTGCAGTTCATCATGCTGGACTGGTTAGGGGTGGCCATACTATTGTCGAGGAACTTTTTGTTGGAAAGCATATACAAGTGTTCGTATCCACAACTACTCTGGCTTGGGGTGTTAATTTACCAGCGTATACAGTGCTTATTAAAGGTACTCAGATTTAAAATCTTGAAAAGGGAGCATATCCAGAATTAAGCCTTTTGGATGTCATGCAAATGCTTGGTCGTGCAGGAAGGCCTCAGTATGACACTTTGGGGGAAGGGATAATCATGACCGGTCATAGTGAACTGCAGTATTATCTCTCTCATGAATCAACAACTTCCTATTCAGACTCAGTTTGTGTCCAAGTTGGCTCATCAATTGAATGCAGAAATTGTTCTTGGAACAGTTCAGAATGCTACCAACTGGCTCGGCTAGACACTTACCTGTACATTCGCATTTTGAGGAATCCTACATTTTATGGTTTGGCACCTGAAGAAGAATTCTTATTATTTTCCACTAGAACAGGCAATTTGCTCACTGCTCAAGGGTGCGGAAGCTTCAGTACATTGTTGAACTTGAGATAAATGTTCAATTGCAGGTAATTTTGGGCAAACCATAAACTTCCTGCAACTTCATTTTCTTAACGTATATATATATATTGCTTGGAGGAAGCATTCATGTTTTGGTGCGATGTTTATTTATTTATTGATGTATTTTATGTAGGTGGAAGGATTGATGCACCCGAAAAGGTTGCACACCCAAGCGGAGGTATCAAGTAGTAATCCGGCAAAGCCGGGATCGATCCAAGGATAGGAAGGTAGTTTGGATATCGAAGGGTCTTATCCCTCGGTCTAGATATTAAAGGCTTACTTAGACAAAAGCGGAAATAAATGAAGGTAATATGAGGTTTATAATCGAATAAGCAGTAAGAAAATAAAGTAAAACAACTAAAATATCAATGTAAGAGGGCGAGAGAGATTTGAGAGAAGAGTTCGGAGTAACAAGAGTCGGGGAACAACAAGTAAGAGAGGTGTCGAAGTCCGAGAATCCGATGTGGTGGACTAACAACTATGTACGGTCCAATCGAATGGATTGATGTAAATCTAGTCTCGATTCCTAAGGTGGACGTTCATAAGCACTACGTATGTCCGGAGATAATACTTAGTCAAACAAACTACCTAAACGATTAAAACGAATCATCGAAAATGTCGTCTAGTCGCCTAACTATGTGAAGTGCATGACAAGACACATGAAATTTGAATCTAGACTACGGTCGATATCGATCACATTGCCTAATCGATTAACTATGCGAAATACTTGATAAGACACATGAAAAACGATTGAAACAAGTAATCAAAATAAGAGAACATCAATTTATTATCAAAACATTAAATCATCACATAGATAATCACAAATTCATCACATTTCATCTCATCAACGACACACGAGAGTTAGCTAAAATGTTAAATGAAAAAAAAAAATGAAACGAAGATGAAGAGAAAATCCCCCTTTTTCGATGTGGTTCGAGGCGAGGTTCGTCGGAAAATTTGAGTAGTTGAGGTTCAGCCGATTTCCCCTTAGCAAATTTGTGGATTTCCCCTTGACAGTGCATAATGGGTGTCCCCGAGCAAAAATCAGATCTCCCCTTAACAACCAGACTCATCTTCTTCATTTAGAACCCACCACCATTAAAGCTCAACTCAAGGTTTCTCTCTCTAAGATTTCACCACCAAAACGAAATCAAACACAAGGGATAGCTAGCAACTAGTGAGGGGAGTAAAAGCCCTAAGTTTTCGTGCCAAGAAGGTAGCCGGAAAACCCTTGAAAATCCGGCCAAAGATAAGGACAAATCCGGCCAAAAAGCATGAAATCCGGCCAAGAGAGCATGGAGATTCCGGCCCGTGCTGCTGCAGATGCATCCCGTGAAGGCTGCAGACGCGTCCCGTGAAGACTTCAGTCCGTGCCGGCAGCTGCTGCTGTGCACGTCTCTGCCCGTGCCGGAGCTGCTGCTGTGCACGTCCCTGGCCGTGCCGGAGCTGCTGCTGTGCACGTCCCTGGCCGTGCCGGAGCTGCTGCTGTGCACGTCCCTGGCCGCCCTGCTCTAGCAGCAGCTTTCCCGAGTGGCTGCTGGTTCTTGCAGCAGCTGCTCCCGCGATTTTTTCGGCCAAGCTATGGCCGGCCTTAGTGTTGGCCGGCCTAGCTTGGCCGGCTCCAATTCTCTCTTTCCCTTCTCTTCAAACCCTTTCAACCTCTTGAACAAAAACTTAAACCCTAGAAACCCTCTTGCCTATTTTCTCTCTCTTGCTTGGTAGCTCCTTTCTTGGTGAAGAAGATGATGAATAGTGTAACTTGAATAAAAACCCTAGACTTAGTCAAGTTGACTAAGTCTTTAGACTACTTAAGACCCTTGACTTTGTCCATCATTAAAGACTCTTGACTTGGACCAAAAAGGGTGCTCATAGAATCTCTATTGTTCCCTTCCTCTTTGGGCTCTTGGGTTGGGCTTCTTTCTAAAGCAAGGGAGTGCCTTCATAGAATCCTTGTTTTAAGACCGAACCTCGGCTTCTTTCATTCACAACTTTTCCGTCCGAACTCCGAATCGACTTCCGTTTTCACCGTCGGACTCGTCATTGACCTCACTTGTTGTTCGACTTCTGATCTTGCCAAAATGACCAAAATACCCCTGGTGCTATTTTCTTCCCTTTTGCCGCATAAGATGAAAATGTGATAATTAGCTCTCTTTATTCCGAATTACACGCCAAACCCCAAATAAACTACCTAGCAATGAAAACACATAAATAATTAGAAATAAAACTCGAAACGAACTAACTCATCAAAGTTAAGTGACCTAAATGTGGCATTTTCACGCCACATCAAGGATCTGAAGTTGCTGCCGAGATTGAATTCTAGGACCAACAAAATTTTATATTGAACATGGAAAACTAAGCCCTGAAACAACAATTAGATGGTTTAACCCATGAACAACTCATTGAGTGCTGTAATTGTTTTTCCCAAATCCTGAAGTAATCAGGCATAGTTTCTTTAACCAATTTATTTTTAAGTTTAAAACCAAGAAGAAAGTTATGGTGAAGAAGAGAAAGTGAAGATTACTATTGTTACGAAAGACAAAGTGAATCCTTCCACTGATAGTTCATATCTACTCGACTTCATGTCAAGGATCTCTGCGTAACCGGTATGTTTCCTTCACTGGATAACTTTTTAGTACCTTAGGTTATCTGAGAAGATAAGAGTAGAAATCTCTGAAACTATAAACTTCAGGAGCATATATTACCGATTATGGCGCCGCATTTTACCACTATGCTGAATATGGATTGAAAATTATTGATAATTCTGTACTTGATTAGTTCTCTATTCTTTTAGGAGAGAAAAGAACCAGCAGAGTTGAGATGTTTTACTTGCTTGACGTGTTTGTTCAATTCCATCTTTGTAATAGACAGAATTGTGAAACAAATTACTTAAATATTCACATGTTCAGTTCATTGACTCAATGATGTAATTTGGGAACTTTACATTTGTTCGTTCACGAAGAAAAAACTCATGTTCAATTGGGTTGATGTAAATGCTCTCTTAAGTGGTGGTGGGAAATTTCAACAAAAAAAAAAAAGTGGTGGTGGGAAATCTGGAACGCACACGTGACTTGAATTTAGTCACGAATTGCTTAGGCAGACCTTCTAGACATGGTCATGAAGTAGTTCCTATCCTACGTAATTTATTCTAGGCAGTGTTTCCATACAAAATTTGTTTTTTGTTAATTTTTTTAAAATATGATTACACATTGTTGAACTTCAAGATATTACATTCCTTGACAGTTCTTAAGATTAAGAGCTTTATGTAGAAAGTATAAATTGACTGAACAAGTCATCTTTTTCATATTCTCGAGCTATAGAGTATTACTAGAGGAGGCATTTGCTATTGAACCAAGAGCGTACTTCTTACAAACAAATAAAAAAGCTCCGCAAAAAGGTTGTCCTATGTTAGTTTTACCACATCATTTATCTTGATGCTTGTGTTTTTGCTCTATAAGCATCTTTTGCATCAGGTTGCTAAAGCTCCACTCAACTTATAAATTTGAGCTTTGAGGTCTTCAAGGGAAGAAGACCAGCTGGAGGAGAAGGGGGGATGCTGTCATCTGATTTCAATGTGGAGTTGCAGATGATAATAGATAAAGCTAAGGCAGGGGTTATAAGAATAAGAGTTAACACATGAGGGTATGCAATTATACTTTTGTTTTCATACACTTGTGTTGGGGTTGGTATTATTGTAAGAACTCTTATTATAGGGGGTTGGTTATATGCTTTTCTGTTTTGCTGAGTTTTGTTCATGTCTTGGTAGACCAGTGGCCTTTTATAAATCCTTGTACTATATATGGGTTTTGGCATCCTTAGTCTGCTGATATGTGCAAAAAGAAAAAATGTGCTAAAGAAGGACTTGGGTATGTAAAGTTTGGTTGAATTTTATGTGTTGACCATGTAAAATGTTGTTTGTTTTCTTATAGCGTAAGAACAACACCTTTCAGTTCTATTCAATTTCTTTGCAATCTTAATTTTATCTTTATATGTAAATTGGTCCGACATCTACACGAAAATAAGATCACATAAATAAGATTATAATCAGATTGAACATAAACATCTATTACCTCCACTTCCTTAACGATTTAAGCCCTATCAATTACACCATATGTTTATGAAGTTTCTCCATTATTTTCTCTTATTTGTAGATGTTGCCATCAATTTTTATCATCCTTGATTTTCCATTATATATATTTCACGATATACTTTTTTTTGTTAAAGATATTTCACGATATACTTGATTTTGTCATATTTAATTTTAGTTGCATGTTTTAAAAATTATTTGTAATATTTGTTTTCAAGATCAAGACAAATGTAAATTCTTTAACATAGAAAAGAAAACAAGTAAATTTATTTTATATTGAAATCAAATTGCACCGTGCCGAAGGTACGGGTTATACCTAGTATATATTATATATATATATATATATATAAAGAGAGAGAGAGAGAGAAAGAGAGAGAACTAATTTTTATGTGTGATTTAACAAATAAATCTTTTTATATGAGAAGAAGAACATAGTATTTATACAAATTTGTTTTCATGAATTTTTGTAAGAGAGAAATATTTTTTTTCTCTTTTGTGAGCATTAAGGAAGAAAGATGAGATAAAGTGTGTGTGTGAAGAGATGAGGTTTCTATTAACTTCATGAAGGGAGATTAATTTCTAGAGAGAAAAAGTACGGAAAAGTAGAGAGAAGAAGAAGAATTAATTTCACAGTTGTGATTGTTTGATGAAGTCAAAGGAGAGAAAGTAAATGTATTGGGAAGGTAAAAAATAAGGCATTTATTAGTCAGATTGATGTGATTGTTCGGGATTTGAAGTGGGAAAGAGAAGATATGGTCAGAGGGGTATTTCGGGTATAGGAAAGTATTGCATTTGACTTGATGATGTCAGCACTGCCCGAAAAGTGGTTTTTGGGGTCAAATCGAACTGCCGGACACTTATTGGAACTAAAACGGTAATTTGGTCATAAATTGGGGTCCAAAACGAAATTAACCCCAAAAAAAACTATTTGTCTAGCTTTTAGAATAGAAACAACTAATGTCTTAACAAGACAAGACTTTTTTTTTTTTTTGTTGAAACTATTCTGTCATTAATAGGAATAAACGTTATTACAATATTTATCAACTAACATACAAGGATCATTATGCCACATTTTGCTTCTATTCTTCTTTCTCGCCCATTTTGCTAGCTTGTCTGCATTCAAGTTGAGATCTCTTTTGGTGTATTTGAATTGCACTATATCAAATTCTCTTCTGCTTTCTCGAATTCTTCGGATATGAATCAAAGATTGCCAGTTGACAGAGTGTCTTTTATCATGGATGTTCTTGATTAGATTTAAGTTGTCACTTTCTATGATTATTGACTTGTGATTATGTTCTTTCGCCCAACGTAGACCTTCTAAGATTGCTATTGCTTCACATTCTTCACTATTTCTTGCCCTCAATGTTTTCACTTGCGCTGCTATGAATTTTGCATCTGCATTATGTGCGATTAAGCTGATTCCCGAATTGGATATTACATTAGTGAAAGATGCATCAACATTAATTTTAATGAAAGGTACTATTGGCGGTTGCCATTTCCCGGAAGGTTTTTGATTAATTTTCTCAGGTTTTTTGTTGGTTTTTGGAAATGCCTTAATCATTCTAATGATGTTATCCAGATCATTTATCTCGTGCTGGAAGCAGTGGTCACATCTAACTTTCCATAATATCCAAAGGATGCTAGCAAAATGAATATCGTCATTAGTATAATAAGTTTGGTTATCCTCTTGCCACGAGAAGATCCATTCCGAGACCGAAATAATATTTTCAGATATAATATTAAAATTAAACCAGACATTTCTAGCAATAGCACAGTGTAATAGTGCATGTTCAATTGTTTCGGTATGCATACAATTAGGGCAAGTGAAGTTATTGTCAATGTATTTTCCTATTCTGTCTCTCACCGGGAGAGCTTTTGCACAGATTTTCCATATGAAAATTTTTATTCTAGGAATAGTAGGAAGGTTCCAGATGAAATTCCAGTTATGCGAGTTAGCTGAGGGGGTGATATTATTAGTGCTAATGTGTTGGTACATCGATTTGACTGTAAAGTTACCTGATTTAGTGAGCTTCCATTTGAGTTGATCTTTACCTTCGCTGTTCACCGGGATAGCTTTGATCAAATTTTGCGTCGTGATATCAAAGTTGGCATTGAGAATCTCATTGTTCCAGTTGTTGTTCGTAATGAGTTGGGCCACTTTGTTAAGACTGGATTGATAATTGTTTTGCACCTTTCCGTTGACCTCTGGGATCTAGTTATCATCCCAGATGTTGATATCTTCACCAGAGTGCACCTCCCACGTGGTCAGATCATCGATGAGATTGTAATGTTTCATGATCGTCTTCCAACTCCAAGAATCAAGACAAGCCTTGTAGCCTGTAGGGTTTATGCTCTATGATTAAGTGTTAAAAATGGGAAGTAACCTTAATATTTTATTAACAAAAGTTACCCTTCTTAAATAATTTACAATCAAATTGTTGAGACACCAAAAAGTAAAAGAGACAATGTGATATAAAACAATTTGACGTACAAAAAAAGGATTGGGTTTTCGTCTTCCCCTCCTTGATAATCAAGCCTTCCTCAACAAGATTTATTGGCGTCTTTTAAATAACCCTCAAGCTATCTGGGTTCAAGTGCTCAAAGGGAAATACTTCCCCAAATCTAGAAATCCACCCCTTTCCAAAGCTAATCACTCTTGGCCGTGGAAATCTATTAGCAAGTAGTACAAGCAGATGGAGAGTCTGGTCTTCTGGGATATCCATAAAGGTAATCATGTTAACATCTGGCACGACTACTAGATTCCCAATCATTCTACCCCATTATTAATCAGAGCGGTTCGAATCTGGAATGGGTGGCGCAACTCATTACTAATAATAACTAGGATACGAGTGTTATAAATAATTGTTTTGATAATGATATTTGCTTATCAATAGCAATCATGAACTTACAGGCAGACCAAGAAGACAAACCTATATGGACGTTGACTAAATCAGGTAACTTCTCGATTAGATCTATGTATAACTTTCTCAGGACAGGAAGCGCAGAGCCACTGCACGATCAAAATGATTAGTTATTTATTTAGAATATAAATACGATTCTTCGTATAAAATTATTTTTGGAAGTGTTGTATGAACAGTTAACCATTAAAAGACAAGATTGGAAAATTATTGACAACTCTTTCGCTTGCATTAATTGTAATGAATATGAAACTCTTGACCATGTGATGTTACATTGTACTTTTGCGAAAGCAATCTGTAACATCCCACGTTTTCGAAGTTAATTGAAGGATTATTTGACATTTAGGTCAAATCAAAAGAAGGGTTAAACAACAAAGAGGACAAATTAGGGGGTATTTTGCAAACATGGAAAAACCATGGACCAAACTATAAATATGGCAGAATCTGAAATTGGTTTTTTGCCTGGTGGGTTTGTAAGCATGTGGATTCTTAATTTGGTTGGTTAATAAAATTTCTAAATGGATTGACCCATGGCTTATTAATTGATTTGAGAATTAATAAACAGCATTGAGACTTAGCCGTGGGAAGTGAAAGAAATTTAGGGTTCAACGACTATGAAATTCTTTCGTCGATTTCTTCGTGATGGTTTGTCGGAATTCAGTGAAACTTCTTCCAGGTAATCTCACTCGACTTGTTCTGCATATCTATCCGTTCAGAATTTTGAATTTCGTCCGAATTTGGTGGTTTTGTGATAGCTATTTCGTATACTGTATAGTTGTACTAATTTCATTTGGGATCGAACTATGGAGCTATTTAGATGGTTATTATTCAATTTCTTCGAATGGTTTGTGTTCAGAAACATGTTTAGGAGATTGTAGACTATTTCGGGGTGTCCAAATATAGACGGGGTGCTGCCGAATTATTTTACGACTTGAATTTCATATTTGGAATAGTTTGGAAATGAATTGGAATAGAGATTGTTACCCAAATTTTGTCGTATTTCATATAAATGGACAATTTCGGTTATAGATTTATATTATAAAGTTCATTATATGATTTGTCAGCTTATGAAGACTCTAAAATGAAAAATAGAGTTTTTGAGAAATTGGTTAGTTGGTTTCTATGCATTTCAAGTATTCAATGGACTTGGTTATGAAAGTTAGAGATCGATTCGACAGATACTTGAAGTCTTCCGAATTTAGCGAATTTACTTTTAAGTTTTCATGGTTTTGTTTTAATGATTCTTTTTATTTACGAACCTAATGTTTCTATTCGATTTTTGGTTATTCTTCTTTATCCTAGAGTTTGCGAATGAGGAGGAATTGGGTCGTCTGGTAGGCGGGAGTCTTTGGTGATGCAAGGACTGAGGTAGGGGTTCTGAATCCTTTATCCAACATGATTTTATAGATGATGAATATGCTAGATTCTATAGTTATATATGCGTCATTATAACTAGAGTTTAGGTAGCATGAAACTCGATTTATGTGAGGAACTGAAGTATGCTTGAAATATTTTGATGCGATATGAGAAATGTTTTCGAACTGATTTTACGATGATTGTGAACTACTGGGGATTTTCTTGTATGTACCCGACTGCGGATTTTGTCAACCTACGGGCATGTAGCCATTGAGGGTAGGATGACATGTGGACACGGGTGTGATCCGTGTGAGACCGGTGAGGTGGGCGACACTAGTCATGAGACCTGTGGGAGTAGAGTGCTTCACTTGCTGGCCATTGGTGCTCGTGCCTCCAGCTCGAGGCTCAGGGTCGTACACCCTGACCGTTCGCCTGGGAGGTGACATTGATTGGGATCCCTCTGCTTTGTGGCGATATGTGATGAGACATGAAAGTGTCTCATTTAAATCTCTTTACTCGGGTTAGTTAGTCCAGTTCGGGCAGTTACTCTGATGAATTATGTGTTTCTCTTGTCCAGGTGTCTTCTACAGAATTAAGCTTCAAAAATAGATAAAAGATGGGCATTTTGGTCATTTTGGTGGTAAGGGTATTTTGCGAGTTGTGGTCGATTTTGATTCTCGGATGAAAGTAGAATCCGAGACTAATCTAGCGGCGAAAACGAAAGTCAAATTGGAGTCCAGATGTGCAAAATAGAGCGAGTCAAAGTGGTGGTCAAAATGGAGTCAACATAAGTTTCCCAACAACACGTGGGCCAAATCTGAAGGCGCCGTGAAAGATTCGGTACTCCACAT
>BEHA01050272.1:284369-298626 GCA_002897215.1 Eschscholzia californica subsp. californica | reverse complement strand
TTAATTAATGAGGGTTTAAAGAAAAATTACCTAATTAAAATGAGACGCAAACTAATGAGACACCAATGTTAAAGAAGAAGAACTACTCAAATACTACCAGAGCTCTTGAGAGTGTCATATGTAGAAAAAGGAAAGGTGTTAGCCAAATTAGTCAATAAAGAGGCTAAGAACAAAATAAACAATGTAATTAATCACACCATATTCTCTCTTTGCCTTCTCAAAATTCATCATTGATCTACACTGCGAAGCCCATCCACATTATAGTACTTTGCGAGAAAATCTCTCTAATATTAACAAAAAAGAGAGAAAAATATCTCATGTAGTTTTGCTTGAGAGCGGAGCCAAAATTTTGTCCTAGGTAGGGTTGACTTAAGTAAAATTTGCGTATCAAATTTGTAACCAGAAGCATCAATGCTTGCCAAAGATAAAGACTTCCTATTCAATTACAATGGTTCATATATTCAATCATTTATACGTTTAGTTTTCATGATAATTTTTTTTCTACTAATAGACATGACTAAGATTTGAGAAGAGAAAAGTTTTTTTTTTGAAGTTAGATTCGATACAAAACACAAAAATAGGACCTAAACCCTTTTGTCTTACCAATCACTATGAAGTACAAAAAAAATTAAGCAAACCTTGATTTTCACTCACTTCCTTTCATGTGGCTAACTAAGATGGGGGAAAAGTTTTAGAGAAGAAAAACGAACGGAACAAGATGGGTGTGAATGAAAACAAGAAGCATTGGGCATTATTATATAGAGGAAGCTGACGTTGTTTGGAAATCTTGTACATGATCTTCGGACGGAAACAAGATCCCACAATTAAATGTTCCATGAATATCAAATCAAAATAAAATTTTGAAGGATTTTCTATTATCTTCTCCAAATTTTGTTCCTTTTTAAGTTAGAAATCTTGGAACCGGTACAATTAATGAAGAACGTTCAAGTTAGAGTAAAGAAAATTTGGAAAGATTTACAACTTATTATGTGCCCAAAAAGTTGTAGGTTAATTTTTAGTGGTTTAAGATACCTTAGTTTGTTGTCGAACCCTAATTTATAAAATCAGTATAAATGATTTTAGAAGGGAAATAAGAAACCATTTAAAACGAGACTTATGTAATTACACTTTAACGACACAAGGAAGATAAGATAGTATTTAATTAATGAGGGTTTAAAGAAAAATTACCTAATTAAAATGAGACGCAAACTAATGAGACACCAATGTTAAAGAAGAAGAACTACTCAAATACTACCAGAGCTCTTGAGAGTGTCATATGTAGAAAAAGAAAAGGTGCTAGCCAAATTAGTCAATAAAGAGGCTAAGAACAAAATAAACAATGTAATTAATCACACCATATTCTCTCTTTGCCTTCTCAAAATTCATCATTGATCTACACTGCGAAGCCCATCCACATTATAGTATTGCGAGAAAATCTAATATTAACATAAAAGAGAGAAAAATATCTCATACAAAACACAAAAATAGGACCTAAACCCTTTTGTCTTACCAAGTAAATGAAACAAAATATAGTAAAATACTAAATTACGTCTACGAAGAGAGAATTTTCCCACAAAGGGGGCCATCCCCTTCCCCACAACAACTAAGAGACAGAGGGAGACGAAGAGAAAGAGAGAAAGATTAAATACCTGAGAGAAAAGATGAAGCGGAAGAGAGATAAAAGAAAATAAGAACGTAAAAATAGCAAGAAAATTGAAGTACAAAAGAATAAGTGAAAAGAAAAGAGAGGTAAAAAGGAAGACTAGACACAATTGAGTGCCAAAATGACAGGTTACGAGTAAAATCAAGACTAAAATTGGGGGACAAAAAACAAACGCAAAAAATGTTAGAATCACAGTTTTGGGTGAACTCAAACCTCCGACCGATTGGGAGATAGGTATGGTTTCTACCAACTAAGCTAACTCCGTTACTTCTTGTTATCTTGAACGGAACTGTTAAGAGCTACCCTAAGCTATAGCCTGGATTAGTCTTCGCATTGTTCCGTCCACAGTTTTAATATTTTAATTGAAATGCGGGTATAAGTTTAAATACTATGTTAAATAGGAAACATCAAGAAACGAAGCTAGATAATTTTAAAGTACACTTTTACTATATACAAAATACACCTGATCAAGATGCATAACTCATCATAGAAAAATAATATTTTGGAGGAGGTATGCAGTTTTCGGCTGCTCTATTTCTAAAACAATATAGTAAAAGTATATTAAGTCTTACAACATTACAAAGAGATGTTGCTCTCTACAGCATATTGAAATATTAGTATATTTCTTCCGAAGCCTAGTTAGACCTCGTTTAGGTACAAGTATAGCTTACTCAAAGACTTTCATATTACCCTTTCAATTAAAGTGTTCTTTACCAATATATTTCAGCCGTTCAAAGGCTACGTACCATGTGGTGTTTGGTAGTGGAGTAGTGGTGGTTGTGATTGGTGTGGGTGGAGTTGTGGTAGTGATTATGGTGGAATAGAGAGGGTGTTGGTGAAGTTGTTGGTAAAGTTGCAACGATAGTGACGGAATGGTGTTACTGGAGTTGGTGTCGTGTGGTGGTGGACTAGTTAATTGGTAGTGATGGTGGTGAAGTGGTTGTGGAACAATTGTTGTGGCGGTGGAATTGCGACATAAATGGTGGAGCGGAAGTAATAGAGGTTGTGAAGTGGTTGTGACTGTGGTGGCAGAGTTGCGGCGGAAGTGGTTAGGTGGTAGTGGTGGAGTTTCACCGCATATGGTGGAGTTGCGGCAGAAGTGGTGGAGTGGTGGCGGAGGTTGTGAAGTGTTGTGGTTATAATGGCGGAGGTGGTGAATTGTAAGTGATGAAGGTGGCCAAGTGTTTGTGATGATGGTATATGTTCATTGATGGTGGGCTTGGAGTGGCGGTGGAGTTGCGGAGAAAGTGGTGGAGTTACACCATAGGGAGTGGAGTTGTGGTGGAAGTCGTACCTTGGTGGAGACGTGGAGTGGTGGCAGAGGTGGTGGTGGGTGGCAGTAGTGTTACTTTTCACAAAAAAAGAACGACATTTTTTCCCTCAAGTTTCACTGCAAACACGTGTTTGCAACAATTTGTTTTGCGAACAAGTGTTTGCAACAATTTGTTTTGCAAATATGTGTTTGCAACAATTTGTTGCAAATATGTGTTTGCAACAATCTCGACGACATTAAATGAAACATTCGGGCTGCTTCCTTTATCTTTCCGCATTTCGCATACATGTCAATGACTGAATTAGGGACTCCTCTCTTATTTTTCAATTGTAAATGCACTCGCTATTCTTCTTATATGTTCTCCCATTTAATGTAGTTTGTTCATGTAAAAAGACATGTGAGTGTGACAAGTAAAAATGGTAAATATATTTAAAATTTCCCATAAAGTATATGCCCTAACTTTTTGCGACGGTTGACAGTCGCCACAAAGTGAAACGTAAACCGTGGGCATACATAAACTCCATGAGTAAGACTACTAACTATCTAAAGATAGGAAAAATTATGTTAGTTTATGCTCAACTATTAACACTTAAATGTAATGAAGCCATCAATTTCTCCCTAAAAAACTAGTAAAAGGTCCTTCTTTGATATTGCTTGGAATTAGCTTAAACCACTAAGTCTCGGGATTCTCTTGCATACATTCCTTAGTTAAAATAGCAGAAGAGTTTGAACTCGAAACCATCTTCCAAATACTCTAATTACTTCAGCAGACCGTCGAGAGCCCTACTGAAAGCCCACTTTTGACAACCTTCAAACACATTGATGAGCCCATCATTTTTATTTGAGATACGATGCCGTTGTAAGTCATATGGATTCGTTTTCGACAATCAGTTAGTTGAATATTGTTGTTCTCATCAACGAAAACACAACATCCAATCAGTGGGTGATACAAAATCTGATACGTTGAAACTTCGGATCTAGGATCTGCATGAAATAAATCATATAACCTCTCAAAACTACGAAGTAATTTGTGTTTCGTTTTTTTTTTTTGCAGTTTCAACCTTTCGTCGAACAATAAAACTAACGAAAGAACAAAACATAACCCAATGAAAATTGGAATGCTTTCCCACAACGAAATATAGAACCTTCTTCTTGACAATGGAAGTCCTCTCAACGGATAAACTAAATCATTCATAAACCACTGAATTGAAAGTCTGTCGCAAACAATTACCAATTAAAAACATACCATTTCCAAATTCGTAATTCTGATATCTTATAATGCTTCAATTTGTTAACCGTGTAGCTCATTACTAACCATCTGGTGATGCATATTAATGCACTCCATTCTTTTTATTGGTCCAAAAATTAAATTTGATGACTAGGACACTTAAGACTCTCAAAAGAGATCTAAAAAATAGAGTTTCTAGTTGAGACATCTTAAAATTTAATGCTTCCACATCATCTTAAGATCTCAATGAAGGTTAGCAATGGATAGGGTTTTTCTCAAAAAAAACTCTAAAGTCTTAGGTGGCACTTAGGATTTTAAGAGTGAGTCTTGCATTGGAGACACTCTTATTAAATGTTCGTTTAATTTTCTTCCGTACTGAGTACCCCATGTTTGATGGTTTTGAAATAGTTTTCTAAAATTTCACATATAATATTTATATATATATATATATATATATATATATATATATATATATAAATGTTAAAATTATCATGATTTTTCTAGGTCTTTCATAAAGGAAGAATAATGTTTAGAGAATAATGTTTAGAGAAGAGACTTTAATAATTTCTTGTATTAGGAGATGGATAAATTCTTTCAATTTTTAACAAAGTTAATTAAAAAAAAAGGGTTAATTCCGTTTTGGCCCCCAATTTGTGACTAACTCACCGTTTTTGCCCCAATAAATGTCCGACAGTTGGTTTTGTGCCCCAAATACCACTTTTCGGGCAGTGTTGACACCATAAAGTCAAATGCAATACTTTCTTATACCCTAAATACCCCACTGACCATATCTTCTCCTTCCCACTTCGAATCCCGAGCAATCACATCAATCCGGCTAGTAAATGCCTTTTTCTTTACCTTTCCAAGATATTTACTTTCTCTCCATTATCTCCATGAAACAAATGAAGGTAAACTACTGTAAGGATGAAAAAATGGGTAGCAGAAATTAGATAACCAAATAAGAGATCGCTCTGTAAGACTTAATTTCCCTGAATTTGTTTTTGACGAAGAGGAACTTCGTGATGATATGTTTGATGCTTGATTCGAAAAAAGCTACTGAAATCTTTCTCTCCAGAACTTCCTCTCTCTATCATATATAAAGGATAGGGAGATCTTGAGGGTAAAGGATAAAGTCAATACTAGTGCAATACCATATTAAAACTTACCCAAGTAAGATTTTCATGAAATAAGTGAAATAAACCTCAAGAACAATATAGTATGTGTTTATTAAAAGTCAAGAACAGTATTTGGTTATAGCAGGCATGTTCCCCATTAAAGTATTTGGTCAATAGCTAACCAAAATAGCTTGCTTGAGCAATTGTGGGTTATCACCGTTACAATATACAAACAGTAATTAAAGTTCATATATTTTCCCTATCGTTTGACTTAGTTTATCGTGAATTGAAGTTTCAAAATTTTCTCTAATCGTTTAAACGGAGCTCGATGCTTTTATCAGATTTAACTTAGCTAAGGCAAAAGAATAAGGTTCGACTATATATAAGGACAAAATAAAGGCTAGGTAGTGAGTTGGAAGCTGATTTGGATATCCACATCTAGATGTTGATTGTTGACTAGACATCCACGTAAACATATGATAAGGACAACCTTAAATCTCTGTTAAGGAAAGTCGAAGAAGAAGAAGAAAATGAATTCTTCAAATCTCAAACTAGGATTTTAGCTCCAGCCTGAAGAACACAACACTGCATGTTCCCAATCTCTCTGAAACTCAATCGGGGAACAGGAGAAGCACATACTCAAAAGGTGAAATAGTTTTTAATCTTTTCTTGAGTGCAAAGTGTTTGATTAATTTCCTGAATGGTCCTATTACTGATTATTTGTATAGACAATTCTTATCAATTAAAGAAAGTTATTGTTGTGTCTGCCTTTATTCAAATATGGTGGATGGCATCCATAAAACATATTTCAAAATATGTTGATCTAAATAGAAGGTAAGAGCAAAGGAATGGTGAGATAGTGAGATATCGTAGCCAGGGCCGTGCCTGGGAATTTGGGGGCCCAGTGCAAAAATTTAGTTTGGGCCCTTCGTATATTCAAAATATAAAAAAAAAATTACACACAAAATGATAACGAATTCAAAATAATTTGACTATAAAGATAATTGGTCGTTTATTTATCAACTCAAAATGTATTTACAAAGTACTTGAAGCAAAAAATATTACTTAAAATTTTTTTCTCCTTACATTTTTTGAAGCAAAATCATCAACTAAATTAAAGCGACTGATGTAACAACAAGTCAACAATGAGTTATTGCTCTAGTAGCTAATAAATTAAGACGATTGCCAAGTTTAATTAAAAACAAATTATAACGACTAAATAACAACAAGAAGAGAAATAAAAATAGCAAAAAAGATATATTACCCGGTGATATTGATGCAATTATTTCAACTTTAATATACCAATACACTAGTAGTAATTTGGAAGAAGACTTGAATAGGATAATAAAAACTTGTTGCACCCACAATTTATAAAAAAAAAATAACAATCTAAACAACACACAAACCGACAAATTAGCCTACTTTTTAGTATTTAGGAAAGTGGTTTTGGAAAGGAGAGAATAAAATCAGTGACAAAAACTAAAGAGAGAAAGAATAATATGGTGGAGAGAGAAAGGAAAGTAGAGTGAGAAAGGGTAATAACCCAGAGAGAGAACGGAAAATACCGATGTGGGAGAGTGGGCGGTGGGCCCCATACGTACTAAATATCCTTATATTTCTTCTTTTTTAAACTGCCAGATTTCTTGTAAGTTTGACCGTTTCAAACTTTTCTTTCTAAGTTAAAAACAGATTATACACTAATAACTATGGAGAGATGAACAATTCTGGGCCCACGTGAGTGGGGGGCCCAGTGCGGGCGCCCTGCCCGCACTGGGCACCGCACGGCCCTGATCGTAGCCATAACCATACTTTTTCATTATTTCTTCAACTGTTATTCTCACAACATGTATTTCATCTCTTTTCTTGGGAGTATGGTATTTCGGTCAAATGCTTTTGCACTATGAAGTTGTTTCCCCTTCAGATAAGACAGAATCATCATTAAACTTATGGTTTAAAGCTAAAAGATGTTCGTTTTACGCAACTTTAAGTCGTTATATAAATAATGTAGACATGTATGTTCATATTGTAAGATAAGTAAAATAAAAATGTTTGTTTCCGCGACTCCTTCGTGAAACATAAACTGGAAAACATTTTTAGGTATAGAAAGTTCATTCACAAAATCTTTTCTTCAGTTGGATTAGAGAATTTCCACTAACTTTGTTCTTTTTGTAAGAAAAAGCTCACCATTTGCTTTCTGAACTATCAACTCACCACCTTTAAAAGTTAGTACTCTCTTTAGTTCCCAATTACTTGGATCAAAACCTGTCGGTATATATTTAGTGCGACCTTGGTGTTCGAAGCAGCAAACAAGATTAAAGTCTAAGACCCTCTCTCCAACAACCATTTCTAGGAAATTAAATAGATAGAAATTTTGATTTTTATAACATGAAATAAGAACTCCATTTTGCATAGATGTAAGGGTTTGGGAGTTTGGCCAAGCACCCGTTTCTTTTCCATCATTTTTTGCCTTACTAACTTTTTGGCCGAAAAAGCATAGTTTTTCTCACACATTTGCAGCGATGCGGTAAAGTGCGTGGAGATCTGTAAGGGACTCTTCCATTTGATAACAACTACAAACCATTCCCACTAAATCAATAGTATATTGGAATAACAGTAAATAAGCTTTTACAAAAATTCCAGCTGATGACGACATCTGTTATGAATAGGTTATGGCTGGAGCAGGGAAGCATGAATTTCTTATATTCGTTCACTCTATAAAGGAGACAGTGAAAACTGCTCGGGCAATACCAGATGCTGCTCTTGCTAATGATCACTAGGTCAGTTCCTAAAAGAAGCTAGTGCAAGTTACGTAATTTTGCGAGGAGAAAGTGAAGGTGTTAAGACCAATGATTTAAAAGACCTATTGCCGTATGGCTTTGTAGTTCATCATGCTGGACTGGTTAGGGGTGGCCATACTATTGTCGAGGAACTTTTTGTTGGAAAGCATATACAAGTGTTCGTATCCACAACTACTCTGGCTTGGGGTGTTAATTTACCAGCGTATACAGTGCTTATTAAAGGTACTCAGATTTAAAATCTTGAAAAGGGAGCATATATTCAGAATTAAGCCTTTTGGATGTCATGCAAATGCTTGGTCGTGCAGGAAGGCCTCAGTATGACACTTTTGGGGAAGGGATAATCATGACCGGTCATAGTGAACTGCAGTATTATCTCTCTCATGAATCAACAACTTCCTATTGAGACTCAGTTTGTGTCCAAGTTGGCTCATCAATTGAATGCAGAAATTGTTCTTGGAACAGTTCAGAATGCTACCAACTGGCTCGACTAGACACTTACCTGTACATTCGCATTTTGAGGAATCCTACATTTTATGGTTTGGCACCTGAAGAAGAATTCTTATTATTTTCCACTAGAACAGGCAATTTGCTCACTGCTCAAGGGTGCGGAAGCTTCAGTACATTGTTGAACTTGAGATAAATGTTCAATTGCAGGTAATCCGCCTAGGCAAACCATAAACTTCCTGCAACTTCATTTTCTTAACGTATATATATATTGCTTGGAGGAAGCATTCATGTTTTGGTGCGATGTTTATTTATTTATTGATTTATTTTATGTAGGTGGAAGGATCTGAAGTTGCTGCCGAGATTGAATTCTAGGACCAACAAAATTTTATATCGAACATGGAAAACTAAGCCCTGAAACAGCAATTAGATGGTTTAACCCAGGAACAACTCATTAAGTGCTGTAAGTGTTTTTCCCAAATCCTGAAGTAATCAGGCATAGTTTCTTTAACCAATTTATTTTCAAGCTTAAAATCAAGAAGAAAGTTATGGTGAAGAAGAGAAAGTGAAGATTACTATTGTTACGAAAGACAAAGTGAATCCTTCCACTGATAGTTCATATCTACTCGACTTCATGTCAAGGATCTCTGTGTAACCGGTATGTTTCCTTCACTGGATAACTTTTTAGTACCTTAGGTTATCTGAGAAGATAAGAGTAGAAATCTCTGAAACTATAAACTTCAGGAGCATATATTACCGATTATGGCGCCGCATTTTACCACTATGCTGAATATGGATTGAAAATTATTGATCATTTTGTACTTGATTAGTTCTCTATTCTTTTAGGAGAGAAAAGAACCAGCAGAGTTGAGATGTTTTACTTGCTTGACGTGTTTGTTCAATTCCATCTTTGTAATAGACAGAATTGTGAAACAAATTACTTAAATATTCACATGTTCAGTTCATTGACTCAATGATGTAATTTGGGAACTTTACATTTGTTCGTTCACGAAGAAAAAACTCATGTTCAATTGGGTTGATGTAAATGCTCTCTTAAGTGGTGGTGGGAAATTTCAACAAAAAAAAAAGTGGTGGTGGGAAATCTGGAACGCACACGTGACTTGAATTTAGTCACGAATTGCTTAGGCAGACCTTCTAGACATGGTCATGAAGTAGTTCCTATCCTACGTAATTTATTCTAGGTAGTGTTTCCATACAAAATTTGTTTTTTGTTAATCTTTTTAAAATATGATGATTACACATTGTTGAACTTCAAGATATTACATTCCTTGACAGTTCTTAAGATTAAGAGCTTTATGTAGAAAGTATAAATTGACTGAACAAGTCATCTTTTTCATATTCTCGAGCTATAGAGTATTACTAGAGGAGGCATTTGCTATTGAACCAAGAGCGTACTTCTTACAAACAAATAAAAAAGCTCCGCAAAAAGGTTGTCCTATGTTAGTTTTACCACATCATTTATCTTGATGCTTGTGTTTTTGCTCTATAAGCATCTTTTGCATCAGGTTGCTAAAGCTCCACTCAACTTATAAATTTGAGCTTTGAGGTCTTCAAGGGAAGAAGACCAGCTGGAGGAGAAGGGGGGATGCTGTCATCTGATTTCAATGTGGAGTTGCAGATGATAATAGATAAAGCTAAGGCAGGGGTTATAAGAATAAGAGTTAACACATGAGGGTATGCAATTATGCTTTTGTTTTCTTACACTTGTGTTGGGGTTGGTATTATTGTAAGAACTCTTATTATAGGGGGTTGGTTATATGTTTTTCTGTTTTGCTGAGTTTTGTTCATGTCTTGGTAGACCAGTGGCTTTTTATAAATCCTTGTACTATATATGGGTTCTGGCATCCTTAGTCTGCTGATATGTGCAAAAAGAAAAAATGTGCTAAAGAAGGACTTAGGTATGTAAAGTTTGGTTGAATTTTATGTGTTGACCATGTAAAATGTTGTTTGTTTTCTTATAGCGTAAGAACAACACCTTTCAGTTCTATTCAATTTCTTTGCAATCTTAATTTTATCTTTATATGTAAATTGGTCCGACATCTACACGAAAATAAGATCACATAAATAAGATTATAATCAGATTGAACATAAACATCTATTACCTCCACTTCCTTAACGATTTAAGCCATATCAATTACACCATATGTTTATGAAGTTTCTCCATTATTTTCTCTTATTTGTAGATGTTGCCATCAATTTTTATCATCCTTGATTTTCCATTATATATATTTCACGATATACTTTTTTTTGTTAAAGATATTTCACGATATACTTGATTTTGTCATATTTAATTTTAGTTGCATGTTTTAAAAATTATTTGTAATATTTGTTTTCAAGATCAAGACAAATGTAAATTCTTTAACATAGAAAAGAAAACAAGTAAATTTATTTTAATTTGAAATCAAATTGCACCGTGCCGAAGGTACGGGTTATAGCTAGTATATATTATATATATATAAAGAGAGAGAGAGAGAGAGAGAAAGAGAGAGAACTAATTTTTATGTGTGATTTAACAAATAAATCTTTTTATATGAGAAGAAGAACATAATATTTGTACAAATTTGTTTTCATGAATTTTTGTAAGAGAGAAATATTTTTTTTCTCTTTTGTGAGCATTAAGGAAGAAAGATGAGATAAAGTGTGTGTGTGAAGAGATGAGGTTTCTATTAACTTCATGAAGGGAGATTAATTTCTAGAGAGAAAAAGTACGGAAAAGTAGAGAGAAGAAGAAGAATTAATTTCACAGTTGTGATTGTTTGATGAAGTTAAAGGAGAGAAAGTAAATGTATTGGGAAGGTAAAAAATAAGGCATTTATTAGTCAGATTGATGTGATTGTTCGGGATTTGAAGTGGGAAAGAGAAGATATGGTCAGAGGGGTATTTCGGGTATAGGAAAGTATGGCATTTGACTTGATGATGTCAGCACTGCCCGAAAAGTGGTATTTGGGGCCAAATCGAACTGCCGGACACTTATTGGAACTAAAACGGTAATTTAGTCATAAATTGGGGTCCAAAACGAAAATTTGTCTAGCTTTTAGAATAGAAACAACTAATGTATTAACAAGACAAGACTCTATCAACAAAAAAAAACAAGACAAGCCTTGTAGCCTGTAGGGTTTATGCTCTATGATTAAGTGTTAAAAATGGGAAGTAACCTTAATATTTTATTAACAAAAGTTACCCTTCTTAAATAATTTACAATCAAATTGTTGAGACACCAAAAAGTAAAAGAGACAATGTGATATAAAACAATTTGACGTACAAAAAAAGGATTGGGTTTTCGTCTTCCCCTCCTTGATAATCAAGCCTTCCTCAACAAGATTTATTGGCGTCTTTTAAATAACCCTCAAGCTATCTGGGTTCAAGTGCTCAAAGGGAAATACTTCCCCAAATCTAGAAATCCACCCCTTTCCAAAGCTAATCACTCTTGGCCGTGAAAATCTATTAGCAAGTAGTACAAGCAGATGGAGGGTCTGGTCTTCTGGGATATCAAGAAAGGTAATCATGTTAACATCTGGCACGACTACTAGATTCCCAATCATTCTCCCCCATTATTAATCAGAGCAGTTCGAATCTGGAATGGGTGACGCAACTCATTACTAATAATAATTGGGATACGAGTGTTATAAATAATTGTTTTGATAATGATATTTGCTTATCAATAGCAATCATGAACTTACAGGCAGACCAAGAAGACAAACCTATATGGACGTTGACTAAATCAGGTAACTTCTCGATTAGATCTATGTATAACTTTCTCAGGACAGGAAGCGCAGAGCCACTGCACGATCAAAATGATTAGTTATTTATTTAGAAAATAAATACGATTCCTCGTATAAAATTATTTTTGGAAGTGTCGTATGAACAGTTAACCATTAAAAGACGAGATTGGAAAATTATTGACAACTCTTTCGCTTGCATTAATTGTAATGAATATGAAACTCTTGACCATGTGATGTTACATTGTACTTTTGCGAAAGCAATCTGGTTTCATTTTCAGGTCAGAACGGATCAATTAACTACAGTCAATCTATGGATAAAACAATGGAAAAGACTTGATGAAGAGACTATCAATTTCTATGCAAAAATACTGTGGTTTATTAGGAAAGCCAGGTGCGAAAATTGCTTTTCAACAAATAAACAAAACCCTGTACAAATGATCTCTCGGATCAACAATGCTTCTAACCCACTCAAACTTGAGTCTATTATCACTAACAAATGCAGGGTAAAACCAAAGAATCAAAAATGGAGACCTCCTTCAACACCATTTCTAAAGTTAAACGTCGACGCTTCTTTTTCCACAATCACTGAACCAACAGGTATTGGTTGCATCATTCATGATGCAGAAGCTAACTTTATCATAGCAGCAGCGGACGCAGTACGATGTCAGAACGCGGAAGAATGTGAAAGCTTGGCAATTCACTCTAGTATGTTATGGGCAATACAACTGGGCTTAAATCATGTACACATAGAAAGTGACAATCTAGCAATAATCTAGTTCATCAATGGCAACCGTAATGGACTTCATTGGCAATCTCAGAAGATCTTGAAACAAGTTACAGCTCTCAAGGACAAGTTCGAAGGCATCATCTTTATCTATTCTCCGAGGGAAAATAACATCTAGGCAGATGCACTAGCGAAATGGGGTAGCCGCTGTGGGAAAAGAGAAATTTGGAATGTTGTACCTTCTTTTGTTCCTAAACTACTCTAGAAACCTTGTATATTTGGTGGTTTGATGCTATTTTCTTTCGTCAAAAAAAAAAATAAATAATAATAATTGAGCAAAAAAGTAATTTTGTTTTGCAACTATTGAATAGTCTAAGTTTCCACCGACCTAACTCTAGATTATCTTTCTGTCTAAATTATCTTAGCAAACAAACTCACAACTCTGTTATTAATTGTCGGGGGTTTTTTCCCTCTTTTTACTTGTATTGCTTTAATTAAGATTGATACTGAATTCATCGTAGAAAAATAGTACATTTTTCATATGTTTTCAAATTTGTACTTTCTTATTTCAAGAGAAAATAATCGTACAAGTAAATTCACTGGTACAAAATTACAAAGGGGCGTTTCTATATAGAAAAAATTGAAATATTAAATTCTCTCTTACCTAGTTAGTCCTAAACATATTGATATTTGATCGGGTTTAAATCCATCAATAATGACATTATACTCAAAACAATAATGTAAATCTTGAACTTCATGGATAACAGTTTTAAGTTTCTTGTAGTTCTTGAATGAGTGGACATTGCAAGTTCCTTCAGTCTACCTCTTTTTATCTGGTGCAGGATTCTTGATGATAAACGCTTCGCTGCATTTCACTATCCCGTAATGGATGAGGATGCGCCAGAGTGTCATGAAATTATTCAGAATCCCATGGACATGTCAACTCTACTGAAGCATGTGGACTGTGAAAAGATTACTACATTAACATCATTTTTGCAACATGTTGACCTCATTTCATCAAATGCAAAGGTGTGATTCCTTCAGTGTCTCGTATTGCTTCAGTTGAATTATGTGTTTCCATCAATTATCTGATTCAAAAAATTCTGAACTTTATATCTCCTTAATGATTACTTTCTATTTTCAAATATGAACTGACACACTTAATATGTTATGTATGATAAGATACGATGTGTGTGCGTGCGTGCGGGTGCGTGTGTCTAAGAGAGAGAGAGAGACTTATTGCTTTGTTTAGTTCATTGCCACCTAGAA
>BEHA01050272.1:239711-281314 GCA_002897215.1 Eschscholzia californica subsp. californica | reverse complement strand
CAAAGATAAAGACTTCCTATTCAATTACAATGGTTCATATATTCAATCATTTATACGTTTAGTTTTCATGATAATTTTTTTTCTACTAATAGACATGACTAAGATTTGAGAAGAGAAAAGTTTTTTTTTTTGAAGTTAGATTCGATACAAAACACAAAAATAGGACCTAAACCCTTTTGTCTTACCAAGTAAATGAAACAAAATATAGTAAAATACTAAATTACGTCTACGAAGAGGGAATTTTCCCACAAAGGGGGCCATCCCCTCCCCCACAACAACTAAGAGACAGAGGGAGACGAAGAGAAAGAGAGAAAGATTAAATACCTTAGAGAAAAGATGAAGCGGAAGAGAGATAAAAGAAAATAAGAACGTAAAAATAGCAAGAAAATTAAAGTACAAAAGAACAAGTGAAAAGAAAAGGTGGGTAAAAAGGAAGACTAGACACAATTGAGTGCCAAAATGACAGGTTACGAGTAAAATTAAGACTAAATTTGGGGGACAAAAAACAAACGCAAAAAATGTTAGAATCACACTTTTGGGTGAACTCAAACCTCCGACCTATTGGGAGATAGGTATGGTTTCTACCAACTAGGCTAACTACGTTACTTGTTGTTATCTTGAACTGAACTGTTAAGAGCTACCATAAGCTATAGCCTGGATTAGTCTTCGCATTGTTCCGTCCATGGTTTTAATATTTCAATTGAAATGCGGGTATAAGTTTAAATACTATGTTAAATAGAAAACGTCAAGAAACGAAGCTTGATAATTTTAAAGTACACTTTTACTATATACAAAATCTACCTGATCAAGATGCATAACTCATCATAGAAAAATAATATTTTTGAGGAGGTATGCAGTTTTCGGCTGCTCTATTTCTAAAACAATATAGTAAAAGTAAATCGAGTCTTACAACATTACAAAGAGATGCTCTATACAACATATTGAAATATTAGTATATTTCTTCCGAAGCCCAGTTAGACCTCGTTTAGGTACACGTATAGCTTACTCAAAGACTTTTATATTACCCTTTCAATTAAAGTGTTCTTTACCAATATATTGCAGCCGTTCAAAGGCTACCATGTGGTGTTTGGTAGTGGAGTAGTGGTGGTTTTGATTGGTCTGGGTGGAGTTGTGGTAGTGATTATGGTGGAATAGAGAGGGTGTTGGTGATGTTGTTGGTAAAGTTGCAACGATAGTGATGGAATGGTGTTACTGGAGTTGGTGTCGTGTGGTGGTGGACTAGTTAATTGGTAGTGATGGTGGTGAAGTGTTTGTGGAACAATTGCTGTGGCAATGGAATTGCGACATAAATGGTGGAGTGGAAGTAATAGAGGTTGTAAAGTGGTTGTGACTGTGGTAGCAGAGTTGCGGCGGAAGTGGTTAGGTGGTAGTGGTGGAGTTTCACCGCATATGGTGGAGTTGCGGCAGAAGTGGTGGAGTGGTGGCGGAAGTTGTGAAGTGTTGTGGTTATAATGGCGGAGGTGGTGAATTGTAAGTGATGAAGGTGGCCAAGTGTTTGTGATGATGGTATATGTTCATTGATGGTGGCCTTGGAGTGGTGGTGGAGTTGCGGATAAAGTGGTGGAGTTACACCATAGGTAGTGGAGTTGTGGTGGAAGTCGTACCTTGGTGGAGACGTGGAGTGGTGGTGGCAGAGGTGGTGGTGGGTGGCAGTAGTGTAATTTTTCACAAAAAAAGAACGACATTTTTCCCTTAAGTTTCACTGCAAACACGTGTTTGCAACAATTTGTTTTGCGAACAAGTGTTTGCAACAATTTGTTTTGCAAATAAGTTCTGCAAACATGTGTTTGCAACAATCTCGACGACAATAAATGAAACATTTGGGTTGCTTCCTTTATCTTTCCGCATTTCGCATACATGTCAATGACTGAATTAGGGACTTCTCTCTTATTTTTCAATTGTAAATGCACTCGCTATTCTTCTTATATGTTCTCCCATTTAATGTAGTTTGTTCATGTAAAAGACATGTGAGTGTGACAAGTAAAAATGGTAAATGTATTTAGAATTTCCCAAAAGTATATGCCTTAACTCTTTTCGACGGTTGACAGTCGCCACAAAGTGAAACGCAAACCGTGGGCATACCATAAACTCCATGAATAAGACTACTAACTATCTAAAGATAGGAAAAATTATGTTAGTTTATGCTCAACTATTAACACTTAAATGTAATGAAACAATCAATTTCTCCCTCAAAAACTAGTAAAATGTCTTTCTTTGATATTGCTTGGAAATAGCTTAAACCACTAAGTCTCAGGATTCTCTTGGCATTGATCATCTGTGAGGCACATACATTCCTTAGTTAAAATAGCAGAAGAGTTTGAAGAGTGTACCAAGCAAAGAGGTCTTTCTTGTTCATCTTTTGCAGCTAAAATTAGCTTTGGACTCGAAACCATCTTCCAAATACTCTAATTACTAGAGCAGACCGTCGAGAGCCCTACTGAAAGCCCACTTTTGACAACGTTCAAACACATTGATGAGCCCATCAATTTTATTTGAGATACGATGCCGTTGTAACTCCAATGGCTTCGTTTTCGACAATCAGTTAGTTGAATATTGTTGTTTTCATCAACGGAAACACAACATCCAATCAGTGGGTGATACAAAATCTGATACGTTGAAACTTCGGATCTAGGATCTGCATGAAATAAATCATATAACCACTCAAAACGAAGTAATTTGTGTTTGGTTTTTTTGCAATTTCAACCTTTCGTCTTAACAATAAAACCCACGAAAGAACAAAACATAACCAAATGAAAATTGGAATGCTTTCCCACAATGAAATATAGAACCTTCTTCTTGACAATGGAAGTCCTCTCAACGGAGAAACTAAATCATTCATAAACCACTGAATTGAAAGTCTGTCGCATACAATTACCAATTAAAAACATACCATTTCCAAATTTGTAATTCTGATATCTTATAATGCTTCAATTTGTTAGCCGTGTAGCTCATTACTAACAATCTGGTGATGCATATTAATGCACTCCATTCATTTTATTGGTCCAAAAATTAAATTCGATGACTAAGATACTTAAGACTCTCAAAAGAGATCTCAAAAACAGAGTTTCTAGTTGAGACATCTTAAAATTTAATGCTTCCACATCATCTTAAGATCTCAATTGAGGTTTGCATTGGAGAGGTTTTTTCTCAAAAAAACTCTAAGGTCCTAGGTGGCACTTAGGATTTTAAGAGTGAGTCTTGCACTGGAGACACTCTTATTAAATGTTCGTTTAATTTTCTTCCGTACTGAGTACCCCATGTTTGATGGTTTTGAAATAGTTTTCTAAAATTTCATATATAATATTTACATATATATAAAAATGCTAAAATTATCATGATTTTTCTAGGTCTTTCATAAAGGAAGAATAATGTTTAGAGAAGAGACTTTAATAATTTCTTGTATCGGGAGATACATAAATTCTTTCAATTTTTAACAAAGTTAATTATAAAAAAAGGGTTAATTCCGTTTTGGCCCCCAATGTGACTAACTCACCGTTTTGGCCCCAATAAATGTCCGATTTGGCCCCAAATACCACTTTTCGGGCAGTGTTGACATCATCAAGTCAAATGAAATACTTTCTTATACCCTAAATACCCCTCTGACCATATCTTCTCTTTCCCACTTCGAATCCCGAGCAATCACATCAATCCGGCTAATAAATTCCTTATTCTTTACCTTCCCAAGACATTTACTTTCTCTCCATTATCTCCATGAAACAAATGAAGGTAAACTACTGTAAGGATGAAAAAATGGGTAGCAGAAATTAGATAACCAAATAAGAGATCGCTCTGTAAGACTTAATTTCTCTGAATTTGTTTTTGACGAAGAGGAACTTCGTGATGATATGTTTGATGGTTGACTCGAAAAAAGCTACTGAAATCTTTCTCTTTGTAACTTCCTCTCTCTATCATATATAAAGGATAGGCAGATCTTGAGCGTAAAGGATAAAGTCAATACTAGCAATATCATATTAAAACTTACCCAAGTAAGATTTACATGAAATAAGTGAAATAAACCTCAAGAACAATATAGTATGTTTTTATTAAAAATCAAGAACAGTATTTGGTTATAGCAGGCATGTTCCCCATTAAAGTATCTGGTCAATAGCTAACCAAAATAGCTTGCTTGAGCAATTGTGGGTTATCACCATTACAGTATACAAACAGTAATTAAAGTTCATATATTTTCCCTATCGTTTGACTTAGTTTATCGTGAATTGAAGTTTCAAAATTTTCTCTATCGTTTAAACGGAGCTCGATGCTTTTATCAGATTTAACTTAGCTAGGGCAAAAGAATAAGGTTCGGCTATATATATATACATATATATAAAGAGAGAGAGAGAGAGAGAGAGAGAGAGAAAGAGAGAGAAAGAGAGAGAGAGAGCTAATTTTTACGTGTGATTTAACAAATAAATCTTTTTATATGAGAAGAAAACCATAGTATTTATACAAATTTTTTTTAATGAATTTTTTAAGGGAGAACTATTTCTTTTCTCTTTTGTGAGCATTATGGAAGAAAGATGAGATAAAGTGTGTATTTGAAGAGATGAGGTTTCTATTACCTTCATGAAGGGAGATTAATTTCTAGAGAGAAAAAGTATGGAAAAGTAGTGAGAAGAAGAATTAATTTCACAGTTCTGATTGTTTGATGAAGTTAAAGGAGAGAAAGTAAATGTATTGGGAAGGTAAAAAATAAGGCATTTATTAGTCATATTGATGTGATTGTTCGGGATTTGAAGTGGGAAAGAGAAGATATGGTCAGAAGGGTATTTCGGGTATAGGAAAGTATTGCATTTGACTTGATGATGTCAGCACTGCCCGAAAAGTGGTCTTTGGGGCCAAATCGAGCTGTCGGACACTTATTGGAACTAAAACGGTAATTTGGTCATAAATTTGGGGCCAAAACGAAATTAACCCAAAAAAAACTTTTTTTCTAACTCTTAGAATAGAAACAACTATGGAAGAGGAATAAAACAACTATGGCAGACAGATTGGCAAAGTGGGCGAGGAAGAGGAATAAAACGCAGACATGGAAGAATATCCCTTATTTTATTTCAAATATGTACTGTAATAGAACTCTTGTTGTTTAATATAATCTTAGCTATTCAACAAAAAAAAAAAGAATAGAAACAACTAATGTCTTAACGAGACAAGCCTCTTTCAACAAAAAAAACAAGACAAGCCTTGTAGCCTGTAGGGTTTATGCTCTATGATTAAGTGTTAAAAATGGGAAGTAACCTTAATACTTTATTATCAAAAGTCACCCTTCTTACATAATTTACAATCAAATGGTTGAGACACCCAAAAGTAAAACAAACAATGTGATATAAAACAATTTGACGAAGAAAAAAAGGATTGGGCTTTCGTCTTCCCCTCCTTGATAATCAAGCCCCCCTCAACAAGATTAATTGGTGTCTTTTAAATAACCCTTAAGCTATCTGGGTTCAAGTGCTTAAAGGAAAATACTTCCCCAAATCTAGAAATCCATCCCTTCCCAAAGCTAATCACTCTTGGCCGTGGAAATCTATTAGCAAGCAGTACAAGCAGATGGAGAGTCTGGTCTTCTGGGATATCAATAAAGGTAATCATATTAATATCTGGCACGACTACTAGATTCCCAATCATCCTCCCCCATTATTAATCAGAGCGGTTCGAATCTGGAATGGGTGGCGTAGCTCATTACTAATAATAACTGGGATATGAGTGTTATAAATAATTGTTTTGATAATGATATTTGCTGATCAATAGCAATCATGAACTTACAGGCAGACCAAGAAGACAAACCTATATGGACGTTGACTAAATCCGGTAACTTCTCGATTAAATCTATGTATAACTTTCTCAGGACAGGAAGCGCAGAGCCACTGCACGATCAAAATGATTGGTTATTTATTTGGAATATAAATACGATTCCTCGTATAAAATTATTGACAACTCTTTCGTCTGCATTAATTGTAATGAATATGAAACTCTTGACCATGTGATGTTACATTGTACTTTTGCGAAAGCAATCTGGTTTCATTTTCAGGTCAAGACGGATCAATTAACAACAGTCAATCTATGGATAAAACAATGGAAAAGACTTGATGAAGAGACTATCAATTTCTATGCAAAAATACTGTGGTTTATTTGGAAAGCCAGGTGCGAAAATTGCTTTTCAACAAATAAACAAAACCCTGTACAAATGATCTCTCGGATCAACAATGCTTCTACCAACCCACTCAAAATTGAGTCTATTATCACTAACAAATGTAGGGTAAAACCAAAGAATAAAAAATGGAGACCTCCATCGACACCATTTCTAAAGTTAAACGTCGACGCTTCTTTTTCCACAATCACTGAACCAACAGGTATTGGTTGCATCCTTCATGATGCAGAAAGCGAACTTTATCATAGCAGCAGCGGACGCAGTACGATGTCAGGACGCGGAAGAATGTGAAAGCTTGGCAATTCACTCTAGTATGTTATGGGCAATACAACTGGGCTTAAATCATGTACACATAGAGAGTAACAATCTAGCAATAATCTAGTTCATCAATGACAACAGTAATGGACTTCATTGGCAATCTCAGAAGATCTTGAAACAAGTTACAGCTCTCAAGGACAAGTTCGAAGGCATCATCTTTACCTATTGTCCGAGGGAAAACAACATCCAGGCAGATGCGCTAGCGAAATGGGGTAGACGCTGCGGGAAAAGAGAAATTTGGAATGTTGTACCTTCTTTTGTTCCTAAACTACTCTAGAAACCTTGTATATTTGGTGGTTTAATGCTATTTTCTTTCATAAAAAAAAAATAATAACAATAATTGAGCAAAAAAGTAATTTTGTTTTGCAACTACTGAATAGTCTAAGTTTCCACCGACCTAACTCTAGATTATCTTAGCAAACAAAGTCACAACTCTGTTATTAATTTCCGGGGTTTTTTTCCCAATTTTTACTTGTATTGCTTTAATTAAGATTGATATTGAATTCATAGTAGAAAAATAGTACATTTTTCATATGTTTTCAAATTTGTACTTTCTTATTTCAAGAGAAAATAATCGTACAAGTAAATTCACTGGTACAAAATTACAAAGGGACGTTTCTATATAGAAAAAATTGAAATATTAAATTCTCTCTTCCTTACCAAGTTACTCCTAAACATATTGCTATTTGATCCGGTTTAAATCCATCAATAATGACATTATACTCAAAACAATAATGTAAATCTTGAATTTCATGGATAATAGTTTTAAGTTTCTTGTAGTTCTTGAATGAGTGGACATTGCAAGTTCCTTCAGTCTACCTCTTTTTATCTGGTGCAGGATTCTTGAAGATAAACGCTTCGCTGCATTTCACTATCCCGTAATGGATGAGGATGCGCCAGAGTGTCATGAAATTATTCAGAATCCCATGGACATGTCTACTCTACTGAAGCATGTGGAATGTAAGCTGGAACCGAACCCGTGACCTTAATTTTGGAAAATAGTTGTAAAAGAAGCTTCCTGACGTTCAAATTTGATGGACGCCATTTCCTTCATGTAAGAAACTACATTCGTGTATTGAAAAAAATATCTGTGAGGTCAAAATAGATGAATAAAATACCAAAACAATCTAAAACGGTTATATCTAAAGAGCATAAAAAGAAAAGAATACCTAAGATAATCAAAACAGTGTTTAGAACTTTAAAAATTAGTCATCTATAGAATAATGGAATTAATTATTTAAAAAATCATTTCAGAATAAAACATTAGTATCTTTCTATTTCAGTCTAAATATTATTGCCACTGTAAACAAAATTACAAATATAAATTTCCATTATTGCAACGGTAAGAAAACTACAAATATAAATTTCCATTATCTCGAAAAAAAAGTACAATTTCAAATTGGTAAGGTACTCCTAGACATTAGTATATCCAATTCACTTGGAGCACATAATACGAAATACATTTTTTTTCCTGTCTAACTTTGAAATCGTGGAAGTGGACTTTGACTTGATATCATTGAAAAAAGGGTGAGAGGGTTATTGGAGCCGGATCGTCGAGAAAAGGGTGAGAGGGTTATTGGAGCGGGATCGTCGAGAAGGTGACCAGAAATGTCACCAACCAAAAATATAGTCAAACTTAAAGGTTTAAGGGGTTGTGGTATTTTTGAATCTCATGATTGCTCATAATATTCTTGATATAATTTCAATGCCAAAAAAAATAATATAATTCAACATGCCATGCATCTTGAATCTAACACTTTCAACCCAAAAGTAACAAAAAATGCTAACCAAAATTAATCTAACAAAGACAATATAATAGGAGAAACAATGAAAACCAATCACTATGAAGTACAAAAAAAATTAAGCAAACCTTGATTTTCACTCACTTCCTTTCATGTGGCTAACTAAGATGGGGGAAAAGTTTTAGAGAAGAAAAACGAACGGAACAAGATGGGTGTGAATGAAAACAAGAAGCATTGGGCATTATTATATAGAGGAAGCTGACGTTGTTTGGAAATCTTTTACATGATCTTCGGACGGAAACAAGATCCCACAATTAAATGTTCCATGAATATCAAATCAAAATAAAATTTTGAAGGATTTTCTATTATCTTCCCCAAATTTTGTTCCTTTTTAAGTTAGAAATCTTGGAACCGGTACAATTAATGAAGAACGTTCAAGTTAGACTAAAGAAAATTTGGAAAGATTTACAACTTATTATGTGCCCAAAAAGTTGTAGGTTAATTTTTAGTGGTTTAAGATACCTTAGTTTGTTGTCGAACCCTAATTTATAAAATCAGTATAAATGATTTTAGAAGGGAAATAAGAAACCATTTAAAACGAGACTTATGTAATTACACTTTAACGACACAAGGAAGATAAGTTAGTATTTAATTAATGAGGGTTTAAAGAAAAACTACCTAGCTAAAATCAGACGCAAACTAATGAGATACAAATGTTAAAGAAGAACTACTCAAATACTACCAGAGCTCTTGAGAGTGTCATATGTAGAAAAAGAAAAGGTGTTAGCCAAATTAGTCAATAAAAAGGCTAAGAACAAAATAAACAATGTAATTAATCACACCATATTTTCTCTTTGCCTTCTCAAAATTCATCATTGATCTACACTGCGAAGCCCATCCACATTATAGTACTTTGCGAGAAAATCTCTCTAATATTAACAAAAAAGAGAGAAAAATATCTCATGTAGTTTTGCTTGAGAGCGGAGCCAAAATTTTGTCCTAGGTAGGGTTGACTTACGTAAAATTTGCGTATCAAATTTGTAACCAGAAGCATCAATGCTTGCCAAAGATAAATAAACTTCCTATTCAATTACAATGGTTCATATATTCAATCATTTATACGTTTAGTTTTCATAATGAGAAGGCACACACTCAGAAGGAACGGTGGGCACCTCTGCCGAGGAAGGAGATGAAGCATCAATTCCAGAAATAGATGAGGCTAGAGGCATAACCAAAAGGGGAGTCACAGAGTCGCGCAAAGGCAAGGCGGAGGGCGTTACTGGAGTGGAATAGGCCAAAGCATATTTCACAGGATTTAGTGGAGTGTAAGTTTTGGGATGTTGAGGAATTCCCAGAGAGGGCCTAAAAGGGAAAGTATCCTATAGAAATTTCGACATTTTGAGAGTCATAAAGAGATTTAAGGTTGTAGGCCGCATGTGGTGTATCCCTTCTTTTAAAAGAGATAAAACAAAAATTCAGGTTTGACTCGCATGTCAAATTAGTTGTAACGTTGGCATTGTGAGCAAAAGAGAGACATCTGGAAATACAGAGATGTAAGTTGTCCGCTACAATGTCGCACAAAATATCATGTGGAGACCTATGAGCTAAAATTGAATTCGACATATTATTTATAAGGTAAGTTGTTGTTATTAAGCGTTTCTGCTAAAAGTTGAGGGGAAGATTAGGCGAAAAACACAAACCACGAGAGACGTCAAACAAATATCAGTGTTTCCATTCAACAACCCCATTTTGTTGAGGGGTGTAGATGAAACTACCTTAGTGGATAATGCGATCATAATGGAACCAAGATTGCAAATCTTTGGTTATTAACTCTAGTCCATTATCGAAGTGAAAAGTCTTACCAGGACAGGTTGAAGAAGTTGTCGAATTACAGGCGATAGATTTGATAGACGTTTGATATTGTTTAATTGTAAAATTAAATGAAAAGTCATGATATTTTTTTTTGTCTAAGATTTGGATTCCATTAAAAGGTCCCAATGTATCTAAAGTAGTCATAACCACAGGCTGAACTTGTTTTGGAAGAGGGGATCACCTAGGTAGCGCATAAGCTAGAGACGGAGACTGGATAACCCATACTGCAAGAGGTCGGCTTCCCGGTCAAATGAAGGGTATTCCCAGAAGAAGAGTTGAATAATATCGGTTTTCGGTACTTAATGACTTTTCTAGTGGTTAACTGACAGGTTGGGAATCTGAATATCCCACAATGGCAGAATTCATCGAAACCAGATTTCAAGATATAGTGACTGAGCGCGTACTGATGGGTCATGAAAATGTCCCATCGGAGTCGTTTAAATTAGACGAGTTAGTTCGTTTCGAGTCTTTATTATAATAAAATGGTTGGTTTTCTTGATTAGGTGTCTTTTGGAGAGTTAGGTGTGAAAAACGGTTAAAAACAAGGAAAAGATGCATAAAGGGTATTTTGGTCATTTGAGGTCAAGGACATTCTGGAAATTTGGCCAAGGTCAGTGCGTGGTTGGAAAGTAGAGGTCGAGACGAGTTCGTAGGAGAAAACGGAAGTCAAATCGGAGTCCGGACGAAGGAATAAATCAAGGTCAAAGTTGAGTCAAAAGATGTTGACTGGTGGGACACCTTCGGGCAAGATTCTGGCATGCGGTATACTTCTGGACACGTGGCGCGTCAAAGATAGCATTACATCGAAGTTCCGTACTCCCGCTAAGCAGCGAAACGGATCCTATAGGCGTGATCCGGTGGAGCGCGCTGCAGCTTAACTCGGTAGGCCCGATCCAACGTTTTAATCCTGACCGTTGGGTTCCGCATTTTCAAGATCAACGGCTGCTGAGATTCCCGACCAATTTCTTATGATCTCGTGTAACCGAAGTAACTTAGTTCCGTACTTCCGGATCTAACGTTTTAATCTCAGCCTCTCGTTACCGCATTTTTGAGATCCGACGGCTCCTGTACATCCGTGCTTTATTACGTATTCCGTGTGAACTGAAGCTATTTAGCTTACGTACTACCGGACGCGTGTCACCCTCTAAGCCCTCCAGATCCGTGCAACATTAATCCGACGGGTACCAGCTGCTGCCGCACCTCATTCCATTAGCCGCGGTACACCTTATCGGCCGAATCCTTACCAGCTAACCCTCATCTTCTCACCTTCTACCAATTTAACCCAACCAAAACCAAAACCCACCTATAAATAAAACCCTTTCTCCTCCATTAAAACCTAGACTTCAATAACCCTCTCAAATGGCTTCCTTACCTAATTTCTAAGCCACTTCTCTTTCTATCTTCTAACCCTAATCCCCCATTCTTTTCTTCTACTTCCTCTTACCTAATCTTTCTTCTCTACTACTAAATCCATTTCTTTTCCATTCTTTTTCCATCTTCTTCTCTACTACTATTCTTTCTTCCATTAATAGTCATCTCCTTCTCCCTTCCATATTCTTCTATCATCTTTACCCTCTTCATCTCTTCTTTCCAACTTTCTAGATCTAATTTCTTCTTTCCCTTTCTTTTTCTTATTTGGGTTGCAATAAAATAGCTATTACTTGGATTTCTTGGAGTACAATTCTTGAACATAAATGGAGCAAATCTTGGACACCAAAATGGAGATACATGGGAATATGGAATTTGAGCATTCTTGGTGATTTCTTTCCATTAATTTCTTAGTATTTTCATTTATTTTACAATGTCAATGAATGTTATTCTAGATTCCATGTATAGTTAATTTAGCAATCTAAGGTTGTAAATGAAACCCATTTTGGATCTTTATAATACTTGTTCTTGATTAATTAAATCCTTTGATGTGCTTTAATGCCTATTGATTGTCATTTCATGTTGATTCTATAACCTTATTGTCATTCATGTATTATAATTAGATATTTCATGCTTTTATTGATTTATTAGATGAGATATGCCTTTTAGATCTTGAATGATAGTGTAGGAAATTAGTTTTATATGGTAGTCAATCATACATTCTTAATTATAAAATTGTTTCATCTAGAATATCATCCGGAATCCAAATAGTTCATTATATTGGATCCCGAGTAAATACAAAAGATATTTAAGTAATTAAGTGCTTGTTTTATAAAGTGAAATTATGTGGTGGATTTTATAACCTTAGATATCTTCTTACCTCTCTCTTAGTTAGTTTATTTAGTTTTATTTGTTTCTTTATTTTACAAATCAATCATCAATTTTGTGAGTGGAGTGTGTGTTAGTCTAAGCTAGCTATTGACATTTTGATTATTGGGCTAAACTCGCCGTCAATATCCGAAATTTCCTACTTATCCCTTGGGACGATACTCGATCTTATTTTCAATACTATAACTTGACCCCGTATACTTGCGGGAATAGACCTATTTTTATGCCCATCACGTACCCCATCTATAAGTTGCTAGTTCGGCTTGTGATGAAAGTTTAGTAGTATAAAATAAGAGTACACGAGTCAACCTTACAACTCCCCTACATATATTTCTCTATAAAAGGTCAAACAAGCAGTATATCACAGGTATCTGAACTATAACCCCGTCGTTATATTTTATCGGTTAAGATGTGAATAAGACTACCTTTTCAGGATAAAGAGAAAAAAAAATTATTGGTGTGTTTGGTTGCAGGATTCCTATCAAAAGTGGAATTTGGTAGGAATCATGAATCCTTGGTCTGTTTGGCTACCAAGAATCCTAGGACTCTTGAATCCTAAGGATTCCTAATTCCAAAATTTGTATTGGACCAAAATCCTACCCTACCCCCTAGGATTTGCTAGGATTTTGGATTAATGAACCTAAATTTCAAACTTAAAATCAACAAAAAAATATTTCCTTCTACAAAATCATTATTTTTTTTCAAAATCATTATCTTTTTCAAAAATCATATTTTTTTCTAAAGACTTTTAAAAATACTCAAATAATAATAAATCATAGGATTCTTAGTTGCCAAACAAACCAAAAAATATTACTTTGATTCATGAATCCGTGGAATCATGAATCCCAAGGATGAATCCGCGGATTCATGATTCCTCCATCCAAACACACCATATATTGATTTACCCGTTCCTCCTCGGTTTATGTTATGCTTTTAGAGTGAAAAGTTCGCCGTCAAAATGCTACTATTGAATTGGGTGATGTGGTACCTTAGGTCATTGTGATGGGGCTAAGAGGTGTCTCATCCCTTCCCCACTAATTCAATCATTCACTAGGAAGCCTGAGGGAAGGGTTGGGGAGGATCAATTGGGGGAAGTGACAACAAGAAGCTACCACTCAATGCAGTGGGGATTACCCTTCCTGTGAGGGGGAATAAAGTTTGTAGTGAGTGGTGGAAATATGGATTCATTGAATAACTTCGATTCGGGAACAATGCATCAACAAATAGGGGATGCGGATCTTGCTTGGTTTGATGGCTAGCCATTCGAATTACATTAGTTGGCATCCTGAAGGATTCAGTGAACGTCTTGAAACACAGGAACACAAGATAATTCACTGAATGGTTGTTGGCTTGACTAAGACTATAGTTGTAGTATGAAATCAACGTGTAGCTGCTTGGTCATTGAATGTTCCGCCCCTTTAGGAAGTATGTGAGAGGATCAATGTTGAGCAGAAATGGGGTTGAAGCAGCCAACAACACATTCCTCCGTACTGGACTATTTTCTTGTCCTGTAAAGAAGTTTTCTAATTTTGGGCAGGTTTTTAAAAAACTTCTAAGTTTTTCACTTTTATGTAAAAGAAAACACAAATGTGCAACGCATAAAATAACGCCTAAAAAATTGTTTGCCATTTGAAATGTACAGGATATATTAAATGTCTTATACGTTCCTCCCACAACGTAAGTTATATGTAGGGAGAAAGTGATGGAATTTTTTTTTATGTACAGTACATATATAGTCAAATGTCTTATAACTTCGTTCCAAAACGTAAGTTGTTTTAATCAAAATATAGAAGACATTTTGTTATGTACAGTAAATAACCAAATTTACTGTAATGTACATACGATAATGTCTTATACACTTTCCAAAACGTAAGTTGTATTAATCAAAATTTAAAAGATATTTTGTTATATACAGTACATAACCAAATGTAGTGTAATGTATACATGATAATCATATGATAATGTCCTATACACTTTTCAAATTTCTTACACTTTTTGGGGAAAAAATATAAGGCATTTTGTTATTTACAGTTCATAATCGAATGTACTGTATATTCCTTCCAGAATATAAGTTATCTTAGTGAAACTTTATAGGATATTTTGTTCTGTACAGTACATAATCAAATGTAATGTACTCTACATATGTTTACGTCTTATACATTTTTCAATTTTCTTACACTTTTTGGGGGAAAGTATATGCCATTTTGTAGTGTACAAAACATATGATTAATTATGTCTTATATACTTTTCAAATTTCTTAAACTTTGCGGGAGAAAGTATAGGACATTTTGTTGCATGTGTAGTTGTGTACAGTACATAATCAAATGTCTTGTACTGTATATATGATTATGTCCTATACACTTTTCAATTTTCATACAGATTTTAACAACATGAACATAAAATTTGTTGACAACAACAAATGAATTATAAAACATTCCCCCTTTATCATCATCATCATCATCGTTCATAAAAAAATATAATCCGTTCAATATTATCAACATCCTCATACACACAGAAAAAAAAAATTAATAATTTCATCTTTAAACTTTTAAATCTGAAATTTCTTTCATACACACAGAAAGAGAAAAAATAATTTCATCTTCAAACTTTTAAATCTAAAATTTATTAGATCAAATTTTGTAGAAAAAAACTATATATAGATCTAACAATGAAAATCTTTAAAGACGGAGAAATGCAAAAAAGAGAAACAACATTTTGTACCGGGAAATGCTAAAGAATCTTTGAAAAGATTCTTGACACGATGAGTCACACGGGTAAAAGAACGGTCCAGATCAAAGTCAAACTTTGAAAAACTTTTGTCTTTTAGTGAAAATGAGTCATCATGTCAAGGATTTTGTACATGTAGCACTCCCGTTTTGTATTTTAAACTCTAAAACCAGATTTGATGCATCCAGGTTCATGTGAATATGGATTTAGGGTTCCTATCGAGATTCAGATTGTGTGAGACAGGGTGAGAGACACACAAACACACATATTAAACTTGACTTCTCCACCATTAATAAATGAAAAATCCATCTTGTTGCTTCAACATCCCAATGAATCTGGTCTCTACCCATAAACAAAAAACCACTGATCTAGCTCTTCACCATCAAACAACACCTGAGAAATGAGAGGTTGTAAAAGTTTTAAGAGAGAGGAGAGGTTGTAGAAGTTTCTTAATGAGAGAAAAGAAAGGCACTGAAAAGTGTAAAGTTTTTCCTAGAGATAAAAATGGAGAGTTGATATAAGGGAATCAGGATAAAGGGGTATTTCTCAACAAAAAGAATAAGATAAAAAGGGTATGAGGAAAGTGAGACTGATTTCCTTACGTACGTTTTTGCTCTGGGCCCACCAACTACTTACTAGTTGGACCTTCAACTAATTCCCAAATTAGTGTCGATGTTACCCTGAATAGGGTAATCCCTTTTGGACCATTCACTCATTTTTCTTGAGAAAATGTATTACATTAAGAGGTGGAACCATCCGGGCTCGGACGCCCACAGACAATATTTGGTCGGGCTCGGGCGGATCGGGTAAACCCTCCTATTGATCATTAGAATAAATCGGACTTACCGGGCGGACAGATTTGGAGGTGCTCGTAGCCCGCCCAAGCCCGCTAAGATTCTCGGGTGTCTCAGGCATCGGGCCTCTCGGGTAACGGACTCTCTAATGTCAATATTTTGGTTTTCACTTTAAATTCTATGTAGAAGGTCCCACTCTTTAGATAAAAGTTTACAACCGATGTGGGACTAATAACTTAAGGGGTATTAGTTCACATTCCATCATTCCCTTCCCTTGAGTAAAGTTCCCAACTCCTTTCTAATTCTAAGTAAAAGATGTGGGGTTTCAAAAAAAAAAAATAGTAAAAGATGGCTGATAATTTTTAAGTGTTAGATCACCTTGAACCCTTTCCTTCCCTTCAAACTTTTAGAACTCCTCTCTAATTCCGAACTCCTTACTCTGACCAAATATTTAGTCCCACACTGTTGGTGTTAAAGATAAAAAAGCAAAGGGAGAGGTTATATAACCTCTTCCTTTGTGGTAGGCCCAAAATGGGTCTATTCCGGCAAGTATACGGGATCAAGTTATAGTAAGTTCGGAAGTCCGGAAATCGATCAAAGGGATAAGTAAATTCGCATTAAATCTTAAGATTAACACCCATTTCGTAAAATGGGTGTGTTTTGAAAAATGATTAAAACAATAATTTCAAATTAAATGAGAGGGAAGCAAGATGAAGAAAGATCTAGGATTTAGATCCACCATATTAGTTCACATTCTGACACATGAAATTAATCAACTAAACCTCTTTCTTTATAACTCAAAATTTAATATAATGAACTATATAAATTTTGGAAGATATTCTTGATAAAACCCTTTCATAATCATGTATGTATAGAAATTAAAACACAATCAAAAGGTTTAAGTAATCAAATAACATATCTCAAAAAGATCCATAATAGATTTCCTTTACAATCCTATATATGAAATGAGCTGCACATTGAGTTTAAATACATATTCATTGATAATACAAAATACGTACATGGAAATAAATGAGACAATGAAAAGAAGTCACCCAAATCCTTGCTTCAAATATTCTCCAAATATGATCCAAAATAGTCTCTATATACAAATAATAGCTTTTTTAGAAGATGAGGAAAGAGACATTTAAAGAGAAATAGAAGAAGAGATTTTAGAGAAGAAAATAGGTTAGAAATGGAATTTAGATGAAGAAATAAAATGTAGAAAATTGAGTAGAAGAGGTGAAGGTGGCTAGAGAAAGTAGAAGAAGATAGGATTTAAGTTTAGAAAAGATGAGGGGGAGAGAGGCTAATAAGATGGGTTAGAGGAAGAAATAAGTTTGAAAAATAAATGAGAGGGATATCAAATCTACTAAAAAAATGACAGGAAGAGACTTATTTATATGAGTTGATAGCTATGATTTTAAAAGATAAGGTTGAGAGGGCTAAAATGAGAGTTGTGATTACTTTATCTCCAAGAAATAGATACATGTTGGCTAAGGTGGGGGCCAAATGAAGGGCTAAAAAGGCAATTTGTAAAACCCCAAATACCTTTTTTTTTAAGTTCTTGTGGAAATGACGAAATTTGTATGCTACTGTATGAGATGATGGATCATAGAGTTAACTTGAAGCACAAGCAGCAGCTGTCAGATTAAAAAGAGCACAAATCTGGATGACTAAGATTAAAAAATTCAGTTAGGTACTACGTTATCTAAGTTACGACGGGTGACATTATATCATCCTCTGTAGGGGCATTTCAGTGCTCAATGGGAACACGGAACAAAGATAATCCACACTTCAGATCGCGCCACGTCATGGATGTATCCCACTAGCCAGATAGGTGACCGAAAGTATCCCACCAGCCAACAATGTTTGACTCCAACTTTGACTTTGCCTTATTTGTCGTCAGGACTCCGATTTGACTTCTGTTTTCACCTAGGAGTTCGTCTTGGACTCTATTTTTCTCCCATATACTAATATTAATGAAATTTATCAGAATAACCTTGGATCCAAATGACTAAAATGCCCATTGAGTATCTTTTTCTCGTTTTTACCCGTTTTCCGCTCTTAACTCCACAAAAGACACATAACCAATCATTTTATTAGAATAAAAATTCGAAATGAACTAATTCGCCTAAGTTAAACGACTCGGATGAGACATTTTAATGACCCATCACTTTGCTAAATAAAACAAGGCGCTCCAAGGGCAAAAAATTTGGCCAAGCTCCAACTATTTAGTCCCACATTTTTGGATCAAATATGAAAGAACAGGGAAGAGTTCATATATATAACTTCTTTCTTTATTCCCAATACAACTCTTTCAAAAGACAAAATTTGTACTTTTTTTTTGTTGAGAAACAAGGAAAGAAAACCGGACTAGCTAAAACCTCTTTCGTTGCTTCCCTGTACAAGGTTCTTTCAAAAGACAAATTTTGTATACAAAATTTGTACTCTCATAAGCTATATAGTCCCACATTTTGGTGTTAAAGGGGAGGGGTTATATATAACCTCTTTCGTTGCTTCCCTGTACAAGGCTCTTGAAGGGCCAAAATTTAAGTAAGCGCTAACTATTTAGTCCGCTCTTTGAAGGTCAAAATATTTGATTTTCACCAACTCTTTAGTCCCACATCGATGGTGTTAAGATAAAGAAACAGGGGGGAAGTTATACCCTATTTCTTTGATTCCCATAACAAGATCCTTTTCACAAGTTTCAACAAAAAAAAGATCATTTTCACAAAACAAGGCTTTTTAAAGGCTAAACTTTTTTACTCTCACCAAATCTTTAGTCTCACACTGGTGTGCTAAAGATAAAGAAGCAAGGGGAAAGGTTATATATATATATAACACAATTGCTTTTTACAATAAGGTTTTTAAAGGCCAAAATTATTTACTTCACAATCGTTAATACAAATCTACGCGGGTGATCGGGTGGTCGGGAGTCGGATAATTCACGGTCAGGCATATCGAGTCGAGACTCGGGTAGGAGGCCTTGACCGAGTTCCGCCCACTATATCCCGAGATAACGGGCCGGGTAAGCCCGAGTCGGGCTCCTCTCGATCCCCGGGTCTTAACGGTCCAAGCGGATAGGGTCGGGTCTCGGGATTTTGGACCGTTTTCCCAACCCTAATTACATTAGGAAAACAAAATAGTTTGTCTTTTTTTTGAGAATTTAACTCTATACTAGAATGTCAGTAACTTTTTACTTTAAATGTGGATAATTTTGATATTAAGGTGTCGTTTGGCAACACTAAAATAAGTAACTTTTTTGCTTATTTAAGTAGAAAAGTAAAAAAGTTAGTTTGGTAACGTGAAAATTTCTGACTTCACTTAAGTTAAAATTTGACTTCCTTTTGAAGTTAAAATTTTTAGCTTTTGACTTGAAAGTAAAGTAACTTATGTACAACACATACATAAATTTTACTTGACGAATTCTTTTTCTTCGTCTACCTCCGCTCCACCACCACAACTAAACTTCTACCATTCCATTGTACCTCCACCACCACCTCAACAACAATTGTACCTCCCCCACCACCACCACCTTCGTACCTCCACCTTCACCACCACCACCACCACGATACCTCCATCATTAACACCTCTACCATGCACCTCCACCACACCCCACCTCAACTACAATCACCTTCGTACCTCCACCACCACCACCACCACCACCGTACCTTCACCACCATACCACCACCACCACCACCGTACCTTCACAACCACCACTGTACCTCACCGCCACCACCACCGTACCTTCACCATCACTACCATACCTCCATCACTACCACCCACATATTTTATTAACCATCACCACCACAATACCACCACCACCACCACCACCAAATCTCCATCATTACCACCTACATATTTTTTCCACCACCATACCTCCGTCACTACTAGTCACTTACCTCATCCACCACTACTACGATACGTCCACCACCACCACCACCACCATATCTCAACCACCACACCACCATCGTATCTCAACCACCACACCACCACCACCATACTTCCACCGTACTTCCACTACCATCACCATCACCATCATCATACCTCCACCACTATCATCACCATAGCTCTACCACTACCACCGCCACTGCCACCATCATTCCTCTTCGACCACCATCATACATCAACCACAACCAAACCCCATAACCATACCTTCAAGGCACCGCCACCACCACTACCACCAAGGCATCAATATCACCACCACTTCGTATACAAGAGTAATCGTGGAAATTATAAATAAATTCATTTAAATCAAGTATCTCTATGAGTAAAAGAAAAATAAAATTATCAAAAGTAAATTGGATTACCAAACTAACTTTTTGACTTTTTTACTTATAAGTAACATTTTTGCCAAATATACTTTTGAATTATTTTTACTTTTTTGAAGCAAAAGAACTTCTACTACAAGCAAAAGTACTTATACTTTTGGTTGCCAAACGACACCTAATTATATTGGCAGAAAACTCCGAAAAAGTCTTTAGATTTCCGTATAAGACTTACAAAACCCGAGACTCCAAGAGTAAAGAAATACTTAATTTTAATGATAAACAAAATGTGAATTAGTTACTGGATCCCTTTTATATCGTATTACAATTTCCCAATCCCAATCAAATTCAAAATAACAAGGTCTTAAAAATAAAATACTAGAATCTCAAGAAAATAAGAAACTACCTAAACTAAGGAACACTTTCTGAAAATAGTAAAAAAATACTAAAAATCCATTTTGAGGGCCTATACGATGGAATTTGTCCCTCCAAAGTGGTCGAACGTTATTTTGTACCAACACTCAAAATTTCGTTCAATTCTGACACTCGTACTTTAATTTTTTGTCGTTGTTTTGCACCGAGGTTCAAGATTGAAGATAGTATAGTTGTGGAAGAAGAAAAGAAAAGTAATGATGAAATTAAAGATCTAATGGCAAAAATGATAGAGGGAAACAATTTGCAGACTTGGTTGATAACTTCATTGTTAGAGAGCGTTGAGATTCTCGGTAGGCAACTGGGTGCTTGGAAAAACAAGGTGCCTATAAAATTTCTCAATTTTGGACCACCTACTTGTAGGGTTGCGCCCGCTTATAGTTGTTCTGGCAGATGTTTTTAGCAGCGCCCTCTATATTTTGGGCTCGTCGAAGGACTAGATTAAGTGGATTTAAAAAAATCTCATAAATACTTTTAGATCCTTAAAAACCACTTGATGTGCTTGACTTATCAACACAAAACTTTCAACAAAATACGTCGTGCCGAAAATATATTACTAGGGAAGTTGTAAATGCACTCACCATTTTTGTCATATGCACTCACATCAAAGGTAATTTTTGGTTAAATGAGAGGAGATGTGAGTGCATATAACAAAAATGGTGAGTGCATTTAACAATTCCCTATATACTAGTATACTACACATAGGAGATGTGAGTGCATAAAACAAAAATGGTGAGTGCATTTAAATTCCAATTAGAAATCCTAAATTAGAAGATTACCTTATCTAACCCATCTTTTTGTAGCCTGTTTAATGGTGGTAGTAGGTACCCTTTGCCTTAGCAAATAGGCACCTCCCATATAACTTGGATAATTAGTCTATTGAGATATAGAGATCAACTTTCACTTAATCAGTGGGGATCTACTTATAACAGAAAATGAAAAAGGAAGAATTAAGAAAGAGAAAGAAAAACTCTTAAATGCTCTAGCTTATTATGCTAGTCCAATAAATAACTTAGTATGGCACCACCTAGTATGCCAACCCAAAAAATGGTTAAATGCTTCCACCTACTGGCTACTATCCTATATCTTGTACTTATTGTATATAATGTTTTAGGAATCAAACAGTAAATTTTAGGGAATTTAGGATCTTAGACACTAAAATAGACACACTTAACTAATGAAGTCTAGATTCTTTAAGGAGATGCATCCCTTTCTTTTCTAGCTCTCTCTCTCTCTCTCTCTCCTCAATGAACTAATGAAGTATGGCCCATCAGTCACATCATCATATGTAGAATGGTACCCAATCTTTAATTTGGCAAAACCTTGTTACATTTAAATGCAAACAATGGCAGATCATATCATATGTACCTGCACATGAGTTTCATGTGAAATGTACACAAAACCTAGAGAAACTATTAAAGATCCACCTACTTATCTCCACAACCATTGGGTATGGTACTTTACTATAATAGTCCCATTAAAATTTTACTGTCATTGTACTACAATAGACATCCTACATATATAGTAGTAAAGTTTTATATGTACATATCGTGTATTCAAGCATTCGACTTAGGATCCGTCCAAACAAAGCCCTACATAATGTATAATCAGAAGAAAAAAAATTCATAGTAGTGCCAAGGCGAGAATTTAAACCTTGACTTCTAGTACATGACCATCAAGCTACAATTCAAATATTGTCTCAAATTTTTTAGAATATAATTATTATTTGATAAGTGATATTCATAATCTAAAATGAGGACTTTAATTATATTGGGACCCTATGCTGTCGCTTCGACTGATTTTCGCCCTGGTCGCTTGTGATTGGACTATGTGTAGGTTGCTTAGTTCACTACCACGGTATTCAACTAATTCATGTGAAAATTGGTGATCACTCTCATGACATTTGCAAAAGAACCTTTTAATCATGTATTTTCTAACCTTTGTACAGTTGTGTGGTTTGTCGGCCTGAGAGAACACAATCATTAAAAGTAGAAGGGAAAAACTATTAACTTTTTTTTTTTGTTGAGAAGGAAAAACTATAACTAGCTAGCTAGACAAAACATTGTTTAATAGAACAATTGACTAATGTAATGAATGAACTCCCCAAATTTGACCTTTTATGGGTTGAGTTGCTAGCTCTTGTGGCATTTCCCCTAAGTTTGTATGTTAAAAGTAATAAATGAAAATTTGACCAGCACAAAACTCGTTAACTTTTTCGAAAATCGGCTAAAACTCGAAATAACTAAAAAATTTCACTACCATAGAGAAACTACTAAATGATATTGATTAAACTAGAAACATAAAACATGTAGAAGAACTCGTTTACATAGTATTAGGATTTTCTATTCCTAAACAACTTCTAATTAGAAGAACTTCTAGAGAAAAGAAACGACAGAATCTCCGAAAAAACAAAAACTTAACACGAAATTGAAAATAATCATTAAAAGTCTGTTTTGAGAGCTTAAACAATGAAATTTGGATCCGAAAATTGTTAGAACTTGGCGCAAGCAAGGACTCTTCAACGGAACGTCGTTTTACATCTAATATTTGAATTTCACTTGATTCTGATATCGATAGAATTAGGATTTGCAATTTTACCTTCGTTCTTCCTTTACTTTTCTCACATCAATTTCTTCTGTAAACATATTAGCCAACACTCATACATCAAAATTGAGGAGTACTTCGTGGACAAAATTAAGAGCTTGTCATTTCATGACTAGACTATATATAGTATTACATTAAGGATACAAAATTTCTTGGTTAGAAATTGCTCTCTAATAGTATAGGATGTCAATAACTTTTACTTCAGATGTGGATAATTTTGACATTGATTATATTGGTAAAAGTGCTTCACTTATTTATTATGTATTAAGGTTATAAATAGTGAATTTTAAAGTGGTATGACACTTTTGTGACAATTATGAATTTAATCCATCCTTGTTATGTAACTAAGCTAATTAGGTTATGATGTATAATTGTCCATTGTATTTATGTAATCTTGACTTTTATATATTAAAATAAAATAAAACAAATCTACAATATCTATGGCGTATATGAAGGATAGTGACCCTTACAAAATTTGGCGTAGGCGAGATATTTAATTGTCTCTTTGTTCTTCAAATTCCCACTTGATGGATCCAATCTCCACTAATTTACATTTATATACCACAATCGGACCTAAATGCACTAATTAGTTTATAACTTTGTCGTTGTTACAATCGCAGGCCAATAACATGTCAAATGCATTTTTTTGTTAGCCTTTGCTCTTTTCAAATGTTACTGCAGCGTTACATGATAATATCATATTATTATTTGCGCCACACGCTCGTCAAGCGCGTATGTTTCCTTCTATAGTTTTCCAAGTAACAACTAAAGGCTAACAATCTTCTTTGGCAGCGAAATTATACGATCTTCTTTGGTGGCGAAATCACTCATACGACTTCTCAAGCAAGTACATAATAGAAGTTGCAAAATCATCCTACCACTCCCATACTACCACTTGGTGGAAGGAACTCTTCTGTTGCGAAGGAACTTGATGTAGAAACGCAGCGGAATTAAAGAGATGAATAAACTAAATAAGAACGATAAAAATAAAGATTAAATAACTCTAAATACTCAACTTTATTAAAACTTCAAAGGGGTTTTTCTCTCAATCTGAGAATAATGGACTAACTAGATATCCTTTTATAGGATTCTGGACTTTCCTAGATAGACTTGAATTAGACTTTCCTAAATAATTAAAATACTGCAACTGCCTAAATAACTAGACTTAAATCTGGACCTTTCCAATTATTGGAAATACTAAAATAACATAATTTCCTAAACCTATATTCTCTAATAATCATACTAAAATTGGGACTTCCTAAAACTACTCTCTATGGCCTGTTGGCCCATGACCGGGTTCGGTCATGGAAAAAGTCTCCACGCCGGGTGCCCCTGCATCAGCATCCCCTTCTCCCAAGAGGTTCGTCCCGAACCGTTTGATGAAGAAAAATTGGATGTACCGACATAAGATGAATTTCACCAACGCGATTCGCAGCGCCCACTTCGAACGAAGGTTGCCTTGGAAGTGATGAATACTAACATGTAAGAATTCGCCAACCTCATACGCAACTTCATATGCCAATGATTCTCGCGAAATTATCTTGACTGAATGAAGAATGTTCATCTCGCCATCTTCATAAAATTCGTCGGCAAGAGCCAACGTAAAAACGTAATCGAGTGCAATTAAGTTTTCGAGGTTGAAACGTGTAGCGTTGACATGAAACTCAAAATTTACTTTCCCACGTTCAGCTTCATGTAGTTTATATACTCTAACTCGATCAGTACTTGGAAATTGAGTGACTTCCCGAACCAACATCTGACAAGAATTAATATCGTCGGAGGAAGTTTTCCACTGTGCAAAAGGTAATGAAACAAGAATACCTAACTCAATGATCTTTCTAAGGGAGATTTCATCGAAAAGTTTCTTTGCGTCTTCTAAATTACCCTCCTTTCCAAACCCATACATAGGATGATAATAAGTTACAGCATTAGGTTTAACTCCCTTCGGTAACATTCCTTCAAACAATGAATTAGCCTCAGAAGATCTTAGAAGTTTACATAAACTTTGAGTCATACTGTTAGAAATGCAAACATTTGGATGAAACTTCTGTGTTTCCATGATTGCTAATACTTTCCTAACATCAACATATTTTTCTTCTTTATAGAAACCAGCAAGAAGAGTTCCACAAGAAATACCATTAGGTATTCACCATTTTCTTTCCATTTTAGATAGAAATGAATAAATAGGAGGAGAAGAACCAGATTCACAAAAATCTTTCATAACAGTATTATAAGTATCAATATCTGGTGTAATTTTATAAGTTTTTGGGAATTCAAGGAGAATTTGATTTACCTTATTGAGCTTCGTAGCAACCATACAAGCAGAAAGAGGATCATTGAGGGTTTTTGTTGATCTAGAAAAATCTAAATCCTCCATTTGTTGAAATGTCTTGGTTCCATTTCCAACATTCGCATTTGATTGTCTCCTTAAAATTTCATCTCTATCTTCAGGAAACTGATAAGGTCGACCATTATTGAACTCCCCATTACCTCTATCTTCCGTCTTATCAAAACCAGGTGGATCTCTCCTTGGTTCAAGCACTAGGTGTGAACTCTCAAAAGGTTGTCTTCCATACCCTTTTTCACTTCCAACTCCTCTTCCTTGATCATGAAACAAGTTATTGTGTCCTGCAGAGCTTTGGGAATTCATAGTGTGATTATCAAGTTCCCGATTTTGTGAAAAATTAGGTCGGATTTCATCAAAAAGTGGGCTTCCACTTAATCCGAACACTTCCCGATCCCTTTGAAGCCATAATTGAGTGTCCCGACTTAGTCTATTAACTAACGAATTATGATTTGGTAAACCCTCACGATTTCTAGAATCGCTAGGTACAGATCCAAACATCATCATACGCTTTTCCTCTTGTTGTTGTTGTTGTTTCTGCTGAGGATGAAGCTGGTGATTATTACTGGTTTGATTAGATAACCAATGAGTAATAGGTGGATGTGAAATCTGTCCATTCCATTGCCAAGACGGGAAGTGAACGCTAGGGGTTGTTGTTGCTTCGTCCAGGGTTTGGTAGGGTGGTAATGGTCGAATACCTATAGCTTCAACTTCTTCGTACGCTTCTTTTTCTTCTTGTTCTTCTTCTTCGTCGACTTGAACATCGTTGTGAGCGTCTTCTTCAACTTCTTTGTGTTCTTCTCTTTTTTCTTCCTTATTGAAAGATAAAATAGACGATGAATATGGTTGACGTATTATTGTTTTGATGTCGTTCACCACATGTTGAACCTTAACTAAATCGGGTATTAGCGATGGAACTGTTTCGAAAAAAGACGGTTGTGGTTGTTGTGGTGGTGAATAGGAAAGAGAAGATGATTGTGTTGGTGGTGGAGGTGAATACGGTTGTATAAGAGGTGGTGAATACGGTGCCGGTGTAAAATAAGAGTACGAAGGTTGCGGTGGTGGTGGTGATTGTGGTGAATAATAAGTGTATGAAGGTAGAGGTGGTGAAAACGGTTGTGAATAATAAGAGTACGGAGGTGGTGTATAAGAAGAATATGGATGTGAAGCTGTATAAGACAATGGTGGGGGTGGTGACGGTGATGATGAATACGGTTGTGGAGGGGTTTCTCGTTCGATTTCTCCCGGATTCCAATGATAATTGTACGAGTCGTTATTCGCATATAAACATGATGAACATGAGCATTGATTCGTTATCTCTTGATGAGTATAATTTGATTGAATATAATCATCTTGACGAATATAATACGATTGATACTGATGTAACTGGGCTGGAAAAAAAATTCCAGAATCATTAGCCAAAAACTTTGGTGGCTCTGAATACCACATGATGTAGAAACGCAGCGGAATTAAAGAGATGAATAAACTAAATAAGAACGATAAAAATAAAGATTAAATAAATACTCAACTTTATTAAAACTTCAAAGGGGTTTTTCTCTCAATCTGAGAATAATGGACTAACTAGATATCCTTTTATAGGATTCTGGACTTTCCTAGATAGACTTGAATTAGACTTTCCTAAATAATTAAAATACTGCAACTGCCTAAATAACTAGACTTAAATCTGGACCTTTCCAATTATTGGAAATACTAAAATAACATAATTTCCTAAACCTATATTCTCTAATAATCATACTAAAATTGGGACTTCCTAAAACTACTCTCTATGGCCTGTTGGCCCATGACCGGGTTCGGTCATGGAAAAAGTCTTCACGCCGGGTGCCACTGCATCAGAACTCGTAAGTACAAACTCAACGCGTCCAAATTGACTATCACTTAGTCGCCTCAGTGCTTCTTGGATGTTTTACATGCACTATAAAGTTCATCATTAAGTTGACCCTGAAATATAAGTTTGTCAACAAGAGTCACGAAATATTAATCATTTTTAGGTAAACACAAATACTTTCATCTAACTATAGGTACAGAGTGATCACTGATAGCTCAATACTGATATTGAAATAATGGACCCCTTCATCTATATATATGTTTAAATAATGTAGGGTAAGTACATTTAACATAATTTAGTTCCATGATTGATATTGTTCCAAACGTTGATATAAATACAAGTACAAACATTGAAATAATGGTACCCGATTTCATTACCACCACATGTAATTTGGCCCATTTTTCTCTTGATGGAAAACCATTTCACACTACTTAATTGCAAGATTGATGCAGAGAGTTTTATCAGATTTAAAAGATTTTATAACGATATCAGATATATAAGGATTTCGTAATATTTAGTATTTTCATATTTCAGGATAGTATAGAAAAAGAAATTGGGCCAAGACCCAGTTTTAAACTTTTTTTTTTTTTTGTTAAAAAGACAAGTTAAATTTTTTTTTGTTAAAACTCAAAGCATTTGTATTTTGTTTGGTTAAAAATCTATATTTTAACAAAGGTGTTGCAAGGCATTGCAAAGCTGTTGCAAGGCGCCCTAAAGCTATTGCAAAGTTGTCGCAAGACGTTGTAAATTAAAAAAAGATACTCAGGGAGCCAAAGACTAAAAAAACTAATAGGTCTTTTTTGACTAAAGTCTAAATTTTTTAGGGAATTTTGACCAAATTTCCCGTATTATAGTTAGTTGTATTATAATTTTAAGCAAGTTTCTACGTTTTACATACTGGTGTTTTTTAAAATGTCTTTTATTATGAAGTTGTTTATATTTAGAAAACCTCTAAAAGATTGTACAAAAAGGTTTCTCTACAATTTTTATATTGGAAATGAATTCAACCAAGTCAGTTATGCTTCAGTTTTATAAGATGTGTTTGATTACAATAAGGGAAAAGGATAAACAATTAGGTAAAATTCCTTAAAATATTTTTCTAAAGATATTTCAGTTGTTTGATTCGCGATGAAAAAGTAGTTAGTTTTATCAAATTTTTCGTTTTTCTTCTTTCATTGTTAAAATCCCTTTGGTAATAATTTATACCATAAACAAAGTATCTTAGTATGTTCGTCCTTTTAAAAGCTTCTACAATTCTACGAATGTTTTGTAATGACTTTTGTAGTCAATTTTCAAAAAAAAAAACTTTTATGGATGAAGCTTCAATTTTTCTGTATAACTATTTTGTGCAATTTTTCAAGTGAAAAAATCACACCATGAAACTTAAATAAAATCTTAATCTAATAAAGTCAAAATATATATAAGAAACAAACATCCCATATTCAATTTATCATATAAGATAAAAACTTACTAAATTTTTTTCCATTAGATATGGTGAAGAGAGGACATGCGAAGAAGAGAAGATAAACAAACACAAGGAAATAGCTACTTGTGAAGTTTCAATTAAGATTATCATTCATTTTTGGCAAGATAGAGATCCTCCCATTTTTGTCTCAGATGCAAATCTTTTAAGTAGTTTTATTTATTTATATGGCATGGTCATTTATGTAAAATAACATATTTAGCTAGTTTAAAGATCCGTAAAGACTTGATTTCTATTGGTCTAAGCTTTAAAAATGATGAGTTGTACAATTGAAGATATCTCATAATGCCTCTATTTAACATCCACCACGTTATCTTAAAGATCCTAATTGAGTTTTGCAGTAGAGAAAGTTTTTAAGAAAAAACTCTAACAATCTTACGTGACACTTAAAGTTTCTAAGATTGAGTGTTTCATTGAAGATGCACTAAATGACTAAATAATAAAGAACGAGAAAAAAGAAAACATAATAACAGAATTTTTTATTGTAAGAAAAAGATATAGTTAGGTACATATTTTATTAAGAGAACCAGATTACCAAGTTGGAGGCAGTAACACTTTTCTTGATTTTTCGTCTCCAAACGATAGATTAGTTAAATTGAAGCTTTCACCGGTATTTTCAGTCTCTTCATCTATTTCTTTGCTGCGTAAGTTGGCATCTGAGCGGACTCGTCTGGTTTAATATCATCTATGTAAACATAACTTTAGAGAACATCGATAGATTTGTCAAAGATGCATATAAAGTCGGTTCAAACATAATTCTCTTATTAAAAATAATCACATTATTTTCCTTCCACAATTTTGTTATCAATCGATGTGGAGAAATATTATTAGTCGAGGGTTCAATAGTAGAAGAAAGTTGAGGGTTGTGGAGAGTATCTTTGCATGAACATATCTTTTGGTTATTTCCTTTCTATTACAGTGAGACAACAATCTATCCTGTATATTAAAACAACTCAGTCGGTTACATGAGGGATAAGTCTGGTCGTCTATTTTTATTGGGAGTTGGACAGATATCACATCCGACGGCTGGTATAATATCTTCCTCATGTAAATTAACACAAAATAGAAGGGTATTAGTGTAAATCGACCAAAATAGGTTAGGATGTCCCTACAATAACTACTACCCACGTATTTCTCTCTTCACTCAGGATTTTATGTCACGATTAAAATTTATTTATGAGTTGGTTAGTATCTCTCCCCTATTTATTCTCCCTAATCATCTTTACTCATTGTTCTCTGTTTTTCATATCCAGAAAGTTCTTATGAATTTTGATTTAATTGTCATCTCCGATGTTAGTAAAGAGGAATATGTCGCGTCCGTAGAATGCGGCGGAAACCTAGTTATATGAAGCTGAAATTCCTAGTGATGAAACATCATGTTGACCGTTTAAACCCTATATTAACTTTATTTAGTAGCTAATTCGAGAATATAAGTAGTTAAAAGTTAAAAAGATTGATTGATAGGCCAATATTACTTAAAGCATCTCCAATGCAAGACTCACGAAAAATTCTAAATATTCTGTATCAAGTGTGAAAAGAGGATCTCTAAATATTTTATTTCCTACTTGGTCATTTAGAGATTCTCTATTGGAAAGCCTTCTCCAATGCAAAACTTTAGAGAAACTCTGAAAGCCTATATTTTGGTATAAAATAAATTGATTTTCTTATGTGGCATTTAAGATCCTCAAGAGGACATTCTAAGGACCTGTAAAATAAATCTTGACACATAATTTTCGAGATTCATGTTAGTTTTGCATTAGAAATGGATTTTAAAGAGAAACTCTAAAAGAAAGTCTATGCGGCATTCTAAGATTAGAGTTTGAGTGTTGCATCGGGGATGTTCTTAGGAACATGTCAAAATGCTAAGTTATATGCGTGCTCAAATTTAGTAAGGGGTAAAATACCTTTTGGTTGGGCTCATTGAGTCTTTGCGAGGAACAAAATGACCGTTGAATATGGTAAACTGACAAAAACTTAATGGAGATTAAGAGCCAATCTCTAACACGTGCCACATATGACTTTCTGCAGTTTTTGTTACAAAACCATCTCCAATGGAACACTTTGTTAGACATGGACGCATTTATTATAGTCTCTAGAGAGTGAAACTCTAAAACTAGAGTGTCTTTTAAGACTCTGTAAGTGTCACTTTAAAATTAAACCAATTGAAACCTTTTCTTTTCAACTATTTTTTTTAAATATTCAATTTAAGAGTGACATGTGTATTAAGTAGAGAGATTTTAAAGATCTCCATTGGAGACCAAAAAATTTAGAGTGTCTCTACATTAACACTTAGGAAAGAGAATCTTTATTTGACACTTGACAACCAGACTTTAGAGTTTTTTTTAGTGTCCCATTGGAGATGCTCTAAGGTGGCCAATAGGCCATGTCCGTGAAACATGACATGGTTACAAACTATGCTTGACCAGGTTCGATACATGATGTGACATGTTGTGCCGACACAACAAGGGTCATGCCAGCCATGACAGGTGTGCATGAGATCAAAAGTTCGCAGATAAGTGTAAACCGATCCATTAGACACACCCATGAAACAACCAATGATAGTCATTTCCATAGGGAATACTTGACTAACTTTGGTCGACATTAGGGTATTTGACCAAAATTCGCCGCTCAGCTGTTTATGATTATGAGGCGTATTTTGGTGGAAATAATCCTAAAACATATTTTAAAATTTTGAAAATTATTGTAAATTTCATTCATCCTTCACCCAAATTCTGCATAACAAACTCTATCCTCTCTTCTACCACATTTACATTCTTCTTTAATCTCTAAACAATACATCTTATATTCTTCTTGTCATAATTGCTTACAATTATTGTACTTATATTATTGGGCGAATTCTTAAACTTCATCTACTCATCTTCCACGTTGTTTTGATGAGTCAATAAAAATCTCTAGTTTTTAGTATCGTTTGGCAACAAAAAGTACAAGTATTTTTACTTGTAGTAGAAGTTTTTTTTGCTTTAAATTTTTTTTTTAAAAGTATATTTGGCAAATATGTTACTTATAAGTAAATAAGTCAAAAAATTGGTTTGGTAATCCGATTTACGTTTGATAGTTTTATTTTTGTTTTACTCATAGAGATACTTGACTTTAATTGAATTTATTTTGATTTCCACGATTATTCTTGTATACGAAGTAGTGGTGATATTGGTGGTTGCGGTGCCTTAAAGGTATGGTTATGCAGTTTGGTGGTGGTTGAGTTATGATGCTGGTGGTGGTAGAGGTATGATGGTGACAGTGGTGGGGGTGGAGGCATGGCTATGGTGGTGGGAGGTATGATGATGGTGATGGTGATGGTGGTAGAAGTTCGGTGATAGTGGAAGTATGGTGGTGGTGGTCGTGGAAGTATGGTGGTGGTAATGGTGGAAGTACGGTGGTGGTGGTGTGGTGGTTGAGATACGGTGGTGGTGGAAGTATTGTGTTGGTGGTGGATAAAGTATGTGAGTGGTGACAGAGGTATTGAAGGATATATCCTTTCAGTCTGAAGTAGATGTCTCTCTGAAGGAGTGTCCTTCGACCAAGGTAACAATGCACTCAGTTTGTCAGTTAGGATAACGATGACCTTATCCGGAAGATCATCTAGTCCGGACGAATTAGGAGTCGTAATGCTTAGCTACAAGTCAACTACGATCGTCAGATCACTTTAGTGATTTGCGGCTAACATAGACCGGATCATACAACATGTTACACCAAATAGTGGTGACTTGATCAGAGAGAGTTGACTAGTAGAAACTTGCAAATACGTGGATTAGATCCAACTAAACAAGCCCAAAAGGTTCGAATGAGATTCAGACAAAGATAGAAAGTACCGACCCTAAAGGGGGGCCCGAAAAAGGCTAAAGGGGCCGACCATGTGATGGTGACTAAGCTAATGGACCGGTCAGGCCAAGCCCACTAAGGGGCTGATCTGGCCAGCCGAGGTTATGGAAACTCTAGATGGAAATCTTCTCCATCTAGGAGTCTTAGTCAGAAATGGTTTCTAACTTTATATTTTCTGTGATCCATACTGAATCCTAGTTTGAATATGATTCTAATTAGGATTTCTCTATATAAAGTCCATTATAGAACAAAAAAAGTGTGAAATTTTCTCTAAAGAAAATCAATCTCTCAGACATCTAGTAGAGAAAGCGATTTTAGAGAAAAACTCCCAAACTATCTATCTAGTCAAAGGAAGAATAGTTATTCTTTTCAACCTTCAATAAGGTCTCAGTTGACATTAAAGAAGGGAGATCAACTCAACTTGCTCGGGTGGCTCAAGTAGAGAAGCTACGATTGAAGCTCTCATCTTCGGAATAAAGGCATCGAATTTACTTCGATATGAAAGTGATTAAGGTAATCCTCTTTCTACTTCTAGTTCATCTTTAGTTCTTGCATGTGATCCTGGTAGTTAGTGTTAAACATATAGATGTTTGAGATCCCTCTTACAACACTAGGTGCCACCAAAACCCAACAAGTATGGTGGTGGTGGTATGGGTGATGGTGGTGGATAAGGTATGTAGGTGGTAGTTGTGAAGGTACGGTGGTGGTGTTGAAGGTACGGTGGTGGAGGTACGATGTGGTTGTTGTTGAGGTGTGGTGGAGGTGTATGCTAGTGGTGGTGGTGGTGGTGGATGTACGAAGGTGGTGGTTAAGGTGTGGTGGTGGTGGAGGTAGGAAAATGGTGGTTAAGGTGTGGTGGTGGTGGTGGTGGTTGAGGTATGGTGGGGGAGATGCAATGGTTTGTTGTGGTGGGGGTACAATGGTATGGTAGAAGTTTAGTTGTGTTAGCGGAGAGGAGATAGACGAAGAAAAAAATTCGTCAAGTAAAATTCGTGCATGTGTTGAACAAAAGTTACTTTACGTTACAGTAAAAAATTAAAAATCTTAACTTTAAAAGAAAGTCAAATTTTAACTTAAGTGAATTCAGTAATTTTTGCATTACCAAACTAACTTTTTACTTTTCTACTTAAATAAGCAAAAAAAAAAAAACTTATTTTGGTGTTGTCAAGCGACCACTTAGTAAAAGAGGTAACACATTCTTCAGTTTGAGATTATTCTGAAATGAAACATATGGTGATTAATGAATCTGAAAGGACTCTGCTAAAAGCACCCCTGATTAGGTTCATTAACAGCTGACTAGAGTCATTGAAAAGAAAGCTAGGGTGAATTAATGAAAACTCTGAAGAAGGGCTTTGTTAAAAGCGCCCCAGATTAAGTCTATTAGAGCCCGACTGGATTCATTGACTCCGGTCAATTTGGTTTGACCCCCCACACTGTGTATTTTTCCTGACTGACTTTCACCATGGTATTTTCTCTCGCAGGTTGTCCAGTTTGAGGGCATATTTCCTTTCCGGACTGGATAATATGCTTTACTCTCACGGACTCTCCAGTTTGACTGGTCTCCAAATGTCCATCCGAAAGGTCTCGTTGTGGACAGTCTGAGACAATTCCTACTCGCACAGGCTTGAACCACTCAACTAAATATAACACTCAAAACATATATCAATTACTACCTATAGGTCACTTTCTTTCTTTTTTTTTAATTTTTTTTGAAAAATCTACTACGATCTACGTTAATCATTACAAGGCATAGATACATCATCAAGATGTGTTAAGAACGATAACTACCTAAATTAAACCAATAATAAAAGGGCCTAAAGCCGAAGAACATAGAGCTTAAAACTCGACAAACTTATCATTATATATACCTTTAATAACTCAAATTCAATAACTATGAATTCTACCTCCTCTGGGCCTAAAGCCCAATCAATATAAAACTGGTTGATAGTGTGCACATAAACTCCAAAATTCTGGAGGTCCCTCGTTCGATTACGGAGGAGGTGAGATCCATGGTTACCGAGTTTGGGTTATCAAAGGTACAAAAAAATAAGTTTTGTTGGGCTCTAAGTTCGTTAGTATGTTGTTGGACTTTATACCCCCTTTGATCAGTGATGTGATTTACATGGTATTTATCACATCTTAATGATGTATCAATGTCACTTAATGACTAATGTAGATCGTAGTCTATTTCTAAGAAAAAAACAAAAGAATTAGAATTCATGTTTCTAATCTAATTTTTCTTCTTTCTCATCTTGTAGCCACATGTCGACTGACACAAACGGGTGTTAATTGAAGACGAGTTGGGCAAAACGCCCAAAAATAAACCCACAACGGTAAAGGCGAACATCGATTAGATAACCGACTTTTTGAGCTTATCCATAGTCCGACCTAAAGAGTTCGGTTATTCTAAATCTCAATCCGAACCAATTCGTTCATGGTTTGGTTCAGTTAAATAACCGAACCAAAGGTCAAATTTTTGCTAAGAATAAGCTTTCGAATTTTCAACTTTAAAACTTGCTACAGTTATACTTAAAACGTGTTAATAAGTAGTATTATTTCTTAAACCCTTAAGTCGTTAATTCGACATAATTTATTAACATTCGAGGAAGATAAAAAAATGATAAACAATTGAATCATATATTCTCACATATATAATATATGGAAGGTAATAATAAATGGTTTGGTTCGGTTTATTCGGTTATCCATCAAACAAATCCATAAACCAAACCAAACCAATCGGTTTATATATTTTAGTATCCAAACCAATCCGGATAACTATTGGATCGGTGTCTAAACCGTTAAAATTTTTTTGGTCGGTTTGGATACTAAATGTACATCCCTACACAATGAGAGTTCAGTCCGCGTCAGAAAAAAATTCGGTGCAGGTCTACACGCAGGTATCCTGAAAATTAAAAAATGGAGGTTACAAAACTGTGTCTTTTACACGATATTTACAGATTTGGCATGAAAGAAAGTGTCGTGTTTTTCTTACTTTCCTGTAAATTTACCAATATGCCATCCATTAAGATATTGACACGTCATGTTTTTTTTCTTCCTTTTCTGGTAAAATTACAAATTTGTCATCCATTAAGATAATGACACGTCAATTTTTTCTTTCTTTTTTCGTTAAATTAAAAATGTGTCATTCATGAGAGAAAATCCTGTGTTTATTAAGTATTTTACAGTACATAAATTTTTTCCTGTATTTCTTTCCAAAAGGTAAACTATAGCACTGAAAATTTACAAGACATTTTGTTATGTACAGTACACAACAAAATTTCCTATACATTCCTTCCAAAAGGTACCAAAATTTCACTGAAAAATTTATAGGATATCTTTTTTATGTACTTCGATCTGGTTTAAAGATACCAAAGTTGTTATTATTCTATTTAATTTTTAAGAAATCCTAGATCTTGATTTTAAGATCCATGAATCCAGAATTATCAACGATCCTTAGAATTCTGAACTCAAATCGGAAATTTCTTCACCATTAAATTTTCCTCAAATCTGTTCAAGAAAAGAAACTCAAACTTGTTCAAAAGAAATATCCAAATTTGTTCAAAAAAACACTTCATGTAATTTTGATGATGCATCCTTCAGATTTCTTCTTAAAACCCTATTAATCTTTGTTTCATTGATTTGTAGATAAAATTTTAGAGAGAAAAGAAATAAAATTTATGTAAGTTTTAAAGAGAGAAATGATGAAGAAATTATGGAGAGAAATAAAGAAAAATAAGAGTTTGGTTATCAATGCACGGTGCAAGTGTTAAATTCACGATTATATAATAATCGGGGAAATACATTAAATTAATGAGACGATAATTTAACGTGGTTCGGTCGAATACTCAAGACCTACATCCACGGAGAAATAACTCTTTATTAATAATTCACCACATACAATTGTATGTGGGTTTGATCGGTTACATTGGTCAGACATAACTCGATGATTTTGATTCCTAGAACCCTCTCCTATTTATAGATGACTTAGGTTTAGGGTTTCCTAGTTTCTGATTACTAAACTAGGAAATAATACAAAATCTATCTAATATTACCATTAGATAATTACAAGAGATATTCTGAATATAAGAAACTTAATCTTCATATATCTTCAGTATATCTTCAATATATCTTCAATATTCTGAAATCTTCTTGATCGTCGGATCTCGTCTTCTCGATCCGTCACGTACATACACGTGTTACACACGTATATTATTTCTGCAACTTATCTTGACCGCCGGATCTCCTATTATCGATCCGTCTTATGTAACGTATCCTATTACCCCCCCGCAAGTTGGAGCACGTATTTTGAAGTGTCCGACTTGGAGAGAGAAAAAGGAAATACTTCTTGATTCGTTGTATTCGTCTTCTTGCAACTCTTAGATTGGGGATGCGTTGGAAGATGATTGAACGATGATTAAATCACAACCAAAAGGTTGGTAGATGCGGTCAAAAGAATTGATCGAAAATCAATGACAACGAAACTACATGTATTTTTCTCATGTATGTAAAGTTGGTCATTGTATGAAAAAAATGTCAACAACTGTGATGATCAATATGTTGTCGTATAAAAACGTCAAGTATGAACTTTAGGAGTGACAACAAAATAATGTTGTTTTATTTAAAATCGACAAGAAATAATTGTCGGAATAGCAAAAAATATTGGAAAGTAACAACCAAAATGATGGTCAACATGAAATTCATTGCCAAAAAAGGCAAGATCGCGAATATAATTCCGGGATTAAAGATAGAGATATTTTATCCGTGGAAGAGATATTCTATTAGGTGAAAGGAAGTGTCCAAATGTAATTTGGTATGAAAGACAAGTCATCATAGAGAAAGTATGAGTTGGAAAATGTCACGGGAGAATCCGGAAATATAGGTCAAAATAGATATATTCTAAAAAAGTCCAAAATATAATTGGAAGAAAGAAAATAATCATGAGAAATATATGATTATGAAAATTTCGCGGGTTGAATTCCGGAATTAAAATCCAAAATAGGAATTCTTTCTCCGTTGAAGAGAAAGTCCAAAATTTTGGTAGAGAAATAAATTTGTCATAAAGAAAGTATGAATTTGGAAATATCACGGGTATATCCGGGAAGAAAATTAGATGAAATTAATCTATTTTTATTGTCACATATAGAAGAGAAAGTGACAGAAAAATTGTGCCACAACTAGAAAAAGTTGGTTATAGGTGACATTAAAAGTCTGTCACAAAATAAATTTCCGACAGATAAACTGTGGCAAAAAATGCTGTCACAAACAGTGGGATGAGAAACTGTCACAAATACTTAATTTGGGTAAATTTAGGAACTTCTATATTAGGGTTTATCAAAATTGAGAAATTTCTCAAAATTTGGATTTCCCGAATCAGAAGTTCACAAATAAAATCATCTGTGATTTGTAAGAAACTCCAAATCGATGATTGATATAGACCATAGCTATCAAATTCGGTCAAAAATGACCTTCAATAGATTGTTTAGTCTTTAGAGAGAGAAAGCTCCAAAAAGTTATGAATTTTCGGATTAAAAAATTCTCGATTCTTAACCAAATCAAAAGGGAATCGTCGGTTGTTAGTATATGATGTCCAAATCGATGATAGAAGTCGATTGATGACGAAAATGTTGCTGGAAATCGAATCCTAAAGTGGTTGTCGGCGATAGTAACAAACCCTAGCTAGGGTTCGCGTGGGAGAGAAGAAGTTGCTGCTCCGGTCAAAGTATATTGACTGAGTCAAGATGACGTAATGATGACATCATCACGTGAAAAACACGGGTCAACTGTGGTTGACTAAGTCAGCGTGTTCTAATGACTTAGAGTTGTTTGACCGCGGGTTAGAAAGAAACCGGGATGGGAAAACCGAGATAGGGTTGGGCTACTGGAACGGGAATAGACCAGATTTGGTTGTTTTTGGTTCCAAAAGTGTTATTTTTAATTTTCAGACCTATTTTAGGTCTAAAAAATTGAAACAAAATATGAAAAAATTGGAAAGAAATATAGAATCATACCTTTGTTGGAGAGGAAGTGCTTCTTCGATGAACTTTAATAATCATTGATAATCTCCGGTCTCCTATTCTTAGTAAAAAAAATTCTTATTTCTCTTGATTTTCTCGTCATGATCACAAGACTAATCTTGGAAAACAAATCGTATACACGATTGAAATATAATATAATCACAACTAAAAGAAAAGTTGGAAATTTGCGGAAGCATTAATCAGGATCAATTAACCTGCTCATGATACCATGTTAAATTCACAATTATATAATAATCGGAGATATGAACATAAAGTAAAGACACGATAATTTAACGTGGTTCGGTCGAATACTCAAGACCTACATCCACGGAGAAATAACTCTTTATTAATAATTCACCACATACAATTGTATGTGGGTTTGATCGGTTACATTGGTCAGACATAACTCGATGATTTTGATTCCTAGAACCCTCTCCTATTTATAGATGACTTAGGTTTAGGGTTTCCTAGTTTCTGATTACTAAACTAGGAAATAATACAAAATCTATCTAATATTACCATTAGATAATTACAAGAGATATTCTGAATATAAGAAACTTAATCTTCATATATCTTCAGTATATCTTCAAATATCTTCAATATTCTGAATTCTTCTTGATCGTCGGATCTCGTCTTCTCGATCCGTCACGTACATACACGTGTTACACACGTATATTATTTCTGCAACTTATCTTGACCGCCGGATCTCCTATTATCGATCCGTCTTATGTAACGTATCCTATTAGCAAGGGTAAATGAGAAAGAAAAAAAGAAGTAAATGTACAGCTGGAAAAGAAAAACGTCATAGAACAGTACACAAACTGACGCTTTGGACCTGCGCCTAATTTTCTGTACACGGCGAAATCTAATCGACCCATGACTTTTTGGACCTCCAACTCATTTTAAGGTAATTGAATAGTGTGACAATGTGAGCCAATTTTTTGTTACCCTCTGCACCTGATCACCACCACTCTTTCTCTCTAGATCTCTCCTTTCTCTCCTCTAGATCTCTCTTTATTTCTCCCTAAAATGTTGTATAATTGTAGTTGTCATAAATAATAGGTGGAAGATATCTTGAAGGTGCACCTCCATCCTTTTCCTTATAAAATCCTTCTCCCTTCTCAATCCCTCCCATTCTCTCTCTATAGTTGAGTACTAGAAGTAGTTATTTAAGTGAAATAAAAGAGTGTACCATAAAGAATGAATTCAGAAACAGAGAGCAGTAGCAACTCTGTTTCGTCATCATCTCAACATTATTCTTCACCTTCCTTGTCTCATAATCAATTCGATAATCAAGTAATCCCAAAATCGACAAGACCCAGAGCCGAAAAACTCCAAAAGAAAGAAATCATCAGATTGTGGGAAGAAACACCCAAGTTACAGAGGAGTAAGAATGCGTAATTGGGGAAAATGGGTATCTGAAATTCGACAACCCCGAAAAAAATCAAGAATTTGGCTTGGTACATTTCCCACACCAGAAATGGCAGCAAGAGCTCATGATGTAGCTGCTCTTAGCATTAAAGGTAACTCAGCTATTCTCAATTTCCCTGAACTAGCTGCTTCGTTACCGCGTCCTTCGTCATTATCCCCTCGAGACATTCAAGCTGCTGCTACTAAAGCATCTACCATGGAGTATTTCAATACCTCCACATCATCATCATCATCAAATGTGTTAACAACTGAAGAAGACTTGGGGCAAATTATTGAGTTGCCAAGACTGAGTTCTGATTATGATGAATCCTTGTCCGAGGTGAGAAATGATTTTATATTCATGGACTTAGTTGATCATGGGTGGGTTTATCCTACTACTCCATGGTTACAAAGTGGTGATGATTGTGGGTTTTTTCCTAATCAGTTAGTTGTGCCTGAAAGTTCTATTTCAAATAGCTTTGAGTCCTTGTTTTGGAATTATGAACAATAGTCCTATGTGAAGTTCATTTTAGTTGAGTAATAGCGTGTATGTATCAAAAAAAAAAAAAAAATTCTCTTTAAATTTAAGAGGAAATGTGGTTAAAACTCTGTACAAAATTTGGACTTTGGTTAAAAAAGATCAGTCAAATTTTTTAGTCTTCAACTCCCTAAATATTTTTTTAGTTTTCAACCCCTTGCGACAGCTTTACAACTGCTTTGCAATAGTTTTGTAACGCTTTGCAAAACTTTACAACAGTTTTGCAACACCTTAACACTTTTGTAAAAAGATATTGGGTTTGTAACCAAACAACATACAAATATTTGGTTTGTGTTTTACAACTGCTTTGGAGCGCCTTTGCAACACTTTACAAAAATTTTGCAACACCTGAGCCATGCCTTGCAACACCTCCATAGAAAATATTGGGTTTGTAACCAAATAAATACAAAATTTCTGTTTTTAAAAATAAATAAATATAACTTGTCTTTTTATATAAAAAAGTTAGAAATTAGGTCTTCCACCCAATTTCTTGTTTTAAGTTTAGAGTTTTATTATAAGGGTTATTTTGACGAACTTCTCTCTAAATTGAAGGCTTTACTTTTAAATACAAAATATTTTTTGGATATTACTGAAATATCTCTGTAAATATCTAAGATACGCACTCTAAATAAGTCGCGACTTTGGGGAATAAAGAATAATCTCCAGGGAATAAATTCTCTAGGGAATCCATGTTTTTTTGTACATTCTCGGGGCATATTTTATTTTAGACCAAAAATTGACTTGATCAAACATTGTCCCCTAATCTTCATCTTCTTTATCACCTTTACCACCACGACTTCCCGTTACCACCATTGCAACATCTTCTCTTTCCTCACTTCTGCTCTTTAACTCATTGTTACCTACTCTCTCTCTCTCTCTCCCTCTCTCTCTCTCCCTCTCTCTCTCTCTCTCTCTCTCTCTCTCTTGTTGCTTTTGTCCCCCCCCC
>BEHA01050272.1:229384-239668 GCA_002897215.1 Eschscholzia californica subsp. californica | reverse complement strand
TCTCTCTATCTCATTCTCTCATTGACTATCTCTCTGCCGTTCTCACTCTAGATATGTGATCTTCAATATCTCCGGCATACACATATGAAGTATCTGTAATGAAGAACTCATACAATCTACATCAAACGAATGGAAGCCTTGATGTTTGTCATGAAGCCTTAATCGATTTGAAACCTTATATGAGAAAAATCATATAACTCTATACTAGATGGATGGAAGCTTTGATGTGTTTATGATGAAGCCCTAATCAATCTGTAACTGAAAGAAACTAATCAAAAGATTAAACAATCAATTCATTTTCTAAACAAAGATAAAAGAGTATATATGAATGCAAACATGTTAATCGATTTGATCTATTCAAACAAATAGACTAATTACAAAGCCAAGAACTCGATATCGATTTGTGATAGACAAGTCTAATTTTTGATCTATTCAAATAAATAGACAAAGCCATCAACTCCAAATCGATCTGTGATGGACAAATCTAATGTTACAAAGCCTTCAATGAAGATAATAACTCGTGAGTTTGTAGAGAGAAGCCAACTATGAAGATGATGCAGGTGACCAATCCTCGGGATGAAGATTATCGAAATTTAGAGAGATAGAACAACAGGAAGAAATAGGAAGACAGAAAGACGAAAAGATGAAGAAGGGGTTGAACAGACAAAAAGTTCAATTTTGTGACCTAAAATAAAGATGTCTCCTTGATCAAATCTTGTTGACCAAAATCATTATTCCCTGGAGATATTTCTTTATTCCCCAAAGCCGCGGCTCTCTAAAGGGAAATGCTAGAGTGACTTAGAGGATGACATAATGACGTGGAATTCACTAAAAGACAAGATTTTTTCAAAGTTTGATTACGGTGGGGACCGTTTTTGTTTCCAAATGAGGAAATATGTCATTTCCCCTCTCTAAATACTAACGGGCAAAACAATTGGTGGAGTTATCCTTAAGGTGCATGTCCAACGTTTTCCTTCTCTACTTATAAAGCCGTTCTCCCTTCTCAATCTCTCTCATTGTTCTCTCTATCTCTGTCTCTACCTCTCTCTCCATCTCTCTCATTGTTCTCTCTATCTCTGTCTCTACCTCTCTCTCCATCTCTCTCTCTCTCTCTCTCTCTGGTTAAGTAGTAGAAGTAACAATTAAAGTGAAAAGAAAGAGTGCAACATTAAAAATGAATTTAGAAACAGAGAGGAGTAGCAACTCTGTTTCATCATCTCAATATTCTTCTTCACCTAACTTATCTCATAATCAACTTATCCCAAATCAACAAGGCCCAAAGCTGAAAAAAACCAAAATAAAGAAATTTTCGGATTGTGGGAAGGAACACCCAAGTTACAGAGGAGTAAGAATGCGTAATTGGGGAAAATGGGTATCGGAAATAAGAGAACCTCGAAAGAAATCAAGAATTTGGCTTGGTACATTTTCCACACCAGAAATGGCAGCAAGAGCTCATGATGTAGCTGCCCTTAGCATTAAAGGTAACTCAGCTATTCTCAATTTCCCTGAACTAGCTGGTTCGTTACCGCGTCCTTCTTCGTTATCCCCTCGAGACATTCAAGCTGCTGCTACTAAAGCATCTACCATGGAGTATTTCAATACCTGCCCATCAACATCATCATCAAATGTGTTAACAACTGAAGAAGACTTGAGTGAAATTATTGAGTTGCCAAGACTAACTTCTAGTTTAGATGAATCGTCGTCGGCCGAGTTGAAGAATGATTTTATATTCATTGACCTAATTGATCATGGGTGGTTTTATCCTACTCCATGGTTACAAAGTGGTGATGATTGTGGGTTTTTTCCTAATCAGTTAGTTGTGCCTGAAAGTTCAATTTCGAATAGCTTTGAGTCCTTGTTGTGGAATTACGAATAGTAGACAGTTTGTGAAGCTCATTTTAGTTGAGTGATTGTGTGTATGTCCCTTCAGTATTCAAATGTTAAGAAATTTGTTAGTACAGTTTCAATGTCCCTCTCTATTTTTTTGGGGAAGGGTTAATTCATATTTGGTCGGGCAGCAACCATATTTTGACCAACTCTAACTTTGGCCTCTTAACTAAAAGAATTGTTATTATTATTTTAAGTTAGCTTTTGCGAGTTCAACAACAACAAAAAAAAAAAAAGAATTAGCTATTGCGCTTCAACGTTTTGTTTTTCTTTCCGGTTTTTTTTGTTTTGATATTTATTTAAATATGATGGAGGAGAGAGGAGATTGTATGGAGAAGAAAGAGGACTAGCTAGGTAACCCTGTGGGACCTTAAAGACAGAATATGAATTTGTAATCTAGTAGTCAAAAACGTCTAACTCATCTTCACTCGTTGGCAATTAGTTTTGAACTGGATGATCACAAATTTAACATCAACCAGATGTAGACCCACACATTCTCTACCTCACCACAAATTTAACTAAATTTTATTTTCTCTTTCTATTGTATGTGTATTTTGGGTAAGAGTTCGTCTCTCTCACTTTAAAATGGGATAGAGAGGGTGCTTTCTCTCATTATTCTTTTTATCTGAATAAAATTCAAAATATAAAACAATGCGGGGTGGGATTTAGTGTTTTAGGTTGGAAGTGATTTCGTGCTAGATAGTTGATATTACAAATCTATGAAGACAATTTTCTTCAAGTTGGTACTATTAAATGAGAATTTTACAAATCTTATCACCTTGGGAACACATTGAACTTTTCCTTTTTAAAACAAGGTACTCAAGAAGACTACTTAAAAGATTTTGTTCATTTAAACATACATGAAAAAATAACACAATGAAAAGAACTTGTAATTTATAACACGTAATAAATCACATATGAAGTCGTTTCAAGGGTTTTGTTCAAATCATCTTTTTATTCATAATACGTTATATTGCATCATTTTTTTGTTAAAACCATTATATTGCATCATAATAGAATGAAGCATCATAACATACTGCGTCATGTAAATTCAGGTGATTTTGTGACATGCACATCATTTACTTAAAGATAGTGGGCCAAGAAATATTTCACGAGGTCCTCACGTGCATGGACCCCTCTCTCATGAAATATCTGAGTGATCCAAAGGCCCATAGACGGAGCTGGGATGGACTTTAGCCCAATAGTCCCAACGCATAATTGTTATTATTAATAGTCTTAACTTACATATTCAGTTTTTTTTATATGGACTCCAATGTCATTACATTTGATATGACATGGATACATCATGAATAAATACATGAATTAAATAAGTCTTATAACTATTATTATCATAATAGATATCATGGGTCCTAAAGGCCAATTAGAGACTTTTAAAGCTATCTTAGGTGCACGAAAGTTCATTCATGCTTTTACTTTATTTATAACCTTAACACAAGTCGATAAAAATGTATTCCTCCTCCACCTCAAAATTATTTCGTAACTTCTAGATTTTTTGCGTACATGCAGACCCAACTCTCCAAGCAGTTGTTGGCACATATTCGATTAAACAATAATATGAATTGCACTCATAATTTTGTATACTATTTGCAGATCTTTACATCAATGGACAGGGGTATCAAAACTCTAGTCAAATGCTATAATTAGGTTTTAAATAGTGCCATTGATATTTTGACTCCAAGCAGAAAACATATAAAGATTCTCTAGTAAGGTTAGCCCACCATTTTTTGGCCTTATACTCATTCTATTCTATACTCAATTAACTCTTTTACACTCAAATAATTGAGCAAGTCTGGATGTGATGATTTACAAACCTAGACTCTTTATAGAATTTCAATTTTTTTGACATCTCATACCAATCCAAGTCTTTAACCTTTCTAATTGTCTCACCAAATCAGGCACAAAGCTAGGAACTAAAATATATCTTGGGTGGGACTTCTATTACCCTAAATAGGAACCCACTTGCAGATTTGGAATACTTTTTCTTATACAATATACCAGGGTTATGCATGTGGAAATGAGGTAGAAGGTATTATGAGTTCAAGGAAGATGCTCTTCTGGTCTTGTAAACTATAATATCCATAACTTAGATTAATAGTTCGACAAAGATGACTCTTTCTGTTAATATGAAAAAATAATTGATTCTAAGAGGTTAGAAGTATTAGAACAAATTGTTAAGCGGATACGGTTACCTATATTACGTAAAATTCTTTCGTAAAAAACTAAATCATAGATCATTTCTATTTGGGCTTTGTAAAATTAGTGGTTTCCTTATGTATGTGTTGGAACTGCCTTTACACCTAGAAAGAAGTATATATTTGTAAAAGGAAAAAAAATAATCTACTTGACCAGTTGACCAATATAATATTTCATACTTCTGGGTGCTCTGCTAATGAAGCTAATCAAATAGTGTTCTCAACTTTTTCTCTTAGTTATTGAAATTAATCTTCTTTCTTTGTAAGTTGGTAACCTTTGTCATGATGTTTATCATTATATAGGATTATATAGTTGGTAGTTGGGAGACTTATAGCTCACAACAAAATATCAAGGAAATTTGTAGTTTATTTTTGTATTATTTCATTTTTAATCTTTGGGTGTTAAATATAAGGGGTTTTTGTTTGTGTTAAATATAAGGTTTCTGTTACTTCACTCATTCAAGACTAAATGGAGAATGAATTTATCCCCTCACTAATGGATAATTAAGTTTATCTCCTTAAACTTACTATTTTGTCATAAAAATTTTGAAATCATCAAAAAATAGAAATCATGTTTGGAGCGCTATAATATAATGGAATGTGATTTCCAAGAAGCACACCCGCAAATGTAATTTATGTTAAATGTAATGCCTTACTTTATGTGGACGGTAGAAAATCACACAATTAACAAAAAGTCGATTGGTGGGTCACCAACAACTTGGGCGTTAGACTCCGAGATGGACGGAGTTCAGGTTGGACCTGTAGACAAACAAAAACAAGTTGAACCATGAAGTCTTGGGCACATTAGGATGGTGTCGGCCAAGGGGACTCCAACCGTCAAGTCAACAAACTATAAATAAGGTAACTATTCAATGGTGGAATACTGAGAGTGTCACCGTGTTGTATCGTCGGAGGGTAGCTCGGCCCGTAGAGTGACCGGAACTTCAACTCTATAGGATAGTTGGTCAAGTTCGTCTCCTGGAGCAGGTCGAGAGGTCGTCTCGATCAGAGATTCCAACAGAGCTCTAAGTGTGTTGAAGCTTGAAGATAGAATATCGTCGTCTGGAATGATTTACTAGAAGATGCAATGCGCAAGAGAAAAAGAAAGTTCAGTAGACTCGATAGGAGATTCTAACTAATGGACTGGTGATTCTAGAAGAGCTTCAAGTTTACTGGAGTTCGAAGGTAGGTCATCGTCGTCTAGAGTACTGATTAGAAGATAACAAGTGGGAGAGAGAAAATAATATTCAGTAGGTTTCTAGCTGATTTTCGATGTCTTTTGGAGTATGAGTTTCCTCTATCATAGGCTACTGATGGACTCGTGGTTTCTATCTGATCCGAAATAGTTGGGGTCGAGGGTGACTCCGAACACTAAGAAAGACTCTATCTAGCCGTCGATCTGTCGCCTAGAGTAGCTTGACCGCGCGATTGCTCTACCTCAACTCTAGACTCTTCGTGGTCAGAAGTGACTTCGAGATATTTGAGGTGAGGTGGGTCTTTGACTGACCTAGTCAAGTGGCACGTGGAGAAATTTTCTGAGTTGAGGTTGAATCGACAACTGCAAGCTCGGTTGAGGGTGACCAAGGAGTGCTTGGAGTATTATTACTTTTGATGGGTTATTGTTCGTCTAGATGAACGTTTACAAGGGCTTAGAACCGTTTGGACTTCTAATGAGTCGAATTCCATGTTAGAGAGTAATCAACTAGTAGGCGAGTGGGCTGAACCCAGGTGATATTTATTCGAAGTGGACTGGACCTAGACGACGTTTAGGTGAAGTAGGCCTAGTACGATTTTTGGCCACTACACTTTATTCATTGATTTAGTCATAGATATGATTGATAGAGATCGATTTTTTGGATGTGGTTTCAAGTAATCGCTCTAAATTCTTACAAGTCAAACACGATTTTAATGTCTGATAAAAATAGTAATACAAGCCAGTAAACTCAATTATCAATTTTTAAAGTGGTAAATTCAATTACTAAATAGTGTTAAAGAATCACGTTAAAAAAAACCCTAAATAAAACATAATCTTAAGCATATATACTCAATCCCTTGAGAGAAATAAAAAAGTTTAAGAAAGGAGTCATTTGCAATAAGTTACATAATTAATTAATCAACTTGCAACTAAGATTGTTAATTGATAAAATACTAGGGGAGGTCATGCTGCATAAAGTTAAACAAGTTACCTATATTGAGCTATATACAAATTTAGGACAAGATCCAAAATCTTTAGGCTTTTAATCACTGTAGACTGATTTCATTAACAACAAAAATGGTGGGTTGCCGACAAATATAAGAATATTTAGCACTTAATTAATTGTAATTATACTTTTAATATGTTTTAATCTCTTAAAGACATTGTAGGCGGAGATCGCAACAGTAAAATAGATTTTTTTTGTTTAATTATTTAGTACTTTAGTCTTCATCGGTTCATTCCAAAATAAAGTATATTGGTCGTAAACATTTGGTGCCTTCTAGATGATGTGTGAGTCTTCCCACTTTCACAGTTGTCATTTTTTCACTTTCACAACTTCTGATTGTCAAGTCTTCTTCTGACTAGTTTTTTGTGTTTTTGACAGAGAAAAACATATTTTTTTCTTATAACATGTTATGAACAATTATATTGGATTGGGTTAATTCATGATGCATGATTTTATGTACAGAACATACTATGAACGAGAAATAAAATACTGAGAAGAAAAAACATAATTTAGGAAGGAAAGAGATGTAGCGCATGAAATTGAGTAAAAATAATAATTTTTTGGTTTAATATATTATGATAAATTATAATATATTATAAAGATTCACAAAAAAGAAGTTACAAAATATATTATCAACAATATATTCGGTTGTGTTCGTTGATAATATATTATTTTCTGTTCTTTGTAACATATTAGCAACGAGAAGCAAAAAAAAAAAAAAAAAACTGCGAGAGAAAAGCTTAGTTTAATAAGCAAAACAATTGTGCATTTGAAGTTAATAAACAAATTAGGTTCATCTCATAATGTATTATGATAGCTAAATATTATGATAGCTCATGATAATATTAAGTTTGTGGTCATCAAACTCAAAATCAATTGGCAATGAGTAGAGATGACCTATATTTTATATTCTTGGTTGATATTATCCATTTTCTCATGTGGGACTATTCTCACACGCCCCTCACGTGTGGCGTTCTTTGAGCCTAACACGTGTGTTTTTATCTTTACGGGTGACGTGGAGCAGGTGTGGTCTTTAAGCCTATCACGTGTGGACCTAGCTCTGCTACCTTGCTAAGTTTGTGGTCATCCTCTCAAAACCAATTGGCAATGAGTGGAGAGGACTTATATACCCTTTATATTTTTGGTTGCTGAAAACTCATTCTCCCATGTGAGACTATTCTAAGATATATTATGAAGATTCAAGAAAGAAGATATGAAATATGACAGTTTAGAATGTGTTGCGATTAACACAGGTTTTTTTTTGTGAGAGAAATAACCTTAAAATGAATCTGAAATGTTCATTAGTGTAAAAACTACTTCGCCAATTCGAATACAATAACAAAAGATCGACCAACTGCTTTTATATCCTTAGTTTGTTGGCCTGAGATAAGCTTGACAATCAAACATAAAAGATGGCCTAAGAAAGAAGACTGCAAGTGAAAATAAATTGAATATTTGGTGGGGGAAATAAAATAAAACACAAATTTATTGACTAAATAGACAATGAAGTATGGGCATTTGTGTCGCCCAGATATACAGGATATTGGATAGTTTCATTGACTAATCATATCTTTAATTGATCAATCTTATCCATGTGACTTATCATAACATATGAATGTATATACATAATGTTTCTTGGGGAGCTCTTTGTAGATCAATCATATCTATGTGACTAATCGTTTGGGGATTTTTATATGGATCAATCAAATAATGTGACTTCTCATTTTAGTGAATATCAAATGAGTTGACTTTTTTTTTTTTTGAGAAAGTGCTACAAAAAATCAAAACGAACGAGTACAAGAAAGAAAAATTGGGAAGGAGTTCTATGTGCACTTCTGATGGTGTTTCATTCTCCATTTAGCAAGTAAGTCCGCCTTCTTATTATTCCGTCTCAGAGTGTAAGAGAAGGTGACGTTGATAAATAGCTCCTTGAGATCGAGAATTTCTTGGGAGATTTGTTGTTTGGACCCTCCATTCGTATAATCGACTTGCTGTTTGGACTCCCTTTTCCAGAATTGTATTTCGGACTCTCTTTTTCAAGAAAAAAGTTGGCTCTAACTTTTCAAGAGAGAAATGTTCTATATTGCCGTTTGATTAACCTAACCCAACCTAAGCGGGTAACCCACAATTAATCATGGCAATTATTAATCGATCTTAATTACATCTACTAATACTAAAAACCAATTCAAATGATCTTGAGAACAAGAGAAAACACAAAAAAGATTCAAATCTAAGTATTCATGAGTTAAATAAATTAGGGGATCTAAAGTGAAATATTGATTATATAATGGCAAAGAGAGAATTGCTCAAAGTATAACTTTAGAAACGGAATATTCCTGAGAGATTCCGTCAAAAGGGAATCCAAAATGCAACTCTGGAAAAAGGGAGTCCAAACAGCAAGTCGGTTATAGGAAAGGGGGTCCAAACAGCAAATCTTCCGAATTTCTTCGATATGTTGTCCTGATTTCCATTGAATGACTTTGCTCTGATAGTGAAGATGCATTATGACGTTGGAGTTATCACTTTCAACGTGGAGATGCTGAATATGTAAATTGATCGCCCAAAGGATTGCATAACGAATCGCTAAGCATTCACATTCTTCTGAATACTGTCCTCTGGTTGTATCTGATAAGGCTGCTACGAAGTTTGCTTGCTCATCATACATTAAACAATCAATGCCTGTTAATTCCGTCAGATTTTTAAATGAGGCGTTGACATTGATTTTGAAATATGGTGATGTTGGTGGGTTTCGTGGAAGCGAATTTTGTTTGTTGCTTTGATATTTGTTTTCAGCGGTTTTATTGGCGTTGCTTTGATTTTGTTTATAACCTGGAACGGGGTATGTCTCTGCGTAGTGAAGCATTTTTCACATCTCACCTTCCATATGAACCATAGGATTTTACCATATAAGTTAGTCAAGTCCTCATCTAGATATTTCCATTGTAGAATCCAATGTTTAACCGAGGTAATATTGTCTGTCCGCACCTGACAATAAAACCATATAGTTCTAGCATAATGACAGTGAATTAAAGCATGATCGATCGTTTCATTATTGTCGCAATAGGGACATATGTAAGAGTTTCCAATAAATTTACCAATTTTGTCTCTGACTGGTAGACTATTTGTATAACACTTCCATATAAAAAGTTTTATTCTAGGAGTAGTACTTATGCCCAGATAAAACACCATTCTATTGTTTCGGTATGATTCACATACCTGGTAGTTCTCAGGTGATGGTACATAAAACTGATAGTATAGGTACCCGATTTTGTCAAGGGCCACTTGACTGTATCTTCTTTGTCTACCTGCAAATGGGTGCTGAGAATAACGTTACTGATATCATTAGCAAAACAACTGTTAATAATATTCATATTCCATTCATTATTCTTAATAAGTTGGGTTACCCAAGTTACGTTAACGTTCCTAGGGTTGGGGATTAGAGGGGGATGGTCTGGGATCTAGTAATCCTGTCAAATGTTGATTTGGGCCCTTTATTAACAACTTAGAAGATTAAGCGGTAACCTGGTCAAAGTGTTTAAGGATGGATTTCCAAAGCCAAGAGTGCTTAGATTTTGCTGTAGAGGGTTTGAAGGCTTTTGGAAAGTACTTGGCTTTGAGCAATTGCGCCCATAAAGATTGTAGGTTTTTTAGCATGCGCCACGCTAGCTTGCTGAGGAAAGCTTGGTTGTCAAGATTAGGGAGGCGGAATCTGTAGTGCCCCTAAACAAATTTTGAGGTGCCTTTAGCACCACTACCTAATGCCTCTTTAATAACCTACTGCCAATAATTTTCATTCTTCTTTTTAGAACCCTACAACCGTGAGTTATAGAATGGGTGAGGGGATAATGGTTTTCTGTAGGGTTTTGTGTATCCTATACACCAACTAGTGTTGTAAGCGGAATCTCAAACATCTCATGTTTAACACTAGATTGCCCAGGATCGACATGCATAAACTAATCAATGAACTAGAGAGGGATAAATAC